>CAJQZJ010005020.1:7321560-7361309 GCA_907164525.1 Lophiomys imhausi
TGTGTGTGTGTGTGTGTGTGTGTGTGTGTGTGTGTGTGTGTGTGTGTATAGCTGTCCCTGTGTATTTTCCAGAGCTGTGTAAGTCACTTAAATTTTTTTTTCAATCATCAGTTACAACCTGAGATTTAAAAAGGAGCTATAGTAATTTTCAAAACTGAATTGAACTTGTATATGTTTGGTTCTAAAACCCAAGTTTTTTTTTTGTTTGTTTTGTTTTTTGAGACAGGGTTTCTCTGTGTATCCTTGGCTGTCCTAGACTCTGTGTAGACCAGGCTAGCCTTGAACTCACAGAGATCCGTCTGCCTCTGCCTCTGCCTCCTGATTGCTGGGATTAAAGGCATGTACCACCATGTTCAGCAATTACAGACAGCTGTGAACTGCCATGTGGGTGCTGGGATTTGAACCTGGGTCCTTTGGAAGAGCAGCCAGTACTCTTAACAGCTGAGCCATCTCTCTAGCTCCCCAAAACCAAGTTTTTAACCACAGTACCTTAACCTTTTATTGTACATACTTCTTCCAGTGCTTGGATTCTGGCCTAGTTGACATTATCATAAGGGTAAAATCTAAGTTTTGTAGCATGATATATTAAGATTCTTTGAGATGTATATCCCTAGCTACATGACCCATTTCTTCATCCCAGGGTCTTGTTGGGTAGCCCTGGCTATTTTGGACTTATTGTGTAGTCCAGGATGGCCTTGATCCTCACAGAGATCTAACTGGCTCTGCCTCCAGCGCTGGGATTAAATGTGCACCATGTTCAGCTTGACCTTTTCTTCTTTGGTCTCTGTTCTATGATGCTGATTGTTTTGTAGTCCCAAACATTCAGTGCTTTCTTGTGCTCCAGCTTTTATACATTCTCATCCTTCTCTCTAAAATGCCTATCTTACTACTTTTGTCTTTTCTTTATTTTTTTTTAAATTTATTTATTTGTTGCTTCAGGTTACATCTCCATCATACTGTCCTCTTTCCCTCCTTCCCAGCCCCTCCCTCCCACCCTCTACCCCCTAACCCTTCCATCCCACTCCTCTGGAGTGGAGTGTCCCTACATAACAGTCCCTCGCCCCAGTTCAGAAGTCATTTGAGGGCCAAGAGCCTCCTCATACACTGAGGGCCTACAAGGCAGCACCACCAGTGAAAAGTGTCTCATTGCCAGGGAGAGAAAACTAAAAAACCACACAAACAAAAAAACAAAAAAAGAGCCGGGCGGTGGTGGCGCACGCCTTTAATCCCAGCACTTGGGAGGCAGAGGCAGGCGGATCTTTGTGAGTTCAAGGCCAGCCTGGTCTACAAAGTGAGTCCAGGACAGCCAGGGCTACACAGAGAAACCCTGTCTCGAAAAAACCAAAAAAAAACAAAAAAAAAAAACAAAAAAAAACAAAAAAAGTCTATTTCCATGTGTCTTTTCTTTAAATTCTGGTTAGTTATTGTAAGAAAACTCACTTTCAGATTCTAGGTTAGCTATTTTTGATATAGCAGACATTATTGTATATATCATATATACAAGTAATTTGAACAAATAATAATGGTTGATTCTTTAAAAGAAACTGGGGCCGGGCATGGTGGTGCATGCCTTTAATCCCAGCATTCGGGAGGCAGAGGCATGTGGATCTCTGTGAGTTCGAGGCCAGGCTGGTCTACAAAGTGAGTCCAGGACAGCCAGGGATACACAGAAAAACCCTGTTTCGAAAAACAAAAAAAAAAAAAAAAAAAGAAAGAAATTGGGTATCCGGATTTAGCATATACATAGTTGATGGTGGTACCCACTGTGTCTCTGGAATAAAGGAATATTTGAATTAGTAAACTAATATTTTAACATGTGGTTTTCTTTTCTTGTTGGAATGCAGAGCCACGCTTTCGAGGACTAACTCCTCCAATTCCATGGGAACATGCACCACGTCCCCATTTCCCCCTTGTCCCAGCTTCGTGGCCTTATGGTTTGCATCAAAATTTCATGCATCAGGGAAATCCAAGATTTCAGCCCAACAAACCCTTCTACGCTCAAGGTACCAGTGCTTACAAATCAGTTATCAGTCAAGGTGGGTGGGCTCTATTCCTACGCTGGGAATCTCAGTGGAGGCCAGGATCTCGGAGTAACATTCATTCATTCAGTAAACATTTATTAGAGAGCATACTGTATACTGTATACCACACTATTATTCAGTACTTGTTACCCAGTATAAATAAAACACAGTATCCACACTGAATACATATTTTAATAGGAGAGCCAAGCATATAAAAACATACAAAAATAGTTTAGAAGAATGAGTTAGCAGTATCTAGACAAGGCTTAGGTAACATAGATTGCATATGAATTTTGACATGTAATATGGAATTATTTATTACCCTAGAATTTAGAAGGAAAGAAAGTGTGCTTAAGTGAATGGAATACACATAAAATGTCACTGAGTTTTGGCTGACTAAAAAAGAAAAAATAGTAGAGAGAGGAGGTGGATTACAAAGATATGTAAACGATAATGCTAGATAGGGAAGGTAGGCTGGGAAGTTCTGTAAAGGAGTTTGAACTTCATTTAGTAAGAGTCTAGTAGCATTTGAGTCAGATTTGTTTAGAAAAGTAGGGCATGAATGACATTAGAATTACTAATATTCTTCTGGTACTAATAACAGAATAATAGCTGTAACTGAGGTAATAAAGATTACAGTTCATACATTTTAAGGACTTAGACCATTTTATCTAAACTCTTACTTCAAAACTGTCTGTCCCATGAGGGAAAAACCTTTCTTTCTATGAACTGCTGGACACTTGGATAGTTATAAAGCAGCAGTTCTCAACCTGTAGGTTATGACACCCTTGTTAAAGGACCCTTTCACAGGGGTCACCTAAGACCAACAGAGATTTACATTATGATGCATAACAATAGCAAAAGTACAGTTATGAAGTAAGAATAACAATGTTATGGTTTGGGGGTCACCACCCATGAGGAACTGTTTTAAAGGGTTGCTGTGTTAGGAAGGCCAAGAACCACTGGTGTAGAGTGAATGGCAGGACCTTGGCCATGGTTGGGCTGGAGAGATGGCTCAGCCGTTAAAGGCTAGGCTCACAACCAAATATATAAGAGTTTCTCTTAAGTAGAGATCTAAAGCTGAGAAAGTTCTGTCAGATAGAATTTGCAGATAGTCTACCTGTGGAATTTCTTTCTTTTGTTTCTTGCCCTTTTTTGTTTCCTGTCCTCATGTACTTACATTAGCCTCCCCTTCCAAATGTTTTCTTGCTTTTATTATACAGATTTGAAAAACACTGTATAACCTAGTTAACAAGTTTAAGGGTTTCTGAGGTAAGTAGACACAAGCCTTTCAGTCTGTTGTCTCTGTTGTCTCCAGCAGACAGATGTGTCACCCGTCGCTGTAGAGAGCGTTGTCCCCACCCACCAAGAGGAAATGTGTCGGAGTAATGCCAGCCCACAGCAACCAGCCAATCCTGCTGTCTCAAGGGTATCTGTACCTCAGTAGTCAGTTACACTCAGCAGAAAAAGTGACATTTAAGGAAAGCAAAACAAATCAGGTCCTGATTTAAAATTTTAACACACGTTTAGATAGCTTATTTAAATTCTAAGACTGTTTTTAAACACTGTATCATTTGTATATAAATATGAACTATAGTTTTTACTGGTATCACTGAAATGAGTGATACAAATTTCATCTATTTTATTACCCTATTTTTAAGGGAATTTTATGTTTTGTTTAACCTTGATGAATTGTATAAAGAGAGAATTTTAAAAATTACATTCTTTATTTTCTATTAGCTGTATTCATACTTTGGTTGCTTCAGACTTTATATATATTGTTCTTAAGGATTAGGAAAGGATTTCATGTGTTTTAAATTTGTCACTTCTATTCTTTACAGAATCTTGCAGTGCCAAAAACTTTTTAAAAGGTAAAAAAATAAATAAAATTACAACATAAAGATTCAAAAAATTTTTCTTCTACATACTTGTATATTGAATATATTCAAACTTGAATGTTGTTTTTGTCTGTATTTGAAGTTCTATTTTAAGTTAATAAATCTTTTTGACAAGAGTCAAATTTGGTTAATTCATCTGGTTTAGATGATAGGAATAAATTGTAATAATTGAAAGATTTTACTCAGTGACTTTTTTAAATCAAACTTATTTTACTGGATTTTCACAACAGTGTATAAAGGTAATATAAGTAGATGCCATATCCATTTTATCATTGAAAATGAAAACTGAAGAGCAGAGCAGTGGAGTGAATTCCAAAGGTAGCCATTACATGTTGTAATTTGACTCAAATAGATCTTTTGAGGGCTTCGGTTGTAGTTATGTTGCAGAGAGTTTTCCTATCATGTGCAAGACACTGGGTTCGATCTGCAGCAATAACCTTCCTTCAGCCCACACCCCCAAAACATATTTTAAAAGGGAAGTTTACCAAATAAAGTAGAATAAAAGTAATTCTTTAGTGAAGAACTAGTATTTGCCAGACTGTCAGTTCATAGTCCTGTGCCACCTGGAAAGACACTTGTGAGAATAGGGATTGTTTACCAATCAATACTTGTGATCAGTTAAGAGCCTTTTACCTGCTGGGATGTATTCTGAGAAATACATCATGGTGTGATGTCATTATTGTTCAAACATCAGTTTGCTTAAATTTAGATGATGCTGTCATTCAGTTTATTTGACTTGTTGCAATTAGCAGACACAATAAACACAAAATGTGTGAGGCTGGCTGCTGACAGAACATATCTCTTCTAGTAATAGAAATATGCTTTATGTAAAACATATATTATGAACTATACAGAATTTTGGGTAGTGTACCAATTTTTATAACTGGCAGAATAATAGGTTTGATACACCAGCTTCATAAACCTGTAGTGTATATAGGTAGTGCTGAGATCATGACACCTATAGTAGGAATTTTCAGCCCATTATAGGTCATGAAATTGGTCATAAAGCATAGAATATATTGAAATTCAGACTTGAAATGGTAGTGGCATACTCTTTAGCTATTCCGTTTATTTTTGTCTCTAGTCCTTTAATTAGATTTGCCCACTTAAATTATGTTTGCAAAAGCTAATAGTAGATAAGAATATATTTTAAGGATAGTATATTCTTTTTGTTCTGTTTTCTTGGGTGTGTATTACTTAAATAGACTGTTGGGGCTCTTGCCATACTTTCCACTTGGAAGATATTTGAAATACTCCTGAAATGCAGGCGGCTGAAAGTATCCCTTCGATATATACAGCCCCAAGTTAAGGACAGATGTATTTACTGTTTATTTTTCACATTGCAGACTCAATATCATTCTGATTCTTAAAAAAAATACTGGAGTCACCTCTTTCATTTTGTTAATAATATACCTGATCCCCCTGTAGTTTTGTGTTAAAAACCAACTTGGAGCATCCTACAGTCCCAGCATTGGAGGTGGAAGGAGGAGGATCAAGAAATTCAAGGTCTGTCTGGCATGAGGGCACACAACTTTAATCCTAGTGCTTGGGAGGCAGAGGCAGGCAGATCTTGAGTTTGAGGCCAGCCTGGTCTACATAGCAAGTTCCAGGCTAGCCAGGGTTTATGTAATGAGACTGTCTCAACCACCAAGAAATTGAAGATCATCCTCAACTACATAGAGTTCGAGGCCAGCCTGAGCCTACAAAAGACTGTCTCAAAAAAAAAAAAAAAAACCCAAAATGATACTTTAAAAAAAATTTAAATATTTCACCTGGAGATTAAGAGAATGATATTCTTTTCACTGTTCATTCTGCTTTTGTGTATAATTGATTTTCACTGAAAACAAAAACCTAAGAAAACCTTAAAAAAAACCCACAACAAGCACCAGGCATTGTGGCACACACCTTTAATCTCAGCAGGGGTAGAGGCAGGCAGAGTTCAAGGCCAGTCTGGGCTAAAAGCAAGTTCCAAGAGAGCCAAGGCAGTTATACAGAGAAACCCTGTCTAGGGGAGCGTAGGGGTTGGGTGAGGAGGAAGCTGGGAACTCAGCCTCATTTCTTGAAGACAGCACATCATTAACCCAGGTTTTACTTCTGCAATAGTGTTCCAGTCACTAATTTTAGACATATCTGCCCCTCCTTCATCTTGCAAAACTATTCTAAGCTGAGGAACAGAATAATCTATAACATATAATAGATCAGTTTGTTTGAAAAAGCAATTAACAATACAAAAAAATTTATCAGTCCTAGAGAACACATACACACTCTTAAAGTCATAATTATTTTTGATATAATTTGTGTGTGATTTAATGTGGATGTTCTTTTACCTTGGCCCATTAAGATTATTAAAAATCATATTAATAGCTGCATGTGGTAGCACATGCCTTTAATCTTAGCACCTGGGAGACAGAGGCAGGTAGATCTCCTTCACAGCTAGCCTGGTCTGCATACCCTATTCTAGGCCAGCCAAACATACATAGTGAGACCTTGTCTCAAAACACCAAAACAACAAAAAAAAATTTAACAAAATGTGTAATTTATTTATTCAGTCTTCACATAGACATTTTTGCTGTTTATAAGTTTTCTCCTGTAAATAAAATACATGCATAATTAATGATGGCAAAATAATGCTATTTGTTTGTAAATGTATTCTGGTAGGGTGAATGGAATTGAGTAAAAGGATGAAAGTTTTTTAAATTTGTAATTATGTCTCTATATTGAGAGTGTATACATGTGTAGTCTTGATTCTAAAAGAGGGTGTCGACTCCCCTGGAGCTGGAATTACAGGTGGGGATGAGCCACTTGAAGTTAGGTGCTAGGACTGAACTCAGAACCTCTACAAGAGCAGTGGTCTTCAGTCTTCACCACTGAGCCATCTTCCAAAATGACAAACGTTCTAAAGTCTCTGCCTAATCACTTTCCATTTAAAACTTGAAACTCCCAACTCGCTCTTCCTTGTAAATGATAGTGAGATGTAGTTATTGAAGGAAAGGGTCTTAAATAGGGCTAGCAAGATGGCCAAGCAGCTAAAGTGCTTGCCTTTTTTGTTGATGGACATCACTGTTTTCTTCCACATATTACTTATGTGCACACACACAAAATAAATAAAATGTAAAACAGTAAGTAAACTCCATCAATTAAGAATTGTTATTATCTGGTAAACTTCATTCCATGCAATTATCTTAAGTGTATATGCGTAAGACTTTATAAAAGTGTGCTTATGTGTTGTTTTAACAAATATAGCAAGTTAGAGAGGGAACTGATGTCTGTATACTGGGCTAGTAAGGCACTTAAATATAGGAAATTAACTTTCTAGGCTTAGAAAGAAACTAGGAAATTGAAGTGGCAACTATTTTTCCACACAAGAGAACCTAATTTCAACATTGCTCACAAAACTAAGGATAAAATTACGTAAAACACTGAAGAGGCAACTTTCATTTTTATAGCTTCATATTTCTCTTAGACATCAGTATGCTTAATATAAAAAGAAATGAACAAACCTTTTTTCATTTTTATTATTGTATCATCTGTGTATGCATAATGCATGTGGATGCACGTGAGATCCAAAGAGTGGGTGGCTTTTCATTTCCCCATTACAGTACCCAGGGATCAAATTCAGGCTTGGGGCTGTTTTCTGATTTTTGTTTAAACTCTGATGGTACTACTGAAGAGTAACAGAAATAGACTAATGAGGTTTACATTGGGTTGTTCTATTTCCACCTACTACCAAAGTATGTCATTACTTTTCCCTGTAAAAACACATCTTTCTTAATTTCTTAGTGTTAAGGTTATGTAAGTTTAAGGAACTGAATTTCAAGTTGTGGGAACTCAAATCCATCTAGTGATTTAAAAATCTGTAGGAGCTGGAACAGTAGCTCAGTGGATAAAAGCATTTATTTTTCAAATTGACCCCAGCACCCATATTAGGTGACTCACAAACATCTATAACTGCCAATTTCAAGGGCTCCAACACCTTTTTCTGGCGCCGGTCAGCACCTGGACATATGTACATATACACTCGGAGACATGCACATACATATACAGATCTCTTTTAAAAATCTTAATAAAACTAATATCAATGAATTTTGTATAACTTGTTTTTTTCTTTTTCAAGACAGGGTTTTTTCTGTGGAGCTCTTACTGCTCTGGCACTCTGTATACCAGGCTGGCCTCAAAGAGATCAACCTGCCTCTGCCTCCTGAGGGCTAGGATTAAAGGCATGGCCTCCATAATTTTTTCTTAAAGCCTGTTTCAGCTCAAAGAATACATGCATGTATATAGTTGAGATGTAAAACATACTTCTGAGACTATGTTGTAACCAAAGAATTTTAAAGCTACCATTCAAAAGCCTCATATACTAATAGCTAAAACAGATTATGGAAATTTTTCCTTAAAGTGTCATCTCTGTAGACTTGTGGGTTTCCAAAATGGTCTCTAGTAGTCAACATGTCCTACTCATCCTAACCTCATTTATTCTAATTACATAATAGGGATATTATGCTTCTTGCTGCCCACTGATCCAGCCAGATTCCACTATATCAAACTTTTAAAATTGGGAAAGTTTCTTTTAAAATATTGTTGGGGGCTTTTTGTTGTAGGTTTATTGTTACTTAAATCTACCTTAATAATAGATTTTTATTTTAATACAATACTGATGGTACTTGGTTGGCCCATAATGGGTCATGTATCCAGAGGCATCTCTTTCCACCTAAACCACCTCAGTAAGAAATAACTTCTAGGAATCTCTACCAGACTTGAGTGGAGATACTTGTATTTAATTTTAATAGTCACAATATGTAGCTGTAGCCATAATAGGTCTTACAGACAACATTAATAATTTAGGTATCATGATTAGAGGAATCATTAAAGAATATGAAAGTGCAAATTGTTTAAAAAACTGCTTTAATATTGCTGTAAAATCTCCCCACCCCCAGTCAACAGCATACAATAGAAATGTTTATCCTGTGACCAGACATGACTTCCTGAGCTGATCCTATAAGGTTGCTGGTCTTTACAATTCCTCCTAGGATTAGAGTTGCAAGAAGTCAAATCATTTCTCCCCTCTTAAAGGAGGAAAGGTAAGTACAGGCAAAAGTACTAGCCAGCCAGGATCTTACTACCTACTGACTCCTCTACCTTTGTGAATGGCTCATTCCAGTATTTACTATGTGACGTGTATTACTAGTCATAAGTGTTGGCATTGCCTATGGCACTGCTGTTTGGCTCTCAGGTCTACTCATACTCCCTGGGAATTTAAATCTTCCACAGTTGTCAGTTCTGGCCTAGATAACTATGCTGAACTCCACCACTCCCTATTTCCACCCATACAGAGACACCACAGCTATCTCAAACTTACTAAACTGACTGTGTCATTTTCATTCCTGCCACAAATCCTCTCACTCCCAAACCCTGTAAAAACAGTATCTTCTGTTATCTAGCAACTTAGGTCAGAACCACGAACAGGAAGTACTCTGCTTCAGCCTGTGTTGGGATTACAGGTGTGAACTATCATACCTGGCTTGTAATAAGGATGTTAAGTGTAATTATGTTGAATTGTTGTTTAATGAAACTGAATTAAAAAAATCCAGAGAAAGCTTTATGTTTGAATGTATTCTGTTCTTGCAAAACTGCTAACTAGTTACGTTGCATGTTTATTGTTATTCCTGCTGTCTATTGTTATCAAGAAGTTAGGAATTACTATGCTTTACTAGCTGGGCCTTAACAGCAGCCTAAATCACAGGATTCTCAAAGCAGTTAGAGAAACCAGAAACTAGAAAAAAATGACAACTGTGTCAGGTTTAATTACAAATAAGAAAAGAATCACCAAGTGGCTATATCTTTTCATTCTCATGAATCTCTCCAACTCCCAGGTCCTCTTGACCCTTGTTAGGTATGAATAACCCCAGTTGTTTAGGTCAAAACCTGACCCTGATTTGGTCAAAAACACCCTTCAAAGATGTTGATTGACTATAATTCAAAGAGATACAAAACTTAGCACCTCTGTAATATTAAAATAAAAACAAAAACCAGTAAGAACTTGATTTTGAAAAACCCAAAATACTCATAGCTGCCTGAAGAGATCTTGATCATTCCACTTAAACAGATACTCTCATATCCACAGGAGGCCATTTGGACTAAAGTCAAAATGAATCCATTATTCATTTCCTCTCCGGCTCTTCTTGTGGCTTTTCTTAGACCTAAAATGGAATACATACAAATCATTAAATTAAGGAGGAATTTAAGACACTCACAGTATGCAGACACTGATGAGTACAGATGATACGAACTTTAGATGCCCTTAGGGTGGTGTTGGGGGTTGCTTGTTGAGTCTCCCACTTTTGTCTCTCCAGTTCTGGGATTACAGATGTATTACCCAACACAATTTTATTTGTATTTGTGTGTGTTCAGCATGCTTGTATACACGTGCTCATGCACTTGAATGCATATGCATATAGAGGCTAGAAGTTGTGACACTCATGTTTTTATTTTATTTATTAAGGCAGGATGTGCTGGTCAGTTTTTATTGTCAAGTTGAAACAACCCAGTCACCTGGGAAAAAGGAATCTCATTTGAGGATCTGTCTGTGGTAGACTGGCCTTGAGCCATCCAATTCGGTGAGACAGCCATGTTATTCTCAGAGAAAAAAATACCTATTTTTCTCTTGTAATAAAGAACTACAAATACCCACGTCAAAACAAAATTCCCCATCTTAATTGTATTTGAAATGTTAAGTTTTGAATAAAGACTGTGTGTGTGTGTGTGTGTGTATGCACATACACATGGAAGCCAGAAATAAATATTTAGTATCTTCCTAAATCATCCTCCACTTTATTTTTTAAAGATTTATTTATTTAATATATATAGTGTTCTGTCTGCATGTATACAGCAGGCCAGAAGAGGGCACCAGATCTCATTTTAGATGATTAGGAGCCACCATGTGGTTGCTGGGAATTGAATTCAGGACCTCTGGAAGAGCAGGCAGTGCTCATAACTTCTGAGCCATCTCTCCAGCCCCCTCCACTTTATTTTTTGAGACAGGGTCTCTCAGTGAATTTGAAGTCTGCTGATTATCCAGCAAGGTCAAGGGGTCTTCCTGTCTCCAGCACTAGGATTTTGGGTGCACTTGGCTTTTAACATGGTTGATACGGATTGAAATCCTGTCCTCATGTTTTCATGACAAGCACTTTACCCAAGTATTAAACTCTTAAAAATAGAGGTAAAAATCTCCTAAAATTTCATCCATACCTTTCAGGAGACTTTGAGTGGCTCCTATGTCTGTGACTACGGTGGTGACCTGGAAGAAAATGTCATTGTCATTTAGAGTTTCTGCTCCCCCACTCTTAGGCTGTCATTCTTACCTCTCCCAGTTCCTCTAATTCTCGTTTTACCTCTCTGGCCTATTTTGAGGACACCACTTACTATCACACCTCTCTAAACTAGTTGTGAGTTGTGGCAAGGAATTCAGTAATGAAATCATATATCCAGAGTATTATGGCTAACTTCACAAAACATTACCTTGGGCTTTGACCTCTATTATACTGGGCCTTGTTTCTGTAATTTTGAATTTCTAACTAAAATTCCATTACCACAGAATGAAGCTCAGAAAAGTCTGTGAACCCTAACTTTTGAATTCCATGTCCATCTCCTTTTCTGCTAGGTAGTAGTGCAGCTTTGTCTTTCATGTTGCAGGAGTCTTAATGCTTTTAGATTTCATTACTAAGACAAGGAAAAGGCCCAAATACTACACCTGGGGATTTAGAGCGGGATCTATGCCTTCTATCTCGGGACCTGCTTCGATGGCGTCGTGGACTCTTGCTCCTATGCCTTTCTCGGCGGGGAGAAGGACTATGGAAAAAGAGTCAGGTCAGCACATGTTTTGCAATAAACACCACTTCCCCTCTCAAAACCCTCTTCTCAGAAATGACTAAGGACTCACCTTCTTCTTTTAGGGGATCTACTCCGCCTATGGCAAGAGGAAGAGCAGGTTACTGTACTGGATATTGTACAATGGAAGCCCACCCCAACCTCCTTTTTTTTTTTTTTTTTCCAGAGGGAGGAATGCTGGGGACTGAACACTGGCTTCTGATTCATACATGTATCTATATCTTACATGTAGTACACTTACACTTCTAACACTTTGTCTTGCAACTTATTTTGACCAGTGGATAATAGCAAATATGACATAAATAGATACTGGAAAAACACTTGCATGAAAAGACTTGTTGGCTCTTCAATTCTGTCACCATCTTCAGAATTGAACCAATTTAGCCTGAGGTTGGGAGGTACAGAAGCTGCTCTAGCCACCCTAATTAAGGCTACTTTATACTATGGGAAATACATAATCACAAAACAGGTGAGCAAACATAACTGAACTGTATAACCAAGCCCAGCTTAATTCATTGACCACAAACTAAATTAAATGGTTCTTTTGTCAGCCAATGAGGTATTAAGGGTGATAGTTCAATAGTATCAGGAAAACAGATACACTGGCAATCATTCTCTATAGGCTAATATTTCTCCTTTCATGAAAGCCAGATTTCTAGGCTGTAGTGTTCCAGCCCTACCTTCTGGGAGAACGACTCCGGCTCCTCCTATATCGAAGTGCAGGTGAGCGCCGTGGTTTGTCCAGATCTCTGTAGCTTCTTCGTCGGTGGTCAGGTGATGGCACTCTTTCCAGCTTGAAAACACATAGATGAATACTGGGTTTTATTAAAGGCAATGCAAGAACACGGTTAATAGTCCTCTCCCTATTCTGTCCAATGTACATCTGCTAAGTGACTTTACAGGAGTGGTTTGACTATATAGAGGGGCAGCCCTAGTAACAAAAAAAAAAAAAAAAAAGCAAACAAAACCAAAAAACAACGCATAGTTCTCAGTAACCTTTTTACTGACACTAGTATCAAGCTGCCTATGACTGAGTTCAATAAGAAATAGTTTATTTCCTTAGGAATGTGAAAGAAGGTTAGATGCAAGATCAGTAATGTTAAATGCAAAGTCATAGTGGATTTTAATATTTAAAATAATTTCCTCTAGCTCTACCAAAACTGTAACTGTAGCAGCAGGAGCTGGTCATGGTTGGTACACGCCTTTAATCTCAGCACTGCAGAAGCTGAGGCAGGTGGATCTCCATGAGTTCGGGGCCATTCTGATCTGTATAGTTCCAGGACAGCCAGAGTTACATTGCAAAAAACAAAAAACAAAGTGTAGCAACACCCAGATTGTTACCTACAATATAACATGCTATTACAAGAAATTAGAACTTCTTGGACAAATGCCTACTTTCATGTTTGGAGCATAAGTACACAAGATGAGTCTAGAACACACCATCATCATATAACATAGCAAAGCAATGAAAGTATCAAGAAATCTCAGATGTCTGGTTGAATAGGAGGTCTCTGCAGGCCAAAGTTGGGTTTAAGTATCTACATGGGTAATGGATTAACACACCTTAAACCAGAGTGGTTCAGAATGTTGTTACCCACAGGGAAAAAAAAAACAAAACAAAAAAACTACAGAACCAACATGACTTTGTCTGTCTTTATGAGAAATTCACTTTTTTTTTCTTTTTTAAACACAGGGTGGGAAACTGTCTCTGGCCTGTAGTCTTTAATTATTATGAAATTTTAAATACTGATTTGGAAGGTTTCTTCCTTATGAATATTCCAGGTAAAAAAGATGAAGATATGAAAGTAGAATATATCACATTTTATAGCACCCATAGGCACAGACCATCAGTGGACCCTAATATTATTGAGCAATGGCTCAGTGTTCATGCTCACAAGAGAAAGAGAACATGACAAGAGATAATGAGAATATGCCAGCCAAAATGGTAACTCACACCTTATACTTGGGAAGCCAGAGGCAGGAAGACCAGGAGATTGAAGTCATTTTAGGCTATGCAGCATGTTCAAGGCCTGCCTAGGTTACATGAGACCCCACCTTAAAAGACAACTACAAAAAGCCTATTATTTGCTTGATTTCCTAGAGAGGTGTATATCAACCTTGCACGACTTCTGATCCACAGAGGATGGCTTTTTGTAGTTACTATAAAGGGAGCTGAGATACACTCCATTTGCCTTGTCCAGGATCCATGTCAACATTTGTACTTCCTCTCTTGCTTTTTAAGTATTTGAAGTTTAAAAAGTTTTTATTTTATGGTATGTGTGTTTTACCTTGCATGTATGTCTTGCGCACTGTATGTGCAGTACTTGAAGAGGCTAGAAGAGGATCTCAGATCCCTTGGAACTGGAGTTAGAAAAAGTTGTGAGCTGGCCATGTAGGTGTTGAGAAACCTCTGTCCTTTGGAAGAGCAGCCAGTGCTCTTAATACCAATGCTGAGCCATCTTCCAGCCTCTGTATTTTTAATTCTTTGAGGCCATATAGCAAATTGCCAGTCTGGATTGTTCACCTCCAAAGACACCAATTACCGCTTTTAATACAAATTTGCATAGATGGGAGTGTACTGTTCTTTTTCTTCAAAACATATTAACATTAGGATGTGCTGTTTTAGGACACCAAGTTTCCCCACATAACACATATGACTATGAACACACGGATATTACAGTAGAATATACCTGTAAGCCTCTTCGTTTTTTTTTTTTTTTTGGTTTTTCGAGACAGGGTTTCTCTGTGTATACCTGGCTGTCCTGGACTCACTTTGTAGACCAGACTAGCCTTGAATTCACAGAGATCCACCTGTCTCTGCCTCCTTAGTGCTGGGATTAAAGGCATACACCACCACACACGCCTGGCAATTGCAGACAGCTGTGAACTGCCATGTGGGTGCTGGGATTTGAACCTGGGTCCGTTGGAAAAATAACCAGTACTCTTAACCTCTGAGTCATCTCTCCAGCCCGCCTCTTAGAATTTTTTACTGCAAAAATATTTTAGATGATTTCAGAGAGGACAGATGTACTATTGAGAAAGGCTTTACTATGTTCTCAACATACTAAGTTACTACATGTGATTATGCCTAATTTCTTTTGTTGTTTTAGTTTTCTGAGATAGGGTTTTGCTAAATACAGCATTAGCTGGTCTGCAGCCTATGTAGCCAAGGCTAGACCTCAAACTCCTAATTTGTCTTTATCTCCTAGGTGCTGGCATTCCAGACCTGTACAACCACACCCAGGACTTAATATCTAGTTTTGAGAAATTGTTCTTGTGGTGTGAAGACTTGAGTTCCTATATTTTCTAAACTATATGAAAATCATGAATTTTCTTTACTATTTGTGTGTGGACTAGGAATTGAACCTAGGGCCTTATGTATGCCAGGCAAGTATGTTACTACTGAGCTGGATCTCAGCCCCATAATAAGATTTTTAACAATTTATTTCCCAAACTTTTTTGTTTTTTTATTTTTAGAGACAGAGTTTCTCTGTGTTACAGCTCTGGCTGTCCTGAACTTGCTTTTGTAGACCAGGCTGGTCTCAAACTCACAGAGATCCATTTGCCTCTGCTTCCCAAGTGCTGGGATTAAAGGCGTGCGCCACCACCGCCCGGCTATTTCCCAAACTTTTATCCATGGTAATTTTTTATTGGTTTGGTTACATTTTGTATCACACTCCTCATCAAGTAATTTATCCTCTCCTTTACAATATTTCATAATTTTGTTTATCAACTTGTTTCATCTTAATGGTATTCAAACCTGTGACCTTCCTCTGTCTCCTATGTGCTAGGATTAAAGGTGTGTGTGGCAATAGGCATGGAACAAATATATCTAAAACTTTTATGCTTGTTGTGCTAGACACAGGCCTTTATCCCAGTACTCATGTGGAGTTTGAGGTCAGCCTGGTCTACATACTAAAACCCTGTCTCTTAGAATAAAAAACCAAGTCTTTTATATTAGCAACAAAAAACCCAAAAGGGATTCAGGAATAAATCAAAAGGAGTAAATATAGAAGAACCGAATGTAGGAAAATTGTAGAAGCTTACATATAAAACGTTTAATAAACCTTTAAAGATCTAGATATCATGTTTATGAATATAGACACCATTATCATCTCTGTTCCCCATGATTCAGTAACAAATTAAATGGAATGTTTTTAATTCTTAAAAAAATTATTGTTATAGTTTTTGTTGGATGTGTGTATGTGTTTTTTTTCCTTTATTTTTTATTTCTTCAAGTTACATCTCAATCGCAGTCCCCTCCCTACTCCCCCCTCCAGTCCCACCCTCCCACCCTCAACCCCCCATCCTCTTCCCCTTTTTTTTTTTTTAAGTTTAAGGTATATCTTATTTCCCCCTACAGTTTCCCCTTTCAGTCCAACAAATGGCTCTTTCTCTTATAATAATAAATACAATACAGTACAACAGAGGTAATAAGGCCACAGTTATGAGGGTTATATGGCTTAACGTACATTCCCCATGTCCAGTCCATATGTATTTGGTACCTGACTTTAACATTCTGCTATCTAACCATCTCCATGAGTTTAAAGTTCTATATCTGACTCAACATTCATACTAGCTTGCAACACAATTTTAAAAGTATCTTCTTAGATCTATAACAGTCTCTTGACTCCTAAACAACTCAAAATTTAATTATGAGACTCAAGCTATCTGTTCTTCAGCCACCTCAGAGACCTGAGAGGGATAAATATATCTGATTTTATAGAAAGTACAGGGTCTGCAGCTTCCCAAACTAAGAAATGACATACCGGTGGCTGCCTGGACAGTTCCCATTTTCTCTCCATACATTACCGCATCGATCTTCAGTCATTTGGCCCCGTTTCTCTGACAGACATTGATTGTAGAGCAGGGGTTATAAAGGACTTACCTACCCTGTCTTGGCAGAGCTAGGCTGTCGACTTACCTGCTTCCAGGTTTTGCCCTTTTTGGACAGCATTCTGTCTACAGTTGGAGCAAGGGGCTTTTCCTACCAAGAGATAGGCTTGCGACTAATTCAATCATCTCCCACTGGAGATTCTTCGATGCTCATCTTCTACTTGGAGGAGAATAGGGGGTGCTGTCAGGAGTTGATATGTCTTGATATAAAAAAATCTAAAGTTACAAAAACATCTTTGAATGCCATATTCTGCAGATCTCTTGAGGTTTTTGAAGAGGCCCTATCTATCTCTTATATTAGGGTAAGCAGATGTTGTTTGTCTCTTAGCAGCTTAATTTCTGATTAGCTTAGCAAGTAACTATAACAGGCTGTCATAGTACCTAACAGAATGACTGGCTTGCATAACCATTAGTTTGCATTTCTTAATTATCCTAAACAGTTTAAGACAGTTAGTAGTAAAAGGCCGAAACATCACATTTCATTTTTTTTCTTTACCTCCTAACCCTTCCATCCCATTTCTCTGGGGTGGGGTGTCCTTATATAACAGTCCCTCATCTCAGTTGAGAGGTCGTATGAGGGCCAAGAGCCTCCTCATTCATTGGGGGTCTACGAAGCAGTACCATCAGTGAAAAGTGTCTCATTGACCGGGAGAGAGAACTACTAAACAAGCAAACCAATAAGCAGACAAATAGATAAAAAGACTAATATATATATATATAAAATATATAAAAATAAAAAGTCTATGTCCAAGTTCCCTTTGGTGTGTTAGTTGTAGTATCGATACCTTCTACTATATAGCTAAAATCCTACTATAAGTGAATAGATGCCATATGTGTCTTTCTGAGTCTGGGTTAGCTCACTCAGGATGAGCTTTTCTAGTTCTATCCATTTGGCTGCAAATTGCATAATTTCATTGTTCCTGATAGCTGAATAATATTCCATTGTGTAGATGTACCACAGTTTTTTAACTCATTCTTCAGTTGAGGGACATCTAGGTTGTTTCCAGTTTCTAGCTATTACAAATAAGGCTGCTATAAACATAGATGAGGAAACTTCCTTATGATTCCGTGAAGAGGTATTTGGGTGTATACACAGAAGTGGTATGGCTGGGTCCTGAGGCAGAGCTATTCCAAGTTTTCTAAGATACCACCAGACTGACCTCCATAGTGGTTGCACAAGCCTGCATTCCCACCAGCAATGGAGTAGGGTATCCCTTTCTCCACACCCTCGCCAGCATGTGCTGTCATTTGAGCTTTTGATCTTAGCCATTCTGACAGGTGTTAGATGGAATCTCAGAGTCGTCTTGAGTTGCATTTCTCTGATGATTAAGGATGTTGAGCATTTCTTCAAGTGTCTCTCAGCTATTAGGGGATCTTCCTTTGTGAATTCTCTATTTAGCTCTGTCCCCCATTGTTTGATTGGATTATTTGGTTTCTTGGCATTTAATTTCTTGAGTTCTTTGTAGATTTTGGATATTAGCCCTCTGTCAGATGTGGGGTTGGTGAAGATTTCCTCCCAGTCTGTAGGCTGCCGTTTTCTTCGAATGACAGTGTCTTTTGCCTTACAGAAGCTTTTCAGTTTCATGAGGTCCCATTTATTGATTGTTGATCTCAGGTCCTGAGCTGTTGGTGTTCTGTTCAGGAAGTTGTCGCCTGTGCCAATGAGTTCGAGGGTTTCTCCCACTTTTTCTTCTAGTAGATTTTGTGTGACAGGTCTTATGTTAAGGTCTTTGATCCACTTGGACTTAAGTTTTGTACAAGGTGATAAGTATGGGTCTAATTTCATTCTTTTACAAATGGACATCTAGTTGGACCAGCAACATTTGTTGAAGATGCTGTCCTTCCATTGTGCTGTTTTGGCTTCTTTGTCAAAAATTAGGTGGCCATAAGTGTGTGGGTCTATTTCTGGATCTTCAATTCGATTCCATTCATCTACTGGTCTGTTTCTATACCAATACCATGCTGTTTTTACAACTATTGCTCTGTAGTATAGCTTGAAATCTGGGATGGTGATACCTCCAGATGTTTTTTTATTGTACAGGATTGATTTAGCTATTCTGGGCTTTTTGTTGTTCCATATGAAATTGAGAATAGCTCTTTCCAAGTCTATAAAAAATTGTGTTGGTATTTTGATAGGAATTGCATTGAATCTATATATTGCTTTTGGTAGGATGGCCATTTTTATTATGTTGATCCTACCTCTCCATGAGCATGGGAGATCTTTTCATCTTCTAAAGGCCTCTTCCATTTCTTTCTTCAAGGGCTTGAAGTTCTTGTTGTACAGGTCCTTTACTTGCTTGGTTAGAGTTACCCCTAGGTATTTTATGTTGTTTGTGGCTATTGTGAAGGGGGTGTGTATGTGTTTTTATGGGTGCCCTAGGAGGCTGGAGAGTGTTAGGTTCTCCTGGAGCTAGAGTTAAAGGCTTCTGTGAGCCACCTCACAGGGGTGCTGGAATCCAAACTCCAGTCTTCATGTCCAAGGCCAGTGCTCTTAACAGAGAACCTGTCTCTCCAGCCTCTCAATGCAATTCTACTCATAATCCCAACATTTTCTATCCTTTCCATTAAGAGAACAATGGATCTGAGGCTAGAGAGTTGCTCAGTGTTTTAGAGTACTTGTTCCTCTTACAGAGGACCTGAGTTCAGAAGCCAGTATCTACATCAGGTGGGCTATTGTAACCTTTAACTTCAGTTCCAGAAGTCTCCAAGGGCACCTGCACGCATGTGACATACCCACACATAGACAGAATAAACAAGCCACAGAGAGAGAACACAAACTATGGAGCAAAAATAGCAAAGCTACTATTGAAAAATAGTAGAAGAGGCACTTGCTATCCTAAGTATCAGACTTACTATGAAGCTATATAGTTGGGGCAGTGTCCTACTTGCACACAATGGCCAGCAGAAGAAAGTGATCGTAGACAGAATCACATTCCCAACTTGGAATCGTTGTAAAGAAGGCAAAGCAGATAAGTGGAGAGAAAGAGATTTTTAAAAATATAAAACCATAAGTGACAAGTGGTGAGCGGGCTGGAAGAGAGATGAGAAACTGGGGGGGGGAGGTGCATCTCTTGAGACAAGCCGGAGACTGGTGACATGGTAGGCCCCTGGGGTATGGGGGTTACTCTAGCAGAGACTCCTAGCAGCAATGGACATGGAGACTGAAGAAGCCTCCCTCTAGCTATATAGTTTCTAGTGGAGAGAGGGGATTACCAACCCACCCACAAAACCTTCAATTCAAAATTTATAGCGTATAAGATGTGCAGGAATAAAGATAAAGCAGAGACTGAGGAAATGTCCAACCAGTGAATGTCCCAACCTGAGACCTACCCCAAGGGAAAGAACCAATCCCTGTAACAATTAAAGATACTCTGCCATGCTTACAGACAGGAGCATAGCATAACTGTCCTCTGAGAAGCTCCATGTAGCAGAGGACCCAAAGAGATATTGAGACTCACTGCCAAACATTTGGCGGAGCACAGGGTGTCTTATGGAAGAGAGGAGGGAAACGATAGAAGACAGAAGGATAGAAGTGGGGGCGGGGATAGGGGAAATAAAAACTTAACAAGAAGATCAACAGAGTCAACTAACCTAGGACCATGGGGGCTCACATAGACTGAAGAACCAATCAAAGAGTATACATGACTATGACCGGGATGTAAAATGAGTAATAAACATATAAAAAATATCACAAGGGACAGGAATTCCATGTTAAGGAAAAATAATTAATTACTGTTTCACCAATACAAAGCCTAACTTGAGGATAACCTTTTTAGTTTTGGAGACAGGGTCTCGCTGTACAGCTCTGGCTGGTCTCAAACTCACAGAGCTCTACCTTTTTGGAAGGCTCAAATTAAAGGCGTGTGCCACCATGTTCAGCCAGGTTACCATTTCTTGTATTTCCTTCTGGCCCTTTCTATGCATAATATTTCCTAGAATTTAATCACAAATACTTTAGAGATATTGTACTATAATCACTTCCACATTATTACCATTTGATTGGCTAATTAGTAATCCTGTTAATCTACTTGACTCCTTAGTCATTGACAGCTGGGAAGCTTGGTTGTTTTCAACTTTTCAGCATAATTAATTCTGACAAAACATGACTATGCAGCAGGCAACTTCCCTCAGAATATGTTAAAGCATGACAAGTGTTTTATTCAAGTTTTTTTTAATAGTTACCATTTATTAATCAATTATATAGAAATATACTAAGACCTTCATGAACACACAACAGTCTTCAGGGGAGAGTACTATTATCCTTGCTTTACAGAAGACAAGGTAAGTAAGCAAGCTAGCACAGCAACAGGGCCTGGGTGCACCCAGGGATAGAATATGCATTTAGCATAGGCAATATTGTTGGTTCAACCGCTAACACAAAGGGAGAAAAAATCAGGACTATTAAGATCATACCCAGTACTGCGATAGAAATGAGGTGTTCCAGCCAAGGAGTATTTGACTCTAAAGCTCATAATTTTAGCAAGAACATAGATTCTTATTTAGGCACAGACCTTTGATCCTAGCATTCCTGAGGCAGATCTGAAATGTCTAGCCTGATCCACACAATAGAGTCCTCCTTGTGCAATAGGCCCCCAAAAACCATTCATTCATTCACAAAAAAATGTAAAAAGAAAAGGTTATCATTAATTTTAAAACTAGAGCTTAAAAACTAAAGTGCTATTTCCTCCATTCCCAGCCTTTAAAGCTTTCATATATGCCATACCTTCTCATCTTCCTCTTCCTCATCTTCACTGGACTCCACGTCATCCATGTCCTCTTCTAGAGCACTAACTCGAGGCTCCAGTTGTTCAGCTTCTTCTAACACATAACGTTTCTACAGAGAACAAAGCAAAAGTTACAAGTCTGCTATTTCTACCATGTCCTGATCCTAACAATGAGCTGCTGGGGTTGACAGAAAAACCATGGAACCACCGCTCAGGTATAATATTACATTTCAAGACTTTCCTAACAAGTTAATATACCCAGAGACCATATGCTTTTTTAAGTTCCCCTACAAACATAAACATAATGCTGAAGAGAACAAGTTCATTTTCAATTGCTTCTGTTTCCTGTGATCTTATAAGGTCAATGCATTGTCATTCAATTTGTGTGTAGTCAAAATGTTACCTTCAGGCTAGAGAGATGATTCAGAGATTAAAGAACATTTGTTGTACTTAGAGAGGACCTGAGTTCAGTTCCCAGTACCCACTTGGTGGCTCACCAGTTCCAAAGGATACAGTGCTCTCTTCTGGCATTCTCTGGTGGAAGGTAAGAAATGATTCTCAAAAGTTGTCCTCTGAGCCGGGCGGTGGTGGCGCACGCCTTTAATCCCAGCACTTGGGAGGCAGAGGCAGGCGGATCTTTGTGAGTTCGAGGCCAGCCTGGTCTACAAAGCGAGTCCAGGACAGCCAGAGATATTCAGAGAAACCCTGTCTCGAAAAACCAAAAAAAAAAAAAAAAAAAAGTTGTCCTCTGTTCCCTACATGCCTTGGCACATGCACACACACACCACTAGTAATTATTAATAAAAATCTAAAAAGCAAATGTTTTAATTTCATAAAGGCAAATTTATTAATTTGTATGTATGATACATGTACATGAATGTGCAAATATATGTGCCCATGCTTATCCATGGAATGCCAGAATAGGACCTTGGATGAGGACCACTGAGACAGTCTTTCCTTGAACTGGAAGCTTGCCATTTTGTCTGCGTCCTCTGGTCAGCAAGTTATGAGGGTTTGTTTGTCTCTGCCTGCTGGGATTCCAGGTACTTAGCAGGCATGCTTTTTATAAGGGTGCTGGGGACTTGAATGCAAGTCCTCATATTTACAGAATAAGTACTCTTACCCACTGAGCCATTTCCCCAGCACTGGGTGTTTCATTTTTTTTGTTTGGGGCTTTTTTGGTGGGGAGGTTGTTTGTTTTTCAGACAGTGTCTCACTATGAAGGCTTGGTTGTCCTAGAACTAAACCAGGCTGGCCTCAAATTCAGAGACCACCTCCCAAGTGCTGGGATTAAAGGCCTGCACCACAATTTCTGGCACAATAACCTTTTAGTAGGGGTGTTTAATTCTTTCAATATTTTAAAATTTTATCTGTGAGTATGAGCACATGTGCCAAACAACATGTGAAGGTCAGAGGACAATCTTGGTGTCATTTCTTGCCTTCCACTTTGTTTGATGCAGGGTCTCTTGTTCACTGCTGTGTATGCCAGGTTAGCTGACCTGTAAGCTCCTGATAATGATCCTGTCTGTCTTCCATCTCCCAGTAGTAGCCTGCAAGGATTACTGCTGCCAACACTAGCTCTGTTGTGTGGGTTCTGATGATCTGAATTCCAGGTGTCAGGCTTATGTAGCAAATGTTTTATCCATTAAGCCATTTTCTGTGCCCTCAGTGTTCTCCTTTTTTTGTAGATAAGGCCTCCTATGTAGCCACTGGCTGTGGGTTTTTTTTTGGTTTTCAAGACAGGGTTTCTCTATGTAACAGCCCTAGCTGTCCTGGACTCACTCTCATAGACCATGCTAGCCTCCAACACCCAGAGATCTGCCTGCCTCCCAAGTGCTGGGATTAAAGACGTGCGCCACCATGCCTGGCTGCCACTGGCTGTCTTGAACTTAAGATCTCCTTGCCTCAGCCTCTAGAGTACTAAGGATCACAGACACGCACCATCCCCTTCAAGTTGCCTTTTTAACAAGATGAACACTAAGCCGGGCGGTGGTGGCGCACGCCTTTAATCCCAGCACTTGGGAGGCAGAGGCAGGCGGATCTTTGTGAGTTCGAGGCCAGCCTGGTCTACAAAGCGAGTCCAGGACAGCCAGAGATATTCAGAGAAACCCTGTCTCGAAAAACCAAAAAAAAAAAAAAACAAGATGAACACTGTATATTTAAAGTAGAAAGCGTAAGTTTGAACATATAAATATATGCTTCAGTGTTTCATGTGTTTGTGTTTATATAGGAGGTACAAGATGACTCTGACAATAGACCTTTGTCTCATACCTGTAGCCGTGGCAAAATGATGTCACAGACTCTCTCACTGTGCAGTAGTTCATCAATGAACTCATCTACATGCATCAGCTCAAACTCTGCAAGAGAAAACAATTAGTTCAAGCAACCTGGAAATGACTTAGTTAACCAAAATGTAAAACCATCATGAAATCTTATATGAAGCTTCCTACATGCCACACCTATTTATCATGTATTTACTTTGATAAGAACTGGACCTAGGGCCTTGTGCTTGCCTAGCTAGTACTCTGCCATTGGTCTAAGTCCACCACCCTGTGTCTTACCTCTATCAAAATTTTAAAATCATTTATTATTTATTTATTGTATGTGCATGCGCATGAGAGAGAGAGAGAGAGAGAGAGAGAGAGAGAGAGAGAGTGTGTACACTCTTGCCATAGTATGTATATGGAGCTCAGGGGAAAACTTTCCAGAATCCTCTCCCTTCTACCACATAGGTCCTAGGCTTACATCAGGCTTGACAGGAGGTGTCAGCCTAATCAAGCCTCTTTAGAACAAGGGACTACAAGATAAACAAGGCTGTTCCAAGTAACAGAAGATGGGATATGGGTATAGTTCAATGGTAGGGCACTTGCCTTGTATGAGGTTCTAGGTTCAATTTCTATTACTACCAAGAATAAAAATCAAAAACAAAAACCAGGAGAAACAAAAGTAAACACAAATAATCTTAAATAGATTAGATAATTCAAGATTATATAACTCAAGTTAATTTTAATAGGTCACCTAATTGTAATTTCTCACATTAACCCATAATGTCCTTGCATATACATATTCCTCTTTTAGGTTCCTGTGGTGAGATAGTCTAGCAGGTAAAAGCACTTGCCACACAAGCCTGATGGTCTGTGTTTCACCCCTAGAACCCACAGTAGGAGAAGAGAACCAACTCTCAGATTCGTTTTTTAACTTCTACCCATGCACCACAGCACACATGCTTACAATAACACACAAATAAAACAAAGAATGTTTATTTTTATAGCACAAAAGTGACAGTTTTTTAGAATCTCCATACTAATATTACCTTAGTTTTATGATTCTCAGTTAGAAATGACTTTGCATACCTCTATCAGCCTACTTAAAGGAGGTTCTACTTGTGTCCATTAGGGAGTAGACAGGGATGTTGAACAACATACTGTCATGTACAGGACTCCCACAGAACAAAGAATTATCTGGCCTAAAATGTCAATGCTTTGAGAAATTCCATCTTAGATAACATGATGTAAATACACAATAACCATAGTCATACCCACCTGTTCATCATGTTGCTTCTAGTTCATGACAATAACATTAGGCACATCAGCAACTCTAAATATATATTACTTTAGTGAAGAAATAAATTACTAAAAGTTTAAAGTATAATACAGATTAAGAATGCCTAAGAAAAAAAATCCTAAATTTGAAACAATCTCAAATCTGAAACTTTTTGAACATGAACTTATTACTATGTTCAAGTATTTGAACATAATACAATATACATAAAAACAAAAAAATATGTTTTGGATTTTAGAGTATTTGAGGTTTCTGGATAGAGATACCCAACTGATAATTTATAAAACTATTCCAAAATCTAAAATGCCCTGAAATCTGCAACACTCTGGCTCTAACCCATTCAGCTTATACCAAGTTGTTAATTTTCTCTATCCCAAAGAAGAAAGTTTTCTCTCCAACTGAGACATTCTGACTATGTCACCACAAATCCTTCTTCAGCATGGTGTATCTCCAAGGAGAAGACCTACAGCTCAAGGCCAGAACACTTACCTCACATTCATGATGCCCTTCCTAGGTTTAGTTCTTCAATACTGCTCCCTCCCAAGACAAAGACCTATAATTCCCATATTTGAGGGGCAGACACCAGAGAATCAGAAGTTTGAGGTCATACTCAGCTACATAGTGTTGAAGGTCAGCCTGAGCCACATGCCCTCAACACCAGACAAAACAAAACAAAAGTGTATCAATAAAATGTATAGAGATGTCTCCTTGGATATGCTTAGTATTTTTCAGTGGAGTCCCTACATGAATAGCATAGATCCACTTAGTCTACAAAGAACAGCATAGTATAGAATACAGTCCTAGAGAAGCAGCCTGCAGGGGGGAAAATGTGACGTTGTAGTATTTAGAAACTGACCTTGGGCAGACTAAGGTAGTTTTTATAAAGAAACCATTTTGAAGCTTCTGCATCTTGTAGATGGAGCATGTGTGGAAGATAGATCTGATGTAAGTTGTTGGGGCGATCTTTCTGTACACTGTGAAAATGTGTCTCTGTCTTCCTTCATCTGCCTAAGGCACTTTAAGATTGGTTTAGTAAAGAGCTGCATGGCCGATAGCAAGGGCAGGAAAGATATATAAGACATCCAGGCAGAGATAGGAACTCTGTGACAAAATCAGGAGGTGCAGAGTTGCCAGCCAGACACAGAGGAAGAAACAAGTACCAAAACTTAAGATTGAGAGTTAGCAGGCCACATGGAGGGACTTAGGCCAGTATTGTTGGGTTAGAATAGCTGAGAATCTGCCCAGCTATAGTACCTAAACTAATAATAAATATAAGTCTCTGTGTCATTATTCAGGAGCTGGTGGTCCAAAGCAAGTTCCATTTTAGTAAGTCGGTGTTTAACATAAAATGCAACAGGAAAGGGAGGCAGTCATGTTCCAAAAGGGTTAAGACCAACCAGAAGCTAATGTTTCTAATGAGGGAGATGGAAAATTTGCTTAAAAACAGTAATAATGCAGATGAAGAGGAACATATATTGTATGTGGAAGTGAGTAAAACTCCAAGTGAAATACAAATGGCTGAGGAATAACAGTCTAGAGACTTGCATCACACTCACCTCCATTTCGGTTCTGGCTCTTGATTTTTCTATAGTCATTGTACAAAGGTTCCAAGTACTTATAGCAATCAATTGCAGTTCCTGTCAGCCTCATGTAAAGTGCTCCCAACATCCGGACATATCTAACAGAGAAAAAACAGGCCAACCTAATAGTTTCTGAGTTACATAACTGGCTTTACTCATGACAATTGTGGATAAAACAGTTCTGTTTTGTTTTGGTTTTGTTGTTATTAGATTTAAAAAACTGTAATTCTGAAGGTAGAATAGAACAAATGATGGATAAAATATGGAGACTTAATCAACTTCCTAATCTACCAGTTACTAGCTGTGGGGGCTTGGTACATGCTGCTCAACTTTCAGATAAATCATCTGTAAAACTTCACAGAATTAGCCTAAGATTCCAAAAAGACAGTAAGTTTAGCACAGGCATAATATACATTTTATAACAATGCCAGAACATGCATATATAGGCACAAATGTAGGTTCTGGAAAAAGGTCAAAGTCATAGAGGTTAAAATTCTTCATAAGTTACTAACTTTGATAACTGATATTTAACTTGTCTTCTCAGCCTCTGAAATAGAGAAGCTGCTACCTAAGTTGGTACCTTGGTGCACTAAGATAATGCAAGGAAAACTGTAGTTTACAAAGGATATCAGCATGTGTTAAGTCCATATAAAGTTAGCTATTTTTCTAGTTGTTAATTTTTTTGCTAATATTCCTCCTCCTTTTTTATCTCACGCATCCAATTCCTTACTCAAATTCTTACTCAAATTTCCATTTGAAATCCAAGCTTCATCATATGAGAACAGTTTGGTAAAGAATATGCATTCTGACAGGAATCATATCTGAGACCTAGCACTCAGGAGAGAGAGGATAGAGAACTGCCAGAAATACAAGGCCAGCCAGGACTCCATATTGTAGCACTATCTCAATAAAAAAAAAAAAACCAAACAAAACAAAACCCACAAAAAGAAAGTGTATTTTGAAATCAGCTTTGCTTCCCCAGTTCTCAATGGGGGGAATCAAACTCAGACTTCTGTATCTGTTCAAACACCAGGCTTTATCTCTGCCACAGATCTTCCACTTACAAGTTCTCTGACCTTAGGCAAAGAACTTACAATCTCTGTGTCTCAGTTTCTGCCCATAGGCATAATATTTTTAAAGCAGTGGTGTGAAAACTAAATGAATCACTTACATATAAAGCCCTTAAAGGACATTACGGTGGTACATAATCAGCTATTATACCTGCCTCCTACACCTTGTATGAATTCCTTGAGAATGGATAATATGGAATAGCTGATAATGTTTAACATGCACTAGTAAGCTTAAAAAATTAAAGACATTGTAAAATGTCATAGTCAATGGGTACCAAAGTCTGGATAAGACACAGATATAACCTGTCAATTAACACCCTATGTTGTATGACTCCCATGTCTGGTGCCTACCAACATATCATTTGATGAGACTGGGAGTATGTGTGTACATACATACAAATATTATGTGTGTATACTCTTTTATAAAATTCTTTTGGGGGATAGGGAAATTTACCTAGACTGATAAAGTAGAAGGTCTACATGACTACAACAGACAAAATACAAGTTCAAGAGCAAAAACTGTAGAAATGAGACAGAGAACATTCACTCCTACTAACAAAGCCAATTCTGAACCACTGAAATTTTTGTACTAGTTAACATCGTACTCACTTGAAATCTTCATTTTTTATGAACTCAACAATGATATCCTTCTCAGGTTGAATTTGAAGCATCTTCAAAGTTAAACACAGAAAAGGAGTTGGCTTTATGTTTCCACCATACACACCACCCACGAACCTTAACTCCATGGCTTTGTCGACTACAAGTTCAGCTGAAACAACCAAAAACAGTGACATCTTAGACATATTAAAGGCCTTAGCTTTTCTTGGTTTTCTTTAGCTATTTTCTTAAATAGCTGAAGGTTTAGAGCTTCTAAATAGTAAGACTTTAATATTAGGAGAACAAGAGCTTATTAACAATAGTAATAAAAATGCAGCCTGAAAAAAACCAAAAACCAAAAAGCAACAAACAAGGAAAGCATGATGGCACACGCCTTTAATCCCAGCACTCAGAAGGCAGAGGCAGGCGGAGCTCTGAGTCTGAGGCCACCTGGTCTACACAGCAAGTTCCAGGACAGCCAGGGCTACACATGCCTGGAAGTAGTACCCCACTGAAGAATGAAATACACCTTATCCCAGTCCCGGTTAATTGTTTAGTCCATGAAGGAAGGACAGGACTCATGAGGCCTCAATCAATATACTACAAATCCTAGAGAAAAAAATCCTGTCATTAATACCAGAAACTGGTTGGTGGTGGCACTCAGGAGGCAGAGGCAAGAAGATCTCAGCCTGGTCTACAGATTGAGTTCCAGGACAGCCAGGGCTATGCACAGAAACTCTGTCTCCAAACAAATAAAAAAACAAAGTCCTGTCATTGTTCTGATTTCCAGCTAAGGATAATGATGGCAAAAAAAGTTTAAGTGATTTACAGGCTCAAGAGCCAGAGCCAGAGCCAGAGTCACAGCACATGAATTTGAACAAAGCTAGGAAAACTCCCAAGACAGCTATTCTCAAGAACATATATGAGCCATCAAAACAGCTCATACCTTTAATCCTAGGGCTCAGAAGGCAGACAGATGGATTTCTGTGTATTCAAGGCCACCCTGGTCTACATAGAGAGTTCCAGGCCAGCCAAGGTTACATAGTGAGACCCTGTCTCAGGGGGAAAAAAAAAGAACTTATATTGGGATCAGTCAATATACCTTAGTGGTACAGAGCTTGCCTAGCAAGTGTCAAGTCCTGTGTTCAAATCCCTAGTACTGCCAAGAAGTAAATAAATCAACTTATATTAGTAACCAAGAATGAAAATAAGACTCATTTAAGAACAGCAAGAAATTGATTATAGGTATGGTGACGTTCCTTTAGCATCTTCAGAAAGCTGTAGTCAAAGAGCTGAATCCGGTTCCTGAGATGAACAGTTTGGGAGCCAGCAGACTATGAAAAAATGGAACGACTCAAATAACCTAAGAAATCCTTCAGCTTGGTCAAGAAAGATCCAGTCAGTCGGTTGCTGGTGGCCCACGCCACCAACCTCTGCCTCCAGAGGCAGAGGCAGACGGACCCCTTGAGTTCAAGGCCAGCCTGATCTACACAGCGAGTTCCAGGACAGCCAAGATTGTTGTTACACAGAAAAATACCTGTCTCGAAAAAACAAAACAGAAGAAAAAAGGAAAGACTGTCAGATTTGTCTGTGTGCTGTCTAGTAACAGTCTAGGTAGGCACTGAGCAGTTTGTGTGAATGGCTGACATACCCTTTTCCAATACCACCCAGAGGTTCCATCCTTAGTCAGAAAAAACCAGCCACAAGCCGAGTCACGGGCCGCGTGCTATCACTCACCCGTAAGTCCAAAGCACTCTTCTTTCCAGTATTTTGATTCATAGATTCGCGTCCGGATGATCTTCTCCACCAGATACTGAGGGTTGGTGCCGTGGATGCTGTGGGCATCCTTCACTGTACGGTTCGCCATTTTAGAACGCTTTCAATTCTATTTCCGTCGGCTTCTTCAATACGTCACACACAGATTAAAAGAAAGACGACCAGAGGCTGGGAAAACGTGGAGCAAACGACTTTGAACCTCGGAAAGCGACCAGCTCTGTACCGGAAACTGTGGCACAGCCCGCTTCAGAGTAGGCTGAAGCAAGTTGGCGGAAGTACGTCATGGGCCCTTGGTAGGCGTGGCGAGGTGGTTGGTAACGCCAATGAGAATCAGCCTGTGGGCGGGGTTACAGCTAGTGGCGGGAAAATTTTTCCTCTGACTTCCATTCTAACTCAGCTGCCGTCTTTGCCTACGTGGTGTGCCTGGCGGATCCGGGAGGGTTCCAGCCAGTAGTAGCGCGCGTTGTACAGCAACCCCAGTGCCTGGGATTCAGTGCTGGGAAGCGCAGGAGAGCGGACATCCCTATCAAGCTGCAGCGTGGTGAGTACATCTCGTTCTCCACAGACTTCACCTTGTGCACCTAGGGCCTGTTAAGTCCCGGGCACCGCTCGCAACGAGTGCATAGTCCCTCCTCTCCTCCACCGAGCTCCTGGAACACTTCCTGCTCTGAGGGAGACCTCAGAAGCGGTGCGGCCTGCCCTCGGGGGTCTAAGGCTTTGGCTTTCCACGTGCACTGCCTCTGAAAAACACCCGCGATCTTTTCTCTGGAACTGCATTGCCGATGTTACCCGTTTTACCAGCTAGTGATTGCACCCGGAGAGAGACTTTCTCTAGGTCACATTTTGTGACGTTGGCGTCCTAGACCCCTCAGGTCACAGAAGAGAATGTCTAATGGCCCGATTTCTACTTTCTAGGGTCTAGCCTTCCCTTGTAACAGCTGGAGAAAGTGGGAGTCCTAAGGCTTGAGATGCGAAATTTCTGTGATGAGGTCATTTCAGTTTTCCGTAAAAGTCGAATAATCGTACTTCCTTTTCTACTGTATTGCTTTTTAAAGACAGGATTTTTTTGTGTATCCCTGGCTGACCCGGAACTCGCTTTGGACCTGGCTGGCCTCGAACTCTGCTTCTTAGGCTCTGGGATTAAAGGCATGCACCATCACGCCCAGCTGAGTGAGGACAGTGTTTTGCATTGAATTGTGAATTACATAACATCGAGGTGTGCTTAAGGTAGAAATAAAATTGTGACTTGAAAGTAGTGTTATCAGACTTAAGATCGCAACCTAACAAGCCAAGTTCTGCCACTTCTCCTCAACATTCCAATTAAAAGAGCCAAATTAGGACCTGCAAAATGATTCAACCAATATGGTCCTTGACACTAAGCTGGAACCCAGCAACCCACAGGTTGGAAGGAAAGAGCCTGCTTCCTCAAATTATCCTCAGCTTCCACATGTGTGCTGTGGCATCCTGTTCACACTCACACAGCGACAAAATGAATGTTTTTTAAAGACCAAATTAATAATGAGAAGCAGAAAAAAAGATTTCAATATTGCCACATTGAGGAGAGAGACAGATCCAATGACACCAGCTCTCCATCATTCCATATTCTCAGGCCTGATGTGAGGGTAAGGTTTAAATAAAAGGCAAGCTATGTGCCTTAACTAAGCAACTTCCCAAAGGTGCTGCCACCACTACTGTCTCAGCTCCTTCTGACCTGTTTTGCTAATCCTTCCTGGAGACAAGTTCCTCCTCTGGCTTCAGCCTTCTAGAGGATGAAATTCTTGGGACAACTCAAATTTCTTGGGGTCCATTGTTTCAATAGCTGGTTACAGTAGACTGGACATGGGTTTATCATACTGTATTTTCTCACCTATTAATTAATAATTAATTAGGCAATTAATATTGGTTGAATAAAAAGTTACTATTATCTCCATTTTATAGATTAGGGAGTTGGGGACTAGTAGACCTGTCATTTTGTGATTGGGAAGCCTAACTTACTAAACAACCTGGCAGAAGTAAATGCTTTCAGACATAACGCTGTCCAGTTTCACACTTAATACTATAAGGTAAGGTAGTTTGAGCGCAGTCATTGGCATCTGGTTGTTCAGAGTTAGAGTTAAGGCAGTGTTGTCCTCTGTAAAACTGGGCATGTTGTTACCTTACCAAGATAGTATCTACTATGAATTTACACACATTTTTCCAGGATTATTTTAAAGAATTAAGTGAAATATATATGTCAAGAGTTTTGGCTCAACTTTTATTAGGAATTCTTTATGTTTTTGCCTTGGGTGTGGCTCTTGTACTGGGCACTGTGCATATTTCAGATTTCTGCTGTGACATCAAGACCTAGTGGTTATCTCTAGAAGTCAAGCCCTTCTCTTGGCCAAGCCAGGTCTGCTTACAGTGAGTGAGATAATGTGTGCAGGACGGTGAAGGAGAGCAGTTCATTGAACTGTGCATTACCACTAAAGCATGATTCCATGCATGCTGTCCCTCAGTGGAAAGCTGAAAAATTAACTAGGAGCAACAGGTGAAGGCCCTTTGTACTTTAGGCGTCTAATTCGGCATCTTTTCATTGTGTGAAATTTCCTATGTGTGTGCATGTGTTTGTCAATTTCTTGTTGCTATGACAAAATACTTTAAAAAACTAAAAAGGAGGAAAGATTTATTTGACTCACAATCTCAGGTATTTCTGTCTAGGGTCACATCCTCACAGAGGAAAGGGTCAGGACAAGATAAGGATCCTCAATGACTTGTCCCTAAGGACCTACTCTTTTTTTTTTTTTTTTTTAACCTAAGTCCTCTTTTATATCTCCTGGTTTTGTTGTTTGTTTTAATGCATGTAAGTGTTGGCCCACTTGTATGTCTGTGCACCAAGTGTATACCTGGTGCCTTTAGAACCAGAAGAGGGTGTCTGATCTCTTAGAACTGGAGTTAAAGGTGGTATTAAACTGCCATGTGGGTGATGAGAACTGAACTCAGAACTCAGGTTCTCTGTCTCTCTCTCTTTTGAGACAGGGTTTCTCTGTGTATCCCTGGCTGTCCTGGACCTCACTCTGTAGACCAGGCTAGCCTTGAACTCACAGAGATCTGCCTGCCTCTACCTCCTGATTGTTGGGATTAAAAGCGTGACCCACCACGCCCAGCCTCAGGTTCTCTACAAGAGCAACAAGTGCTCTTACCATCAGCCATCTCCAGCCCCCATTTCCTGGACTTTAAAAGACTTCGAAGTTTCTATCACCTTCCAAATAGCAAAAACAAAAGCTGTAATCATTGAAGAGTTCAGATACTCTGTGAGGCAATCAGTTCCCGAAAGCCTATCAACTGACAGCAAAGGCTTTAACAGGTGACTTTTGGGAAATTTTTAGTTCTAAGCCATAACAGTGCAGTTGTGTTGATTAATTTTGTTGCTGTACACTACTAATGGGAACATTTTGATTCATGTCTTTTCATGATGTGTGTATATTTCTGATATGTATATGAATTTCTGAGTCAGAGTGGACATATATCCAAGAATTTATATGAAAGTTTTTTCACTTTCCCAAAGTGACTATATAGGGTTTTTTGAGATAGGGTTTCTCTGTGTAACAGCCCTGGCTGGCTGTCCTGGACTTGCTTTGTAGACCAGGCTGGCCTCAAACTTGAACACAGAGATCTTCCTGCCTCTGCCTCCCAAGTGCTGAGATTAAAGATGTGTACCACCACGCCTGGCTATATAAGGTTTCTGTTATTTTGCTTTGTGTTTGAGACAGGGTCTCAATGTGTCACTCTGGCTACCCTGGAACTCTTTATATAGACAAGACTGGCCTTGAACTCAGAGATTTGCCTACCTCTGCTTCCCAACTGCTGGGCCGTCATCTTTCCTAGCAGCTATACCAATTTAGATGCCCATTAAACATCAGTCATTTATCTTAAAATTAGATTATTCGAGGATTATAGGAGTTTTGGTGGAAAGCAGTAATTTGCTACAAATCCCTCAGCGATGTTCCCATTTTATTTAAATGAATGGCTTACTGGGTACTACAATTTACTTGAGTTTTTTCTTTGTGTTTCAGAGAGAGTTTGCTTTACTTCATTGTGGAAAGCTGGGGGAAGTTACAAGATTATTTCTGACAATTGTGTGTTGCACCATCAGTTAAAAAGAATATATGTTGAAAGTAAGTGTTGGGATTTTCCTTAAACATTTATATAAATTCAAGAACTTTCACTAATTTTTACCAAAATGTTATTGAACAGTATGAATCCAATTTTTTATTTTTCACTTGAGCAAGTCTTTTACTTATATTCACTCATCAGTCTTTGCTACTTTGTGGGTTCTTCTCTTTCCCACCCTTCCCTCCCCCAGGTTTCACTCTATCACTAGATAGGGAGGATGGAAGGGAGAGATCCCGGAATCTACTTTCCTTTTGTTTCTTCGAGCTAAACTACTAACAAATCAAAACCAACCCCCCTTAACGACCAACAGCCACCAACCCCACCTGTCGAGGCTCAAGCATTTATACCTTCTGAAAAGTCTTCAGAATTCCAAAAGTCACACGGTTGCAGAAACTATCTGCAGCTGGCAAAACCACTCTCCTGCTAGAGCATTAGGCAAATCATAAACAGCTGCTGTGAAGCAGCCCCATATCCCCACACCTGGGATTAAAACGAAAGCATATTCTTATATTTCTGTGGTTTACAAAGAAACCAAAAATTCCAGAATTCTCACTACACAGCCCCTCACCCCAAGTACTGGAGATTGAATCTAGAGCTGAAAACAAAAGGGAAAAAAATAAAAAAACTGTGCAAGTGTGTGTGTGTGTATGTGTATATCTGACCCATATCCCCAGCCCTTTTTTTTTTTTTTTTACATTTTGAGTTATCTAATTTGCCCATACTGTCCTTGAACTCTGCCTGTCAGGCTTTGAACTTGGTGATCTTCCTGCCTCAGACTCCTGAAGAGTTGGGATTATGTCCCTGTGCCGCCAGATGTGGCTTCTATGCTCTTTGCTCAGGTCTTCCTTGTATTTGGTTAAAACTGAATCATTTTAGTAGCACTGCCAGAGCAGTACAGATTTGTGACATTGGCAATGTGTTGCAAATTATACTCCACATAATCATAACAATCATTTGCACCTGTTTTGTTTTGTCATTTTGTTTCTGAGTCAAGATCTTGCTATGTGTAGTACTAGCTGACCTGGAATGTCCCATGTAGACTGGGCTGGACTGCAGCTCAACAGAAATCCATTTGTCTCTACCTCCCAAGTGCTGAAGTTAAAGGCAGTCACTCATGAATCTCTTCTCCCTGCCCTGTTCCTGAGGTTTTTGCAAAGCTAAATTTTATTCAAAGTGTAAGTAAGGGAGAAAGCAGATTTCTTACAAGAAAAAGGGATCCAGAGCCAGGCTCCCTAGTATATCTTTTATAAGTGGTTTATTTACTCATGACCCAGTATCTTCATTTCACTATTAAGAGTTTTTAAAATACTTTTCTGTTTAAGCAGAAAAATTTTAGGGGTCAAATATTCCTGACTAGGATATCACTGAACTCAAGGAAGTCAATTTGTTTCATTTTGATGGCTATATGCTTTTACAATTCTGTTTCTCTTTTTTTTTCCAACAAGATTTGTTTTCATTAGTAATTCACAGTAATTTCAAATCCCAGTTTTTCCATATGTTAGCATATGAAGCATGAAGTCTTGGTTAAAGGTTTAGTACTAATTACTTAATTCTAAGATTTTGGGTTGGTATTTTTACTACTGCTGGCAGCTTATAGTGTCTAAATCTTTTGTAGAGAAGATTGTCCTTTTCCTGTTTTCTAACACTAAAAATGTACATTAGAGATTTATTTAATGTAGAAACTGTTTGCCTTTGTGTATGTTAGTGTACCTGCCTGCTTTAGAGGCTAGAAAGGAGCATGAAATCCTTTGGAACTGAAGTTACAGGCAGTTGTGAGCCACCATGTCGATGCTGGGAACTGAACTGGGTCCTCTGCCAGAGCGGCAAGTACTCTTAACTGCTGAGCCATCTCTCCACCAAATACTTTAATATCGGCTTTTCTTTTTTTTGTACCTATTCACAATGTTCACATCTGGGTCTATGAGTACAAAGAAAAATACCCTGGCAAAGCAGTGTGTAGTTAGTTACTGGTTTTGTGTGGATGTATTTCTATGTGCATATGAGAGCCAGAAGTCAACCTTGGAGGCCATTCCTCAGAAGCTGTCTCCTAGTAGTTTTTGTTTGTTTTTTAAGGTAGTGTCTTTTATTGGCCTAGAACTTGCCAATAGGTTAGCCTGGCTTGTAGTAAGTCCCAAGAATTCACCTGTCTTAGTTTCCCCTGCAGTAGGATCACAAGAACATTCTACCATGTCTAGTTTTTTTCATGTAGTTTCTGAGAAATAACCTTAAGTCCTCATGGTTACAGGACAAACATTTTACCAAATGAGCCAAATCTTTATCCCCTGGTTTTTTAAAATGTAAGTGGAACGACACTTAATAAAATTCTTCTCCCTTAAATGCTGATTCTGCACATTTATGCCTCTAACCCTGCTAATCCCTCTTTCCAGTCCATGTCATCAGTGTCTGCTGATCACTCAGTATATTCAGCTCAGAAATCTTTACAAAACCTTTTCTCCCTGAATCACAAATCACAAGCAAGATTCATTCATTACTACATTTGTATTTTACCCCATCTGTATTTGAAGACATTTCACTGGGATATTTATACTTCTGCTTTGTTTGCAGTAAATACTTGGTGTTTTTGTTTTTTGGCTTTTGTTTTTTTGTGTTTGTTTTTCCAAGACAGGGTTTCTCTGTGTAGCATTGGGTGCCCTGGAACTCTGTAGAGTAGGCTGGCCTGGAATTCACAGAGATCCACCTGCCTCTGCCTCCCGAATGCTGGGATTAAAGCAGTAATCCCACCTGGCTAGTAGTAAGTACTTGTAAGCATTCATAATTTATTTTCTTATATATTGGGCCCCTAATTTCCTTGGGTGAAATTAACTAAGGCATAGTACTCAATATATGTATAAAATATACTAAATTGCTTATATTTAATTTTCAACAAGATCGACTTTTTCCACAAATGAGATGTTATCGAGCTAGGCATGGTGGCCAGCCAGGGCTTTATAAAGAGACCCTATCTTGAAATGCCACCCCCCGCCCAAAAAAAAAGATAAAAAAGAAATGTAATGGGTTTAAAATGTGTGGGATTGGGGCTAAGGTATTGATAACAACAACAACAACAAAAAAAGGCTGAACTCAGTCAAGGCACAAACTGACTATATCTTACAACCTATCAGAACCATGCCATCCTATCTCACAAGGCAGAAGACCAGACAAACTTTCTCATGGGTTGGCAGGCCGTTGCCAAATCGAAAACAGTACTACCAAATCTACGAGTAAGTAATGAAGTTCTTCAGTTGGGCTGCTTCTTAGGCTAGCTAAACTTGTTAGTAGCTTGATTTTAAACTGTTCTAATCACTGCAGATTGAAGTTTGAGGGACAATAGATACAAATTTTTGTAAAGAGTTTTTGTTTGGTTCGAAAAGATCTGTTAAGGCTGGTTAGTAAAATTCGATGTGTACCATAATGTCATCTACTTAGAGTGAATTCTTTGAAACTTAAAAGATAAAAAGAGATGTTGGTACTGTGTCCTTCCTAACTTGTTTGTGTGCTTGTATGCATGCATGCGTGTGATAGGTGTATGTGGGTATGGTGTGTGCATATACACATGTATGGGGCAGGTGTGTGTGCTCACTGGAGACCTGAAGCTGATGTTGAGTGCTTCCTTGATTGCCCTGTACTTTATGTACTGCATTGTTTTTATTCTTTGAGAACTTTATAGTGTGTATCTTGATCATTCATCATCCTCAACCCACTCCTCCCATCACCACTCTCCTATCTAGTCTCTTTCTACCCAACTTTGAGATTTCTTCTTTCTTTTCTTTACCAAATGCATTGAGTTTGTGTTGTGCAGCTAGTCTTGGGAGTGGGCCTGCCCTATAGGGATCACATTATTAAAGAAAACCGACTGTTCCTCTCCCAGCAGATATCAATGCCAATAGCTACTTGGCTACTGGTGGGATTTTGTGCCTGCCTTCCATCCTCTATGTTAGAATTTTGTCTGGCTGAAGCTTGTGAATGCTGTCACAATCGCTGTGAGATACAATGTGCCCTGTTGTATCTGGGAACACATTTTCTTGATGTTATTACTCTTAGAATCTTTCTGTACCCTCTTGCATGAAGATCCCTGAACCTTATGGAGACCCTATGCTTTATCTATTGGTGCAGGTCCCTTCTGCTGAAGGAACTCACCAATTGCAGCTAATCTTGCTAGTAAGCTTGCCCTAGGATTCCTTGTTTCTGCTTCCCAAATGGTGGATTCTCGGTGGCTGCCACACTTACCTGGCTTTTTCTGAGTGCTGGGAAACTGAATTCTAGTCCTGTGCTTGCTCACAACTGCTTCATCCACTGAGCCATCTCCCAACTCCTTAGCGGTTTCTTTCCAGCCTCCTGAAGACTTCATTGTTCTTTGTCAATAACTGAGGTAGTTAAAAATTGTACTCATTTAGGTGGATGGGGTTCCTTCTCTAAGAAGAAGGAGAAGGGAATGGAGGCAGAGGGTGGGAGGGTAAGATTGGGAGGAAGGGGGAGGGAGCTGTGAATGGGATGTTAAAATGAATAAATAAATACAATTAAATTTTTTTTAATTGTAGTTTATGCTAAAACAATTTATTGACCCCATTTTGTGTGCTTTCACTGGGTGCATTATTTTCCTAGTAAGATAATTGGAGAGCTTAGAGAAACCATTTAGAGGAATTTCTAGTTTAAGAACATCTTTGAGGGCTGGAGAGATGGCTCAGTGCTTAAGAGCACTGGCTGTTCCTCCAAAGGACCCAGGTTCAAATCCCAGCACCACATGGCCTCTCACAGCTGTCTGTAATGGCCGGGTGTGGTGGCACACACTTTTAATCCCAGCACTGGGGAGGCAGAGAGAGGCAGGTGGATCTCTGTGAGTTCAAGGCCAACCTGGTCTACAAAGTGAGTCCAGGACAGCCAAGGGTATACAGAGAAACTCTGTCTCGAAAAAACAAAAAAAGAAAGAACGAAGGAAGGAAGGAAAGAAAGAAAGAAAGATGTTGTCTTTAATGCCAAATTCTAAAAATCTTTTCCCATTTTGATGGTCATGTCTCTGTTACTTTCTAGAGAAATATGTATGAAAATCAATGGTGACTCCAGTGAGATTCACATCAAGGTTGGACAGTTTGTATTGATTAAAAGGAATAATGAAAAGCCATATGTTGCTAAACTGATTGAATTATTTGAAAATGGTGAGTTTAGGCCTGAAATGGGAGCCTTACCTTATGGGGTGTGATTGCAGACTATGCAGGAGGGGAGTTCATAGGCACTTGCAGAACACTGTGGACTATGAAGTGGATCAGATAAGTATTAGCTATTCCTTTCTCCATCTAGAATATATGCACTTGGCTACATAGTGTGGAGTAAAATGGAATTAGAGGTCTCAAGCCTTTTAGCTGGTCATGGTGGTACACTTGTTTAATCCCAGCTCTCAGGCAGGCAGATGTCTGTGAGTTCAAGGCCAGCCTGGTCTACAAAGCAACAGAAACCCTGACTGGGAGCTGGGAGGGAATTTAGCCTTTCTGTTATTTTTAGGAGTAAGAATGTCTTGAGTGCAGGATTTAGGAGGTGGAAAGTTTAGGAACATTGGAGGAAATTTGTTGTTTTTTTTTTTTTGTTTTTTTTTTTT
>CAJQZJ010005020.1:7361409-7455771 GCA_907164525.1 Lophiomys imhausi
TCGAGACAGGGTTTCTCTGTGTATGCTTGGCTGTCCTGGACTCACTTTGTAGACGAGGCTGGCCTTGAACTCACAAAGATCCGCCTGCCTCTGCCTCCCAAGTGCTGGGATTAAAGGCGTGCGCCACCACCGCCCTGTCGCGTCCCCCTCGACCAGCAAGAACGACGCAACTCGCAAAAGCTCTTCTCAAGCAGTTTATTCAGGTCCCTTGAAAACAGTCTTCCGAATTCCTGCTTGTGTCTCTGCTTCTCTGCTTGTGTCTCTCTCTGCTTGTGTCTCTGATTCTCCTCCCCCAAGCCCTTATATGCCTACTCAAACCCAATCAGATCATGCCACCTAGCGATCCAAGATAGGCTCACAAAAGGAGGAAGCACACCGGGCTAGGCAGCTGCTACCAACTAAGGCTTGTTTACAGCTAAGCTTGAGCTTTCTGGCATCAAGCCAGGCGCCATCTTAGGGTTGCAGCTCACCACACCGCCCGGCTGATTTTTTTTTTTTTAAATGGGGAAGTTATTATGAAAATTTTCGGGTATGATTTTATAAGTAGAGAGGAAGCAAATTACATTAGAAAACAGTTCCTGTTCAGACAGGGAAAAGAAGCACTTTAGATGTTTAACTCATGGAGACTTTTGTATAGAGTTTGACAGGCTGGAAAAAAAATGGTACCCTTTATTCATTAGAATTCCCTGTAATCCTAGCACTTAAGGGGCTGGGATAGGAGGATCCAAATTCAGGATCTGCCTAGTGAGTAAGACTGTCTAAAACTTACAAGATCCTACTCACAGCCACTTCCTGATGTCTGGGAAGGTAGGAATGGACCAGAACTGAAGAGGAGCTTCAGGAAGCACAGAGAAACCTCAGAAAATAAAACAAACAACAAAAGAAGCAAAGGGACAACTTGAAACCATATAAAACCACCTCTCCTTAGGGATATAGTTGAGGGAGTCCTGTGGAGGTTTATATTCCTAAAAGGGATTAGGAAGAATCGTAAAGATATTTGTACTTAGTACAGAGGGAGGAATGTTTAACAAGCATGGAGAGAAACCTCATCAAGCTGTAGTCTTCTAGAGAGGAGACATCAGCAGGAGTGGGAGCTTGGTGTTAAGAGTCAAAAAGTCCTTGTGTGGAACTTCAGCTGATGACCTAATGTCTCTGCTGAGATAAGTGAGAGGGCCATGATGATACTATTGAAAATACACCCTTTTGTTTTGGAGTGTTATCATAAGAATGAAGCTGAAAGCCGGGCGGTGGTGGCGCACGCCTTTAATCCCAGCACTTGGGAGGCAGAGGTAGGCGGATCTTTGTGAGTTCGAGGCCAGCCTGGTCTACAAAGCGAGTCCAGGACAGCCAGAGCTGTTAAACAGAGAAACCCTGTCTCGAAAAACCAAAAAAAAAAAAAAGAATGAAGCTGAAACTTATAAGCTTATGTTTCAGAAGTCATCATAGTTATTGGTTGAGTTCTCACAAGTACTTTTGTTTGTTTTGTTTTTACATTTTTAAAATTTTCTTTATTTAGTGTATGTATGGGGTGTACAAGTTCATTATGCTCTGCATGATTAAATTCAGAGGACACTTTGTGGGAGTTGGTTCTCTCCTTCCTCTGTGTGGATTCCAATAATTGAACTTAGATTGTCAAGGTTGGTACCAAGTACCTTTACTTTCTGAGTATTCTTACTAGCCCAGCATTTTTTGTTTTGATTTAGTTTTTGAGACAAAGTCTCACATACCCCACCCAAGCTGAACTCTATTCATGACCTTTAACTTGTGACACTTCTGCGCTTGTCTTTCAAGTGTTGGGTTTGCAGGTGTGGACCTCCATTCCTAGCTGATGGCCTTCTTAATAATTACTAATTTGTAAACAAAAATTTTTTCATTGATAAATTAAGTGATTATAGTAGCTTGTTTCCTATCCCTTTGGAAATTCCTCTGTGTACTGATAAACACTATAAGAAGTAGAACACTGGAGCTGGAAAGATGGCTCAGGGCATAAAAGTACTACTCTTTCAGAGGACCCAGAGTTAGCTCGTAGTACCCACTGTCTGTAACTCCAATTCCAGAAGAACTGATACCGCTTTCCAGTCTCCATGGATACTGCACACAAGTGGTGCACATACATATAGGCAGACAAAACATTCATACACATAAAATAAAAATAACATCTTTTTATAAAAAGTGGAGCAACATAAAAAACATGTTTGTGGAGTCATTTTCCTGCTGATTGGTCCTTTGATCATTGACAAATTAAATTAGCTCTTGAAACTTGATTTCTTAGTGTATAAAGAGGATACGTATAGTAACTGCTTGTGTGTTGTTTGGCACTTAGGCAGTATTCAGTGACTCGATGTATTGTTTACCTTCCATTTAATCTCCCCTTCCACCTGATCCTCCTAGGATCTAAAGTTCCTCCCAGGAAATGTGCTCGAGTACAGTGGTTTCTCCAATTCTCTGAGATTCCTATCTCTAAAAGACATTTGTTAGGCCGGAGGCCTGCTGCACAGGAAATATTCTGGTACGAGTGTTCTGACTGTGATGACAACATTTATGTGGAGTCCATCATTGGCCCAGTTCAGGTAGGTGGTACCTTAAATCCTGGGTTCTATCTGAAGCACTGACCTTAGAAATATTACTGGTTCTAATTTGAATTTTTCTCTTAACATGTTTGGCTGCTTGTCTCATCACACAGATACTGACAGCACAGAGCATATATGTTCTGGGCCTTCTAGATGAAGTGACATTTGGATTATGACCAGAAGAGCAGGAATTAGAGATGTGCCTCAATGAAAAATGATATGTAGCTATGATTATGGAGAGCACCAAGCATTGGAAGGCTGAGTGTAAAATGAGGACCTCACCTTGAATAGCTCAGTGCAGAGAGTGCTGATTGCTAATGGCAACCTTGTGTCACGTCACGTGGCTTTTGTATTCAGGAGCTGAGCTGCTGAATCTTATTTCTAGAGCTGTCTTCATATTCAAAGTAGGATTATATTCTCCTGTGAAGTTTGGCTTTGGGTGGGGAATTGGTTTAACAATTGGCTAGAGAGACTGTTCTGACCTAGCTGCAGTGATTTATTTTGTGGTTAAATGAGCCAAGGCAGGAAAAGCAGATGTGGAAGTTGAAGCAGCAGGGCAGGCGGATTTGTAAGGCTTTACATATAGAAATGCCTCCGACAAATTGCAGGCAATTTATTCGGAGGCAAGTCTGGGGGCATTTTCTTGATTAATGATTGATATGAGAGGGCCAGCCTACTGTGTATGGTTCCCTCTCCTGGGTGGTAAAACAAAGCAAGGGCAGCAAACCAGTAAACAGCATTCATTCTTCTATGGCCTCTGCTTCAGTTCCTGTCTCCAGTCCCTCCACGATGGACTATGATCATGACTACAGGCTGTAAGGTGTAATAACAGCTTTCCTCCTTGAGTTAGTTTTGGTAAATATTTTATCATAGCAAAAGAAAGTAGCTAGAATAGAAGGGCAGAAGAGAACAGGTAGTTTAGGGACATACACACAGTTGGGCCTTAAGTAGGACTATTTTTAAAGCCAGGCTCTGCTAGTGATGCAAGGCCATTCAGGGAACACCAAGCACTCTGGAAGTGAGGTGGGCCTGATTGTAGCAAGATTGCTTTTATTATTTTTGTTTTACTATTCACTCTATTTTTACTGTGCTTAATCCCTTTCCCTCCCTTCCAAGCCTTGTTTCAACCCCCCAACACTAGGTGGGAGAGAAAGAAGGTTAAAGGGAAAAGGGACGGAATTCTCTCTTTTAGATACTTCCTGATGATGAGGGTCATCGGGTTCTTTGGGGGCAATACCAGTCTCAGTCACAATATCCAGAAGTCCAGCAAACCAGGAAACAGCAGCAGTTGGGAGAATAGCAACCTTCTTTGTAGCGCCATCTTTCTCCTCCAGACTCTCGCCTTTTTTCCCTGAGTTAAACTTGCTCAGCTGGCTAAGCCATGCCCTTATTAACTCATGAGCAACATTAATAGTTTACACCTGTGGTCTTAACTGAAGCAGTCTCACACCTGGGATTAAACAAAAACATTTCATAACTTTTTTTTTTAATAAACAAAACTCTTACCACACCTGATCTTAGAAGACGATGAAAAACAGTTTTAAGAGGCAGGGCAGTGGTGGTGCATACCTTTAATCAGGAGGCAAAGACAGTCGGATCTCTGAGTTCAAAGCTAGCCTGTTCTTCAAAATGAGTTCCAGGACAGCCAGAGCTACACAAACCTTGTCTCAAAACAGATTGGTTTTTGTTTGTTTGTTTTGTTTTGTTTTGAGACAAGGTTTCTCTGTGTAACAGCCTGGCTGTCCTGGACTCACTTTGTAGACCAGGCTGGCCTCGAACTCACAGATATCTGCCTGCCTCTGCCTCCCAAGTGCTGGGATTAAAGGCGTGCGCCACCACCGCCCGGCTCAAAACAGAGTTTTGAGGCGGGGTGGGGGGGTGATGATGAAAAAACAATCATCTGATCTTGCAGCTGTGTGGAGCCACTGCTGTTTAGTATGTTGAGACATTTTGGGAGTTTGACCTAGGTGTGTAGATTGGGGATGGGAGACAAGCAAGGAATGGGCTGTGTGCTTGAACTGGGATGATAGCAGGAATAAAGAGGGTGAGCCAGGATGAAGATGAGTTAGTAGAGCACCTACCTAGCATGCATGAAGCCCTGGGTTCAATCACCAGCACTATATAACCCAGCTGTGATGGTACACATCTGGATTTCCAATACTCAGGAAGTAGAGTTAGGATCAGAAATTACAGGACACCCTGTCCAAAAAAAAGTGAAGCCAATGGGTGGGTGGGGAGAATTACTTGCTGGATGTAGTGCTGCACAGGAGGCAGGGACTGGGGAATCTCTTGAGTTTGAGGCAGGCCAGGGCCACATAGAGAAACAACAAAAGGAATATTTTGTCAAAATCCTCAAACTATTCATGTGTTTGTAAATGCTCTTTGTAAATGTAATGTGCAGTAGACACTGCACATTAGATATAAAAGACACTGCTCTGCTCTTTAGATATAAAACGTGGCATTTCAAATAAGGTGGTGAGCTTAAATAGGTTTCCCTGCAGCCATGATGGTCTTTCTTGGCTGTGTAATCTTCATATTTTCTTGTTCCAAAATCCAGGTAGTGGCTTTAGCCCCAGATGAAGTGATCCCTATGAATAAGAAAAGTGAGGAGACACTGTTTGTGAAGCTGTCCTGGAATAAAAAAAAGTTCACACCACTGCCATCAGAAGTACTTGCAGCATTGAGGAAACAAGACAGCCCTGAGTCCCAGAAACCTTTGAAAGCCAGGATTAAGAATGTAAAAAGTCCTTCTTGGAACACAACAGAACAAGTGGTCAAAAGGATTGACTCAAGTCATTCCACCTCCAAATCTCACCAGACTCCTGTTTATCCTGTCACCCCCAATGCAAGGAAGTCGCAGGAACTTGGTAAGTGTGTTTGTAAAGTAGTTGTGCCTCCATGTGCTTATGCCCCTTTGTAATAAACCACTCTCCTCCCCCATTCCATGCTGCCCAGTGCTGCTGTGTTTGCCACCTCTATAGCTGGCACAATATAGAGGCCACAATAACAAACAATAACCACACACAGCTTGCTAATTTATTTATTTATTCTGCTAGGCAAGCATAGTTTTCTTTTTTCATTAATTTATTCACTTTACAGCCTAATTACAGTCCCTCTTCCTCTCTTCCCAGTCCCACTCTCACACCCCTTTTGCCCCATTTATCTCTCCCCTTCGCAAAGAAGGGAGAGGCCCACACATGAGTACCAGCCTACTCTGGCACATAAAGTCGCAGCAGGACTAAGCACATCCTCTCCCACTGAGACCAGACAAGGCAGCCTAGCTATGGGAAAGGGATCCAAAGGCAGGCAACAGAGTCAGAGACAGCCCCCACTCCAATTATTAGGGGACCCATGTGAAGAACAAGCTGCACATCTGCTACATATGTGTAGGGGCCTAGGTCCAGTCCATGCATGTTCTTTGGTGACTCAAGTCTCTGTTAGCTCCCATGGGCCTGGGTTAGTTTACTCTGTAGGTCTTAATGGTGTCCTTGACCACTCCAGCTCCCTCATTTCTTCCCCCAACTCTTCCACAAGACTCTGAGCTCTGCCTATTGTTTGGCTTTGGGTCTCTGCATCTGTTTCCATCAGCTGCTGGATGAAGCCTCTCAGAAGGCAGTTATGCTAGGCTCCTGTCTGCAAGCATAGCAGAGTATCATTAATAGTGTCAGGGATTGGCTATTTCCATGGGGGTGGGTCTTAAATTGGGCCAGTCATTGGTAGACCATTCTCTCAATCTCTGCTCCATCTTTATCCCTGCACTTCTTGTAGGCAGAACAAACTTTGAGTCAAAAGTTTTGTGGGTAGGTTGGTGTCCCTCTCCTTCTACTTAAAGTCCTGACTGGCTACAGGAGGTGGCCATTACAGGCTTCCATATCCCTGGCTGCTGGAGTCTCAGCTAGGGTCACCCCCATTGACTCCCAGGAACCTCCTCCATCCCAGAAATGCCCTCATCAATTTCCATTCTCTCAGCCACTCCCTACTCCCCACACCTGATTCCTACCCTCATTTTCCTCTCCAATCCTCTTCTACCTAGCTCCCTCCCTCCATCTATTTCAAATATCTGTTTTATATCCCCATCTGAGTTAGATTCAAATATCCTCTCTTGGGCCTTCCTTGTTACTTAGCTTCTTTAGATCTATGGGTTATAGCATGGTTATCCTGTCCTATATGGCTAATACCTACTTATAAGTGAGTAAATACTCATGTGTGTCTTTCTGGATCTGGGTTACATCACTCAAGATATTTTCTAGTTCCATCAGTTTGCTTGCAAATTTCATGATGTTGTTGTTTTCAATGGGTGAGTAGTATTCCATTGTATAAATGTACCACATTTTCTTTATCCATTTTTCAGTTGGGGCATCTAGGTTGTTTCTAGTTTCTAGCTATTACAAATAAAGCTTCTGTGAATATAATTAAGCAAGTGTCCTAGTGGTATGATGGATCATCTTTTGGGTATATATGCCCAGGAGTGATATAGCTGGTTTCGAGGTAGAACTATTCCCGATATTCTGAGAAACCACCAGATTGATTTCCAAAGTGGTTGTACAAATTTTCACTCCCACCAGCAATGGAGGAGTGTTCCCTTGTTCCACATCCTTGCCAGCATGTGCTGTCACTTGAGTTTTTTCATTCTGATGAATATAAGATGGAATCTCAGAGTCATTTTGACTTGCATTTCCCTGATGGCAAAGGAAGTTGAACATTTCTTTAAGTGTTTTTTGGCCATTAGAGAATCCTGTGTTGAGAATTCTGTATACCCCGTTTTTTTAATTGGGTTATTTGGGTTGTTTTTTTTTTTAACTTCTTGAGTTCTTTATATGTTTTAGATATTAGCCCTCTGTTAGATGTGAAAATCTATTCCCATTCTGTAGGCTGCTGTTTTGTTCTATTTATGGTGCCCTTTGCCTTACAAAAGTTTTCAGTTTCATGAGGTCCCATTTATTGATTGTTGATCTTAGTGTCTGAGCTATTGGTGTTCTGTTCAGGAATTTGTTTCCTGTACCAATGTGTTGAAAGCTATTCCCCACTTTCTCTTCTATTAGATTTAATGTATGTGGTTTTATGTTGAGGTCTTTTGATCCACTTGGAGTTGAGTTTTGTGCAGGGTAATAAATAAGGATCTATTTGCATTCTTTTCATGCAGACATCCAGTTAGAGCACCATCATTTGTTGAAGATTCTTTTGCCATTATATGGTTTTGACTTTTTTGTCAAAAATCAAATGTGTGTAGGTTTATTTCTGAGTCTTCAATTCGATTCCATTGACCAGTGTGTTTTTATGCAATACCATGCAATTTTTATTACTATTGCTCTGTAGTATAGCTTGAAATCAGGAATGGTGGTACCTCCAGAAGTTCTTGTATGGTACAGGACTGTTTTAGACATCCTGGTTTTTATTTTTCCATATGAAGTTGAGAATTGTTCTTTCAAGGTCTGTAAAAAATTGTGTTGGAATTTTGATGGAAATTGCATTGAATCTGTAGATTGCTTTTGGTAAGTTAGTCATTTTTATTATGTTAGTCCTACCTATTCCCTGGCACGGGAGATCTTTTCAACTTCTGATATCTTCAATTTCTTTCTTCAGAGATGAAGTTCTTGTCATACAAGTCTTTTACTTGCTTGGTTCAAGTTGTACCAAGAGGGCTGGAGAGATAGCTCAACCAGTAAAGGCTAGGCCCACAACCAAAGCTGTAAGTGTTACACCAAGATAGTTTATATTGCTTGTGGCTATTGTGAAGGCTGTTGTTTCCCTAATTTCTTTCTCAGCCCATGTTTTCTTTGTATAAAGGAAGGCAACTGATTTTTTTTGAGTTAATTTTGTATCCAACCACTTTGCTGAAGATGTTTATCAGCTGTAGGAGCTCTCTGGTAGAATTTTGGGGTCACCTGTGTATACTATCATATATCTGCAAATAGTCATACTTTGACTTCTTCCTTTCCAATTTGTTTGGTTTTTGGAGTCAGGGTTTCTCTGTGTAGACCTGGCTATCCTGGAACTAAATCTGTAGACCAGGCTGGTCTTGAACTCACAGAGATCCGTCTGCCTCTGCCTCCCGAGTGCTGGGATTAAAGGCGTGCGCCACCACTCCTGGCAGTTGTGTTTTCTTTATTGCTTCCATTTCCATTTTCAGGTCTTGAACAGTTTCATTCATTTCCTTCACCTGTTGTGTTGTATTTTCCTGTATTTCTTTATGGGATTTATCCATTTCCTCTTTAAAGAATTCTGTCAGGCTGGAGAGGTGGCTCAGAGGTTAAGAGCACTGGCTGCTCTTCCATAGGTCCTGAGTTCAATTCCCAGTAACCACATGATGGCTCACAACCATCTATCATGAGATCTGGTGTCCTCTTCTGGCCTGCAAGTATACATGCAGACAGAACACTATATTATATAATAAAATAAATCTTAAAAAAAAAGAATTCTGTCATCTTTATAATATTGGGTTTAAGGTCATCTTGTGTGTTAGACTACCCAGGGCTTGCTGTAGTAAGATAGCTTTGCTTTGGTGGTGCCATATTGCCCTGGCTCTTGTTGATTGTGTTGTTATGCTGATCTTTAGTCATCTGATGTTGGCTGGATGTTCCTGATGCTAGGAGGACTCTTAGAGGAGGCAGGCAGAGCCTTGGGCTTGACAATGGAGCTCAGGGAACAGCATGCTGCTCACCTCTGCTGGTTGTACTCCAAGTGGACCTAAATGTTCCTGGGTCCTGCCAGCCTCGGGAAGAGAGGCAGAGCTGTAGGCCTGACAGTGGAGCACAGGGGACAGAGTACAGCTCACCTCTACTGGCTGTGACCCACCCAGGTGGACCAGGCAAGCAAACAGCTTATTATGAATACAGCCACTCTGATTAATTCATACAAATACTAGATGACTCTTCAAGCTCTGTTGGTGCCTTTCTCACCCCATATGTATGACTCAAGTTGGCTTCCCTATGCTTTTTGTTTGTTTATGTTTTGTTTTTTGAGACAAGGTTTCTCTGGCTGTCCTGGAGTTCACTCAGTAGAGCAGAACTCAGAGATCCTCCAGACACTGCCTCCTGAGTGCTGGGACTAAAGGTGTGCGTCACCCCTGCCGGCAAGCTCTTCTTTGCTTTAAGGTTATAGGCGTTCCTGCCCCTTCCATCTCCTCAGTTAGATTAGGGTGTCCTATGGAAAGTGTCAGGGTTGAATCTCATTCACCTTTTGTTTTTTTGCTAGGATCTCATATGTGCCTTGCCTTTTTAATAGTTCAGCTATATCTATGAAGTGCTATGATTCCTGGTTCTTATAATCATGACAAGAGTGGAACAGATCTACATGTAATGATTGTCTTCAGGAATCCCTTCTTTATCTTGGTAGATATAATCTGGGTTTAACAAGAACAGAAAAACTTGGGTGGTGATATTCCTAATGTGGTGCTATAAATTTCTTCAAGCCAAGCGTGGTGGCGCACGCCTTTAATCCTAACACTCGGGAGGCAGAGGCAGGCAGATCTCTGAGTTGGAGGCCTGCCTAGTCTACAGAGTGAGTCCAGGACAGCCAGGGATGCACAGAGAACCCTTGTCTCGAAAAACCAAAAAAAAAATTTTTTTTCTTCAAATGCCATTGGATTGGGAGTGGTTACTCTGCAGTGTTGCCTTGGGGAAGCTTGATTACTGAATATTTATCTACAAAAGCTGACCTAGAAGTCAAATTCTAGATCCTGCTGGTGCAGCTCAGTGGTGGAGCACATGTTTAACAAGGTCCTTGGTTCACTTCCCAGAGCAGAAATATGGGAACAGTAAATAAGGTGTACATTTTTAAACAGAAAATTGTACGTGAAGTTTAGGAAAGAAGAGACCACTTGGCCTAGAAGAGGACAATCTGGTCTAATTCAAAAAGTATCAACAACTTCTATTGTGTTATTTCAGTTCCATCAAGAGATTGGGGGTATGTATTGCGAGGTATAACATCCTACATTGTCTCTTTAGGCTCAGGCTTTCCTAGGAAGCCTGACATGAGGCTATCACAGAAGATCTTATGTGACTCCTTGGATTCTCAAAAACCATCTAAACGAAAAACAGCCTTCTCTGAGACCACCTCACCACCTAAAAGGTCTCAGCCTGGTGAAATCAAGACCTCTGCAGCTTTGAAAACTCTAGGAGAAAATGGACAGACTCAACCCTTTTGTGCCAAAGGTAGTACGATTCTGAGAGCCCAAGACTCAACTATGATTACCACAAAGCTTAGTATAGAGAGGGCACTTAGCCCTATCAGGAGCAAGTTAAGATCTTCAGTGGTGCCTACCATGATTCTGACACCAGAATATATTGGGAGGTAAGCAGGCACATTGTGCACGCCCGGCTCCTCACCCTCCTCTCCATCACAGAGCAATTTGAGGTTCCTGTATGTGATGAGAAATGAGTGTTGCAGAGGGAAACTTCCTAGTCTTGGGTAACCAGACTGAGAGTCTCTGAGGATCTTTCCTAAAAACTGGAATCAGAACCTGGATCTAGTAAGTTATGCTCCATTTCTTGAATCCAGAAATCTGTATTTTGGGTTGCTCTTTGAAGTCGGGTGTGTGACGTATACCTGTGATCAGAGTACTGAGGCAGGACTGGTATGAGTTCAAGGCTAGCCTGAGCTACATAATTATACTATCTCAAAAGAAAGAAATCCTTTTCTCTTCAGATGTATTTTGGAAATAACTGATATTTCTGAAACTAGACTGTTTCACAGTCCTGGACTACATTGTTGGCTGTGGCTCTTTGCCACAATGTAATGATTTTTTTTTTTTTTTCAATCGGGTTGGGTTTTTTGTTTGGTTGGTTTTGGGTTTTGGTTTGGTTTGGTTTTATTGTTTTTTTTTGACACAGGGTTTCTCTGTGTATCCTTGGCTGTTCTGGACTAACTCTGTTGACCAGGCTGGCCTTGAACTCACAGAGGTCCATCTGCCTCTGCCTCCCAAGTGATGGGATTAAAGGCATGTGCCACCACGCCTGGCAATTAGACAGCTGTGACCTGCCATGTGGTTGCTGGGATTTGAACTTGGGTCCTTTGGAGGAGCAGCTAATACTCTTAAGCACTGAGCCATCTCTCCAGCCCTATTTTTTGTTTTTTAACCTGGAATCTACTCTTAAATATAATAACAGATAATAAATCTAGAACAAACTTTGTAGTTTAGCACTTGGTAGATAATGGATTGTACAATGAAAGTGTGACAGATTAGAAATAACATGATTTTCTGTGTTTTTTTTTTTTTTGAGACAGGGTTTCTCAGTGTAACAGCTCTGACTGCCCTGGACTCACTTCGTAGACCAGGCTGGCCTCAAACTCACAGAGATCCCGCCTGCCTCTGCCTCCCAAGTGCTGGGATTAAAGACGTGTGCCACTACCGCCTGGCAATTTTCCCTGTTTCTTAAATAGAAATTCTTAGCATCTTGCCCATAATAGGTTGCTCAATAATTATTTTATACTATGTATATTTCTGCTAACTTTGAGACTTTGTAAAAGATGACAGAAATAAAGGACAAAATATGTTGAGGATTAGTCCATATTGGTTTATAAAAGCAGTCTGATAAGTCTGATTTAAATGATGTGTTAAAAAACTTGGATCTCTTTGATGAGCATTTTATCAGCAAAGTTTGATTAACTCTTTTCAAAGCTGCTATAAAAGAATAGAAGAAGCCAGTGAGACCCAACTATCACAGTACCTACTGTGGATCCTTGGTGTCCCAAATGCCCTCTATAACCCCGATGTGATACTTTGCAGGAAGGCAAAAGAGCAAGAAGCTCACCAAAAACCTACCCGTACTTCTCATCGTGTCAATAGAAGGAGTTCTCTCTTGACTTTGAAACGGATTAGGGAACAGCTTTGGTAAGACTGCCTTGTTGATAAGCAGAACAGCCTGTCCCTTGATATCCCTTCTATTTGAATGGCCAGTACACTGAAACTCACTTTTTCACCTAGCATTTTGTACAAGTTTGTCATAGTTTGAAAGGGACAAGAAATGCTGGCCTGGACTTAATGGTTTCTTGGCCCCTCACTGTTGTTTCCAGCAGGTCTAGGAGTGTGGGGTGCTTAAAAGTGTTAACTTTGACTTTTGTTAGACCTTAGTTTGAATTTGGGCTTCTGAAACTGAAATTTGGGGAGATTAACATTTCTAATCTTTATTTCCTCGTGAATAAAATAGGGAAGATATACAAGCCTAAAATTGTTGAGGGATTTAGTGGAATATCTAATGCCTTTAGCAGAAGTGAAACAAATCCCATAATTGCCTGGTACACCAAATAGTAGAAAATAATTAGTCTCCACCACTCAGGCTTTTAGATGGTGATAAAAGTGACCAAGAAGAAGAAGAGTCCGTATTCTCAGAAGAGGTGTCAGACTCCACTAGTGAAGAGGAGGAGGAAGATGATTTCACTCCCTCCCTTCCAAAGAGAAATCCCCAGCGGCAGTCCAGGAACCTGAGAATGGCCTCTGAGCTATCATTCCAGACCCCCTCCAAGACACCAAAGAAAACTGTAAGGTTCTTTTGGGTTTGTTTTCCAGTGACGTGTCCCTTTTGTATCATAAAGCATGGTAACGCTGAGACCAAACAGTAAGAGTGAACAGTTAGATTCTTAGCGTGGTTAAAGCAGGTCTGTCCCCAGAGGAGTAGGCCTACATGAACTTGAAGACTAATAGAGTTGAAGATGACTTTTCCCCCTTGTGTTATTTTTATTTACTGTTGACAGTGTATTACTGTGTAGCACAGGCTGGCCGAGAGTCCAAGCATGTGCTACCACATGTGCCTTGCTCAAGGTGATTTGGGTTCAAGTTCCTCTTAAGGGCCAGAGTCAGATGGTCAAGAGCCTAGCCTCCGGAAGGAAGTATAGTCCTGATGTTTGCATTTCCCTTGGCACACAGAGGGAATTGAATCCCAGACTGCGCCTGATAAAGCTGAGAAACCAGGAGTGCTGCTTAAGTGTGGTAATGAATGTGCAACAGCAAAATGGGAGGAAATTCTTGTGAAACTGTAACAGCATTAAATGTGTTGGGGTCCTGTCATGCAGAGGTGGGTTTGAGAAACACCAGGTTAAACACCGTAGTACTCTCTAGCATTTAGTTAGGAAATGCTTGCTTAGACACTGTTCTCCATTTTTCTACATCAAGATGGAGCTGAAGCTAAAATCTGAGAACAGGCTCTAGGGAAGGGAGTGTAGTAGATCCCATTTGAACCAAAGGCCATATCTACTTAGATTTCCTCCAGTATAGGAGGTGCAAAAACTCCTTGTTCTGATTGTTCACACCTTGTAGGTCTCACTTGGAAGAAGAGCTGTGTGGCCCTCTGAGAATATTAAAAGTCTCCTAGACTCCTGGTTCCCTTCCTACAGGTCCTATGTTCTCTCCCCAGTTATTGGATAAGTGACAGAATCTGCACACTTTTTGCCTAAGGAAAAGGTAGAGTGATGGCTGTCACTTCACCCCAGGAAGAGGAGAGAAACAAAGCACTGCTCTGTTCTACAGAGTGGCCATCAAGAAAGAATACGCCTGCAGGACTGCCGAGATGGCTCAGAGGCTAAGAGCACGTGTTCTTGCAGACGACCTGAGTCTGATTCCCAGCATTCAATGGCAACTCAAAACTGTCTATAATTCGGCAAATTCATTGTCTTCTTCTGGTCTCTTTGGGCTAGGCATGCACATGGTACACAAACATACGTGCAGATAAAACACCCATGCACATGAAATAAAGTTTAAAAAAAAAAAAATGGGCCTGTAAGTGGAAGCGGTCACCCAGGTTATTGTAGTAGAAAAATCTGGTAAGATGTCAAATTCCTGAGTCAAAACTTGACCATATTTTCAAATAAAGAGAAAAATCTCAGGAATCACACACACTCTATGGCTTCTCATTTTGAATAGCATGAGTTTCCTAATAATTTTTTGATTGACATTTTTTTGTTTGTTTTTTCAAGACAGGGTTTCTCTGTGTAGCCCTGGCTGTCCTGGAACTCACTCTCTAGACCAGGCTGGCCTCCAACTCACAGAGATCCACCTTGCCTCCGGCTACCAAGTGCTGGGGTTAAAGATGTGTGCCACTACACCCGGCATCCTAATAATTTTTTACCTTTGAAATATTTAGGAATGGCCAGGAATGTAGCTCAGTGGCAGAAATCCTGCATAATATATGTGAAGCATTGATGCTTTTGTTTGTTTTCGAGACAATGTGTAGCTGTGTGTAGCTTTGGTCTGTGTGTGTCTACCAGGTGGTATGCACCACCATTCCTGCCTGAATAATCTATATTTTTTAATCCTTCCCCAAGTTAACTGTATTCAAATCCCAATTCCATAGAAATATTAGGAAAAAGGGGCCACGTATGGACTATGAACAAGATGTTTGATGTGAGGGGTCAGGGATATGGTGTGAATAATTTTTATTTTATGCATGTATGAGGTAACACTACCTTTCGTCCTTTTACCGGTTCAACTTGCTGTGTCCTGGGTGTTTTTTTGTTTGTTTGATTACAATTTATATTCTCCTTAATTACAGCCTAATCTTAGAACACCTCGTCATGCCACTCCTCAGATCCGAGACAGAAACCTTGCTGTCCAAGAGCCAGCTAGCGTGCTTGAAGAGGCCCGGCTGAGGTAATGCTGATCAGGGGGTCCTGCTTGGATAGGAGTGATGGGGCCTTCTCTTTACTGTTATGCTGATGGAAGACTGTGAGATGAGCACTTACAAAAATAGTTTCTGGCTAAGCTAATACAGACAGAAGGAAATAGCTCCAGGGCTGCTGCCATCATCTCTAGGATGGGAAGTGTTTCTGTGGGTGTTGCCGCATAGTTACAGGGCCCTGAATAGGACGTTTTAAAAATGCATGAGTCTAGATCCTGTCAGATATCAAGATTTTTGGAAACTAGTAGGTTTAGGTCTACAAGTGGTTTTGTTGTAGAAAAGGGAGGTTGGGTGAGGCACCATGGAAAAATGTGAGAAGTGGAAGGCTTTTCCTTTTACTGATATAGTTTCCATAAAGGAATAATAGAAGAGTCTTTTCCATTCTATTGGGCAGATGATGCAAGACTTCTAAAGCCTTCCCTTTTTTTCATCTACCACTAACTGCAGGCTGCATGTTTCTGCTGTGCTGGACTCTCTTCCCTGTCGAGAGCAGGAATTCCAAGACATCTACAGCTTTGTGGAAAGTAAACTTCTTGATGGGACCGGAGGGTGAGTAATGCTGAGTAGATGGGCAGTTTTGGGAAAAGCTCTGCTCACCCAGGGTCAACAAGGTAAGCAGAACCATTGCTAGGCCTAGAGAGTAGAATTCTGTATTTCAGAACTAGTGAGACCCCTGAGGCTGCAAGTCAGCTGATAAGTACAAGGCACTGGGTTTGATCCCCAGCGCTACATAAACTGGATATCATGGTGAGGTAGAGGCAGGAAGATTAGGAGTTCAAGGATATCTTTGGCTACATAGTGAGTTTGAGGCTAGCTTGGGCTATGTGGGATTTCTGTCTCAATTTAAAAGGAGGGTGACCTTTGGGTGTTCAGTTTGCCATGTAGCCTTGACTGTAGAATAAATATGTGCCTAAACAGGTCCAGCAGTTCCCTAGAGGAGTCTTCACTATTCCTGCTTTCAGGGGTCTTGCTGTTTCTTAACATGATGTAGATGGCACAAACCCAGCCTGCGTGTATTGTTTTCTTGCTCTAGGTGCATGTACATTTCTGGGGTGCCTGGGACAGGGAAGACAGCCACCGTGCATGAGGTCATACGCTGTCTGCAGCAGGCAGCCCAAACAAATGATGTTCCTTCCTTTCAATACATTGAGGTCAATGGCATGAAACTGACAGAGCCCCACCAAGTCTATGTGCAGATTTTACAGGTATGCGAAGTTGTTTGGGGTTTTCGGGAAAGGCTTACTTTTTTTTTGTTTTGTTTTTCAAAACAGGGTTTCTCTGTGTAACAGCCCTGACTGTCCTGGACTCACTTTGTAGACCAGGCTGGCCTAGAACTCACTGAGATCCACCTGCCTCTGCTTCCTGAGTGCTGGGATTAAAGGTGTGCGCCACCACGCCCAGCCTGGTTTGCTTAATTTGCTTACAAATGACATGGGGAGTGTCCTGGGAGGGTGTAAACCTTATTGTTTCATTAGCTGTTAACCTTAGAATAGGTAACATCCTTCTAGGAGACGGAACTAGAGTAAGAAAGAGGCAGAGTATAGGAAATGAGTAGCTTCCTTTTACAGACCCGCACTTTAAGGGTCAGAGAGTAGAATCATCACCGTTTACTACAATTGCTTTCCCTATCCAGAAGCTGACGGGCCAGAAGGCAACAGCTAATCATGCAGCAGAACTGTTGGCAAAGCACTTCTGCAGCCAAGGGTCTCCACAGGAAACCACTGTGCTGCTTGTGGATGAGGTGAGATATCCCTGGGAGGACAAGAAAAGAAATGGCTGCACAGTTTTGCTGTCCTAGGGAGCAGATGGTGTGTAGGCAGAAGTGCTGGCTCCTTCTGCATCCACTCAGGGCTGTCCATTGCTTTCCTTACTGATTTGAAAGTGATATGGGCAGCATAGGGACTAACTCGGTGGAGCAGGCTGTCACCTAAGTGCCCTGGTTCAGTTTCTGAGTGACACTGTACATATGTCTCCTTCTTTGGCAGCTTGACCTTCTTTGGACTCACAAACAAGATGTAATGTACAACCTCTTTGATTGGCCCACTCACAAGGGAGCCCAATTGGTAGTCCTGACCATTGCTAATACTATGGACCTGCCAGAGAGGATCATGATGAACCGTGTGTCTAGCCGACTGGTAAGTCCAGGATGTTCTACAAAAATGAAAATATAGAAGAACAGGAAATATACTTTCTGCCATAATTACACTTTTTTATGTTGGAATGAAAGAACATTGCCATTTTGAACAAGTACCATACCTTGGCTTTCTGTCCTAGGGCACACACAGTCATGGAAGTTTAATTGCTTTTTAAAATATCTAAGCATAGCCGGGCGTGGTGGCGCACGCCTTTAATCACAGCAGTTGGGAGGCAAAGGCAGGCGGATCACTGTGAGTTCGAGGCCAGCCTGGTCTACAAAGTGAGTCCAGGACAGCCAGAGCTACAGAGAAACCCTGTCTCGAAAAACCAAAAAAAAAAAAAAAAAAAATCTAAGCATATACCACCTGCCACCTCTTAGGTACTTGGAATAAAGCAGAGAGCCAGGCAGACCTTCTCTGCCTTCACGGGCCTTATAGCTTGGCAGGAAACACCAACATTAAACCATGAAGAACATGGTAAGGGAAGGCGGGAGCTGTGCAGTTCCTTAGAGCATCTCTGTCTTCTTGAAAGATTCTAAGATATAAAAGGTTCTACGAGAAAACAGAATAGTTTGAGAGCTGTTGTCCTGCAGGATACTCGAGTCATTTTGGCAGCAACTGAAAGGAGAAATGAGAAGAATGAATAGATTGTTATGTGAGGCTACAATAAAACTTGTTCCTCTGTTATCTTGGCTCTTCAGGGCCTCACCAGGATGTCTTTCCAGCCCTATTCTCACAGCCAACTGAAACAGATCTTATTGTCTCGGCTCAAGCATTTAAAGGCCTTTGAGGATGATGCCATCCAGTTGGTGGCCAGGAAGGTGAGTTACCTTCAGGGAGCTCCTTGGTACACCTCCAAGCCACTCAACATGTCCTTACTGAGCACCTATGCTGTGTGCTCTTTAAGAAGTACTGTAAAATAAATAAATATCAAAGCACTGGGGGTGGTGGCACTTTCCTTCAATCCCATGTCTGGTAATTTCAGGACTTGGAGAATAGAGGTAGACAGATCCTGAGTTTGAGCCTGTTCTGTTGTGGTTTGTCTCAAACTGCTTGTATTTGGTTGTTAATTGCTTGCCCCTTGTCTTTCTTACCTTACTACCCAGCAGTCATGAAAATGACTTTTGTAACTCTTGCCTCTAAGTTTTCCCTGATTGGCTGAATAAAATTGCCTATAGCCTGAGCTAGGCAAAAGAGAGGGGTGGAGCCAAGGTTCTCAGGCTTTTGGAGGTGGGAGAAGTCACTAAGGAGTCAGGAAAGGAGAAACTGGAGAGGAGAGGGGAACAGTTGCCGTGGGGTAGGTAGAAGAGGAAAACCACATGTGACTAAGAGCAGCATGCTCTGAGAACCGGACCATATGGGATGTGGAAGTATTTGGGGGTTTGGCTGGGAGGTTGAAAGCTATCTCAGAGGTTAGGTTACGGAACGCGCTGAGGAAGACACCCAAACTCAGATAGCATGCAAAAGCAATGAACGTTTATTTTCTGCAGATATCCACCATGCGGGGTCACCAACTAGGCAGATTGGCAACCCAAGATGCACTCACAGGCTCTTTTTAAGGCTTTCAGGGGAATTTCAGAGTGGGTTGGGTAATCTTCAACATGATTGGAGCATTCAAACTGAAAAGTGAGGGCAACCTTTTTGGAAAAAGTGAGGATGCCTTTGGCCTAGTTAGTCAACAATCACCAGTTGATCATAAGACAGAGGGGCAACCATGTGCTGATCATAAAACAGGGAGGGATTTCAGACTGGCAGTTAGCAGCTAAGTAACTCTAACCAAACTTACCTTTCTTACTGGCTAAACTGTCTGAGTGTTCCACTGTTTCTCTAGTAACTATTGAGCCCATTTCTGGGAATGGGAACTGTTAGGATCTTAATTAGGGGTCCCTCCATATGAGATGTGGATGGAAGTATTTTGGGTGGTCTTGGCTTAAGGCTTATTAAAAACTAATAGGTTTCTGTGTGTTTATAAGTTGCAGATTAAAGGATAATTTACTGATCTAGTAATCATAAGTATCAATTATAAATGTCAATAATTAGGGCTGGAAAGATGGCTCAGCAGTTAAGAGCACTGCTATTCTTCCAAAGGACCTGGGTTCAAATCCCAGCACCCACGTGGCAGTTCACAGCTGTCTGTAACTCCTGTTCCAGGTATCTGACACCTTCACACAGACATACATGCAACACCAATGTACGTAAAATTAAAGAAAAATTTAAAAAATTAAAAATAAGTAAATGTCAATAATTCATACTACACTGTTTTGGTCTACATAGGAAGTTCCAGGTCAGCCAACACTAAATAGTGAAAAGGGTGGGTGGGTGGGTGGATGGATGGATGGATAATCAATGAAGAAACAATTATGGAAGACTTCTTAACTTTATTTTATTGTATGATTCTTAAGAAGGCCACAAGGATTCTGGGCTTGTTACAAAAAAGAAACAAGCTGTTTTGTGTAATTAAAAGGATCGTTTAGATCCATGCCAGCTGGCTAGAAAGGGTCAAAACCCTGAAATAATGAGGTAGAGACAGTGTAAGTTCAATCCTTAGAAACTGGCCAGTCTTAAATCTGTTTATAGAGAATGATCTATTCTACAAACATGGCTATATGCATCCTCTCCTCACTGTAGTAGTGAATCTTCAGATCCCTAGGGCTCAGGGTGAAACTGCTTTGGGTATTTTCTTGTTCTTGGTGTTCTCTTTCATCATCTTTAGGCCTCAGCCCAAGCTCTTGAATTCACACTGTTCATCACTAGGGTGCTGTTTTTTTTTACTGGGTGAGGATGGTGATAGGAGGCAGGAAGTACTGAGGAAATATTTACAAGACACCTTTATTCATAGAATAAAGAGAAAGGGAAGACCATAACACTCATGTCTCTGTTATTTAAAAAGTAGCTTTGATATACTCAGAACATTAAAAGTTGCTTATAATTCCACCTTACAGAGATAAGTACTTTATTTTTTGAGACAGGATCTCACTATGCACCACTGGCTAGCTTGGTACGATATATAGATTAGGGTTGTGTCAAACTCACAGAGATCTGCCTGCCTGCTAGGATTAAAGGCATGCACCACCATGCTTGGCTAAGATGACTACTTTTATAATGTCTTAGTGTATTGTATACATATATACTTACAGTTCTCTTGGTTTATGTGCTATAATTTTGAAAGGAATGGATCCTTGTAGAGCTAATTTGGTGCAGTCCAATGATAGGTGAATCTCAGGTTGCTGATGAATACTGGGAATGTAAAAACTGTGAAAGATGTCTCATAGGCTGCAGGAATTCTGAGACGTAAACTTCAAATGATCTGGGTAGGTATGGCAGTGCATCCCTTAGGAATGGGAAGGTGAGGCAGAAGGATTGGAAGGAAGGTCAAGGCCAGCCTGAGCTACATTGAGATATCCTATCAAAACTCACAAGCAAATAACACTAAAACATTTAAGTGTTTTTTCTAAGACATCATGGGAGAGAGTGGAGGGTTCTTTCAGAGGAGGGCTTGGAAACCATCAAATCCTAAGTACATGGAAAGGAACGACAATGGCATGGCTGTTGGCATTGTGCCCTGGAACACTCCCAGCTACCACAGAGGTCAGAATAGGGCTTTAGATTCCCTAGAAACCAGAGTTGAGTGTTGTGAACCACCATATGGATGCTGAGGAAAGAAGCAAGTACTCTAAACCAATAAGCATCTTTTCCATCTCCTTAAAAACAAACAACAAAATCCCATTAATTTCCTCAGTAGTAAAACTAGGGATTTCTGTCCTTTCCACAGGAGTGATCTATAAAATCATGGGACAGCGGTTTAGGACGGAGTAATAGTGTTCCAGACATGATAACAATGACTTATTCTAGGCTTCCACAAAGTTACCATGCTGCCCTTAACTTTGGCATAAGACCATCCTCAGCACCACCTTATCTTTTTAACTGTGCATAGAGCCTGTGGTTATTCACCTAAGCTGTGATGAAATTGGTCATTAGAAATAAAATGTTCCTTCTTGTAGGTAGCAGCCCTCTCCGGAGATGCAAGGCGATGCCTGGACATCTGCAGGCGTGCCACAGAGATCTGTGAGTTTTCCTGTCAGCAGAGTGACTCCCTGGGCCTGGTTACTGTGGCCCACTTAATGGAAGCTGTAGATGAAATGTTCTCCTCGTCCTACATCACTGCCATCAAGTAAGATGTCTGCTCTGCTGCCGGGGTCTGAAGGGGTCACAGCTTTGCGGCTTTGGAAATACGGTTGTTCCTCAGAGTTACCTCGTTCTGTCCACATTTAGCTAGAGAAAGTCCTTAGGGACAATCAGGGAGGCAAAAACACAATCCTTGGGTAACAGCTAAATGCTTATTAACATTTTATTGAGGCATTTATTGAGTAAAAATACTACGGGAACAGGCTAGGTTTGGTTGTTCTTGCCTATAATCCCAGCACTTGGGAGGCTAAAGCAGAGGGATTGCCATATGTTTAAGACTAGCCCAGGTTACATAGTGAGTTCTAGGCTAGTGCGGGCTGCACAATGAGACTCTCAAAAAAGAAAAGAACAACAAATAGGTAGAAGGATGGTGGTTATAAGCACTTGCTACTTTTGCAGAAGACTCAAATTTAGTTCCCAACGTCCGCATGTCAACTCACAACTGCCTGTAACTTCAGTTCTGGGGATCTTGTCCCACTTTCTGTCCTCTGCATGCACATGTCCACATACAAAATCTTTTAAAGGTTACATGAGCAAGAAGCAGCTATGTTTCTTACTAAGGCATGCTCCACTCCCAAAATTCATTTTTAAAAAATATATTTATTATTTTGAGGTCCAGGTATAATTCTAGAAGTAATTCCTGTGTTCCCTCCCCCATTTGCAAAAGAACATTTTCTATATTAGCTTGAGACTTTGGGGAAAATGAGGAATTTTGTCAGGTGATGCAGCAAATGTTCCCAGTGTTTTTTCTCCTCTTTGAGGCCAGTGGTGCATGTAGCCTCTAGAATTCACATCTCTTGGTTTCCTTTAAGGAACTGTTCCGTTATGGAACAGAGCTTTCTGAGAGCCATTATTGCAGAATTCCGTCGGTCAGGACTAGAGGAAGCAACGTTTCAACAGGTAATTGGTTCAATGCTGTTTTTTCTGATCCTTCTAGGTATGAGTCTAGGGTTCTTAGAATGGGTGGGAAGTTAAAAGGGGCTGAGGTTATACCCAGGAGGTTTGTAAATTCAGTCATCCTTGTCTACATACCCAGTTTGAGACCAGCCTGGAATACGTGAGACCTTGTCTTCAACAATAAAACCCAGGAGTGACCTTTAGCAGTTCTATATTGTTCTATAAGACTGATCATTTTAATCGTTGAACTCTTACTGCCTTGAGACATGACTATTTCTCTGACAGTTTATGATCATTTCATACTGATCAACTGATAAGGCACATGCAGTACATCTTGTAATGTCCACTGAATCTTTAAAAAATTAAGTAGGCACGTAGTTAGTTAACACCTGTATTCTTAGCACTTGGAAGATGAGGCAGGAGGATTGCTGAGAGTTTGAGGCCAGTTTGGACTACATAGTAAGTTCCAATCCAGCTTGTCTTCAAGACCTTGCCTTAAAAAGACTAGAAAAGGGGCTAGAGAAATGGCTCAGAGGTTAAGAGCACTCGCTGTTCTTCCAAAGGTCCTGAGTTCAAATCCCAGCAACCACACAGTGGCTCATAACCATCTATGAGATCTGGTGCCCTCTTCTGACTTGCAGGTGTACATATAGGCAGAATGCTGCATAAATAATAAAATCTTTTTGTTTAAGATTAGAAAAGAAAGAAGTAACTTGCCCAGTGCCACATGCATAAATGATAGAACAGCAGGGTTCAGATGAGGTGTGTCCTGTTGTACATCTTGTTTTCCACTCAATTGCATTTGTTCAAGTGCATCTACTGATGAAGCATTTGGTATCTAAGGCACCAAGTGTCTGATTGGACTGACCAACTGACTGTTTTGAGACTGGGTCTTACTATGCAACCTTGGTTGTCATGGAACTCACAAAGATCTGCTGGTCTCTGCCTCCCAAGTGCTTGGATTAAAGACAAGAGCATCATCCACCCTGCCCTAGATGCCCAGTTTTTGCAAAAGATGAATAATCAGATATAAGCCCATAATTATTGTTTTTCCTAACCTTTGCTTTGCTTTTGCTATCTAGATATACAGTCAGCATGTGGCTCTGTGCAGGATGGAGGGACTTCCTTACCCTACCATGTCAGAAACCATGGCCGTGTGCTCACGTCTGGGTTCTTGCCGCCTCCTTCTGATGGAGCCCAGCAGAAATGACCTACTTCTTCGGGTGAGACTCAATGTCAGCCAGGATGACGTGCTGTATGCTCTGAAAGAAGAGTAAAGGGTTTCACAGACTTGTACTGTTTCTCAAAGATCCTTATCTTTTTTCAGAACATGGAGTTGTAGCAAAATATACAGAGTAGAAATTGTTGTAGATTTTGTCATTTTCCATTATTTATTTTGCTTTTTTCACAGTGTTTGAGAAGTTTATGGTAATGTACTGTGCATATAAAGATATGTGTACAGTATACTTGTATCTATGTAAAGTAATTCTGGGAGGATTTGTATGAAATTGAGTACACTGGTTGCCTCTGGGAAATTCTTGGTCAGAGGTGAGAGGAAGATGTCACTGTGTGCCATGATGTATTGGATTTTGAATGACACAAAGTAAAGTTGATTTTATAGAAAATAACTGGTGGGGATGTCATCCTGAGCAGCTGGGCGGCGGGTGCTGGTGCGCAGCCAGCCGGGGCTCCCACTGCGCTGCACCGCGCGGGTCTGAGTCCCGAGGTAGCTGCCGCGGGTCGCGTGCTGCCGGGGCCCACCCTGGAGCCCGCCCACCGCCCGGCCCCTTCTGGGGATGAGCAGGGGGCATGCTCCAGTACCCCCAGAGCCCGGGAGCGAACCCAGGAGTGCTGCCGCCCAGCCCCAGTGCCCCAAGCGGCGTCCGCCGCTAAGGACCCTTGAACCGCTGCCCCCTCCTCCGAAGCAACCTCAAGGGGTCGGCGACCAAAGTCTGGGTTTCTGAGAAAAGAGCCAGTGTGGGAACCTTGACTGGACTCTTCTGGACCCCCAGGAAAGACCTGCGCCATTGGCTTTCTACCTTGCCTGCCCCCCCCCCCCAGGACTGGGCAGTTGCCAGAGGCCCTGGGGGGGTCAGGACTGTGGTTTTGCTCCCCTCAACATGCCGGTCAGGATGGGTCCCAGTTAATGTTTGTGGGCTCACTCAGCTTACTCTAGACCTACAAGGAGTCCCCTGGGCTCTGAAAGGTTGACGTGCTGCCCACTGGCCATGGATACGAAGCTACCCCCTGTGAGCACCCCTACAAGCCCCTCCTCCCCAGGGCTGTCTCCGGTGCCACCACCAGACAAGGTGAATGGCTTCTCCCGCCGGTCCCTCCGAAGGGCTCGGCCCCAGCGCTCACACAGCTCTTCTCAGTTCCGCTATCAGAGCAACCAGCAAGAGCTTACTCCACTGCCCCTGCTCAAAGATGTGCCAGCCTCTGAGTTACATGAGTTGCTGAGCCGGAAACTGGCCCAATGTGGGGTGATGTTTGACTTCTTGGACTGTGGCCGACCTCAAGGGGAAGGAAGTAAAGCGTGCGGCCCTCAATGAATTGGAGTGTGTGGGGAGCACCCGGGGTGTCCTCATTGAGCCTGTCTACCCAGACATCATCCGCATGATATCAGTAAATATCTTCCGGACCCTGCCACCCAGTGAGAACCTTGAATTTGACCCTGAAGAGGATGAGCCCAACCTTGAGCCTTCGTGGCCACATCTACAGCTGGTATATGAGTTTTTCCTGCGTTTCTTGGAGAGTCCAGATTTCCAGCCCTCTGTGGCCAAGAGATATGTGGATCAAAAGTTTGTCCTGATGCTCCTGGAGCTGTTTGACAGCGAGGACCCCCGGGAACGTGAGTACCTCAAGACCATCTTGCATCGGGTGTACGGCAAGTTCCTGGGTCTCCGGGCCTACATCCGCAAACAGTGCAACCACATCTTTCTCCGGTTCATCTACGAGCTGGAGCACTTCAATGGTGTGGCTGAGTTGCTGGAGATCCTAGGAAGCATCATCAATGGCTTTGCGCTGCCCCTGAAGACTGAGCACAAGCAGTTCCTGGTTCGAGTCCTGATCCCCTTGCACTCTGACAAGTCACTGTCTGTTTTTCATGCCCAGCTGGCATACTGTGTGGTGCAGTTGCTTGAGAAGGATGCCACCTTGACAGAGCATGTTATCCAGGGACTCCTCAAATACTGGCCTAAAACCTGCACCCAGAAGGAGGTGATGTTCCTTGGGGAGATGGAAGAGATTCTTGATGTCATCGAGCCCTCCCAGTTTGTGAAGATCCAGGAGCCCCTCTTCAAGCAGGTGGCTCGCTGTGTCTCCAGTCCCCATTTCCAGGTTGCAGAGCGGGCTCTGTATTTCTGGAACAATGAGTACATCCTGAGCCTCATTGAGGACAACTGCCACACTGTGCTGCCTGCGGTATTTGGGACCCTCTACCAAGTGTCCAAGGAGCACTGGAATCAAACCATTGTATCCCTGATCTACAATGTGCTGAAGACATTCATGGAGATGAATGGAAAGCTGTTTGATGAGCTTACAGCCTCCTACAAGCTGGAGAAACAGCAGGAGCAGCAGAAGGCCCAGGAGCGCCAGGAGCTATGGCGAGGCTTGGAGGAGCTATGGCTACGCAGGGGACTCAAGGGGCCAAGGAAGCCCCTGTTCCACAGCCTACGCCCCAGGTGGCTGCCAGTGGGGATCAGTTAGACAAATCTAGAAAGGGAGAAGCTAAACCCAGAGCTATCAGCCCCTCCATCCCTTCTGCCCAGGGGCCCAGTGCCACACCTCCCTGTGGCCTTGCCAGAGTGGCTCTAGGACTTCCTGCCAGCCCCATGGGAACAGATTTCATGGGGTGGGGAGGTGACAAGAAGGCAAGATGGTGGTCTTGGCATCAGAACTCTCAGACCTTTCGGGCAAGATTCTGGGAAGGCTAGGCTAGGGCAAGTATGTGACTGGGAAGCTACCACCAGGGATCCTCCCCTGCCCTCCATAGCTGGGCTCCTATCCCTGCTCCTGGCCTGGGGCATGGACAAGCAGCACCAGCTTGGCCTGCCTTGGCGTGGCAGGGCCTTCCTCATCCCCACCATGGGGGCACAAGTCTATTTATTGTGCCCAGCTCACCCTCAACATGACACTGACCAGGGACATTCTCCTCTCCCTTGCCCTGTACTTCCTAGTACTGTTTTAATTTATTGGGTAGGGGGAGGGGTGAGGACACAGGCAAGAAGAGATTCATATTGTCCTGGGGTGAGGGGGGTCACAGTGATCATGGTCTGCCCCCTTGATCTGGCTAGGGGGCAGACTTAATAAAGAGTGAAACTCAAAAAAAAAAAAAAAGAAAATAACTGGTGGGGTTTGATGTGATCACAGTGATGGTGCCCCCTGCATGCATGAGACATTTCCTGGGTTCATTTCCCAGTGCTAACTGCAAGCCAGATGCCTTTAGCCCTTCATAGTGGCACATAGTTTTAAACCCAGAATTTGGGAGGCTGCAGCAGGAGGATTACTGCTGGCTTAATGCTAGCCTGGGTCACATAGTAAATTCAAGACCGGACTGGGCTACCTACAAAATACTATTTCAAAAAACCAAATAAAGAAAAAATAATATAGAAATCATGAAGTTTTAAAAGGTATCACTCACAGAGTGACACACAGTCTGAGTGGTTAAGGGGACTTGCTTTCACAGAGCACCTGGGTTCAGTTCCCAGCACCCAATAGCAGCTCAAAACGATCTATAACTCTAGTTCCAGGGTATCTGACACTTTTGTCTTCCAAGGGCACCAAGCATGCACATGGTACATATACATACATACATGCAGGCAAACACTCAGATTTTTAAAACTTATCACTTATAAAACCAAATGTTGCTGGCAGTAGAAAGTAGAAGCTACCTTAAGTCCAATAAAGATATGCTTGTGGGGCTGGGGCTAGGGCTCATTGTTAAGTGTTGAAACCTGGTTCATCTCCACGCTACCATAAACTAAATATGGTGGTACGTACCTACAATCCCAGAATGTGGAAGGTAGATGCAGAAAGATTACAAATTAAAGGTTATTCTCCGCAGAGCAAATTCGTGGCCAGCTGTGTTAGTCTGCTTTCTATTGATGCAACAAAGACACTGTGACCAAAAGCAACTCCAAGGCAAAAGTTGGCTTCCATATCCTGGTCACAGTCCAAGGTAGGAAGTCATGCATAAACCGCAGAGGGCGCTACGTACTGGCTTGCTCCTCATGGTTTGCTTAGTTAGCTGGTTTATATGCCCCAGGACCGCCTGCCCACACTGGGTTGGTGTGGTGGAGGTTAGATTTGTATTGAATCAGCCTGGCACCTGGCAGTATGCGTGGCCCTGGGGAACGGGTGTGAAGTTGACCAGTGAGCAGGCACTCTGTATGCATAACTAGTGGCAGCAATAAGAAGGAAAGCCTGGGAAACTGGAAAGGGCCTTTGCGTTGGCATTGCTTCTCAACACTGCTCATGAAGGATGCTAGAAAGGTCACTGCTGAAGTTGGGCAGAGCCCAGTTGGAAATCCGCAGCCCCAAGAGACACAGCCTAGACAAACTTGGGAGTCCTCAAGCCCAAGCAGAAAGGAGGCGATAGCCAAGTGACCACCGAAGGACTGTTATTTCGGTGTTCCTGCAAACAGGCTGCTGACCAGTTGCCCTCAACGGACCTGCCTCAAAGGCCTTGAGGATTGGTATCCTAAAGTTCTTAGGGTTGGTGGGGTGGTAGGGGTTAATAATTATTAATAAATACAGTTTAAAGGTTGCGTTTATAGGCTGGGCCTTTGCACATCACTCGTTAATCAAGAAAGTTCCCCACAGGCTTGCCTATAGATCAGTATGATAGAGTTTTTTCAATGGAGGGTCCCTCTTCCCAGATGACCAGAGCTTGTATCAAGTTGGCAAAAAACAAAACAGCACACCAACTGGGAAGGACTGGGTACCAAAGCATGTTCAAGGCAACCTGGGTAGATTAGCAAGAGTCTCAAACTAAAACTATATTTTAAGACGGTGTCTTAAGTAGCCCTGGATGTCCTGGAACTACTGACATAGACCTGGCTACCTTCGGAAGAACTCAGTCCAAATGTCTGCTGCTTCTCAAGTGCTGGGTTTGAAGCCATATGCCACTCCTGGCCTGAAGGTATACTTTTAAACTATTTGTTATCATCTTAATGTCTAGAGGGGTATGTAGACCTCTCTAGATGCAGCTCCCTGGGGAAACTCCACTCCTTTTCACTAGGACTCCCAACAGTCCAAACAAACAACATACACAGGACCAGGTACCAGCAGCAATGGGAACAAACACTAATCGGCAGCAGCAACACCTTCAGTGGTGGCAGTTACCATAGCTACAGTTGTGGTGGCATGTGCCACATCCCAACTCAGGGAATCCACTCTTTCAGCCAGACCTGGGCTGCAACTGACAGCAGCAAACTTGAAGTGGTCTCTGGAATATTTCTTGCTAGGAGTGTCTTGAATCAATGAGAAGTGAGGCCAAACAAAAGCAAGCCCTCCGTTTTGGTGGCTTCTCCTTAATACCCTGGATGCTTTCCATTTGGCAAAAAAAAACGTGCCCCTCGCAAGAGGCATGTCTATCCGACAATACATCACAAGCTCTCTCAGGATGTTTTTTAGCTGATAAATATGCCCCCCTCATGAGTTTGATTTTCAGCAGAGGAGAAGCATTTCCACATCCCACACTTGGGACCAAAACAAAAGCATGCTCACATACCACAACTTAAAAACAAATTTTTTTTTTTTTTTTTGAGACAGGGTTTCTCTGTGTATCCTTGGCTGTCATTCGACTCACTTTGTAGACCAGGATAGCTTTGAACTCACAGAGATCTGCCTGCTTCCTGAGTGCTGGGATTAAAGGCTTGGGCCACCATACCTGGCTATTCACAACTGAATTTTTAAAGAAAAGAAAACTAGCACACTGGCCCAAACTGAAATTTTTTTTAAAGATAGCTTTAAGTGGAAGTGGGCTTGTTAAACATATGGATGATTCTGGGTTCATTCCACATCACTATACAAATATAAGGTTATAGCTGGGCGGTGGTGGCGCACGCCTTTAATCCCAGCACTTGGGAGGCAGAGGCAGGCGGATCTTTGTGAGTTCGAGGCCAGCCTGGTCTACAAAGCGAGTCCAGGACAGCCAGGATATTCAGAGAAACCCTGTCTTGAAAAACCAAAAAAAAAAAAAAACAAATATAAGATTATGAACCATGTGCATACTATACATGAATATGTAGTTTGTGAGTGATATATAGGAGAAGAATGCTGCTTAGGAGATGCATGAAATAAAGGAACTGCAATAATGTCTGCAATTAATCTTCAAAGAGTTCAGAAACTAGTAGCCAGATCTGATTGTAAAGGCCTATAATCCCAGCTACTAAAAAGGCTAAAACAAAGGGATTACAAATGTAAGGCCTCAAATATAACACAGTGAACTCAGGGCTAGTCTGAGAATCTCAGTGAAACCCTGGCTCAAGAAAAACAAAATAAAGAAGTTGGGGCTATCTATAGTTCAGTGGCAGAGGAAATGACAGCATGCTAGAAGCCCTAGTCTACACCCTTTTATTGCACAGATATCCTAATAAGCATGAATTGAAGGTCTGTATCGGGATTTTTTGAAGATTATTTCACATGTTTAATGTTTTGTCTGCATCAGTGTATATGTACCACCTGTGTGCATTCCTCTTAGACACCAAGAGAGGCCATCTGATCCCCTAAAACGAACTAGTTACAAATAGTAGTGGGTACTGGGAACTAAATTTGTGTCCTCAGGAACATAGCTCTAAGTCTCCTCTCCAGCCCCTGTATCAGAATGTTTTTTATAATTTCCACAATTAACTAAAAGGAAGAAGAGTAAAGATATCATTTATAGGAGGAAAGTGAATGATAAAATGAAGCAGTTGAAATGGATCAAAGATGAATCTAAAAGCTAAGATAGGGGGCTCTTTCAGAGGAACTGAATTTACTCTTCAGAAGTGAAGTCAGGCAGATTACAAGTCCAGCTCTAGGGGATCTGATATTCTTCCTGACCTCCATAGGCATGCACTCATAGACACATAAATGATAACTTTTAATTGCCAAAAGAAAAAACACAGGCAGTGGTGGCGCATGCCTTTAATCCCAGCACTTGGGAGGCAGAGGCAGGCGGATCTTTGTGAGTTCGAGGCCAGCCTGGTCTACAAAGTGAGTCCAGGACAGCCAGAGATATACAGAGAAACCCTGTCTCAAAAAAAACCAAAAAACAAAAAACGAAAAAACAGGCTGAAGAGGTGACTCAGTGGTTAAGAGCATATACTGCTTTTACAGAGAAGTTGAATTCCTTGCACCTACATCTGGCAGCTCACAACTGACTGTAACTCGAGGTACAGGTATCTGACACCGTCTCTGGACCCCTGAGGTTACTTGCACTTGTATGCATGTGCACCTATACATAAATCCACACATAAATACATAATCTTTCAAAATATTTCAAAATCTGAAACTTGACTAGGGAGATAGCTCAGTGGAAACAGTGTTTACTGCATAAGCATGAGAACCTGAGTTTAGATCTGCTTTCTAGAGTGTTAAATGTTGTAAAATAAATATTAATGTTAATATATGCAAGAAATTAATATAGTGACAGTTTTTCCTTAACTTAGCTAGCTCCCCAAATAATAACACAGGTAGATTTGTTTTATTAGCCTTAAAGCACAATGCTAAGCGCTTATTACTCTATCCTAATCCTCCAAGCTACTCTGGCTACCTTCCAGCCAAAATTTCCATAATATTTGCACTTTTGGCCTTCTTTTATTATCCACTTTTCTCCTGATCTCTCCTGGACCTCTCCTCATGGCTCAATCCTCCTCTTCCTCTCTTTCTCCTCCCCTTGCTAGAATCAGATGTCCCACCTATTCTCTCTATTGACCAGCATTGGATTTTCCAGCTTTTATTGGCAAGGCAGAGAATCAATGGTGAGCACTGTTTACACAAACTTGAGACAGGAGATTGTTGGAATCAGCATTTTAATGTCATGTCCAGATTGAAACCAGATAGTGAGATAGAGAAATCAACATTTGAATAATGCAAGAGTAAACTTTACACAGTGCACAATAACATTATGCTAATATTTCCCCCCTTTAAGTCCAATAAAAGGCTCCTCTTCTTTCAATAATAAACTGTATGCAATAATAACAATTATAAAAACAATAAGGTGCTGGGTATGGTGGTGCACGCCTTTAATCCCAGCACTTGGGAGGCAGAGGCAGGTGGATCTCTGTGAGTTCGAGGCCAGCCTGATCTACAAAGTGAGTCCCGGAACAGCCAGGGCTGTTACACAGAGAAACCATGTCTCGAAAAACCAAAAACAACTATAAGGTATGATATACATTTCCAATGTCCAGTCCATATGTATTGGGAACTTTGGAAAAATGTTCTAATATCTATCCTATTTTGGTGTGTTCAAAGTTCTGTACTTAACTCTCAATTTCTATCCAACTTGTATTATCTTCTTAGACCTAAAACATATTTTTTTTTTTCAAGACAGGGTTTCTCTATATAACACAGCTCTGGCTGTCCTGGACTCACTTTGTAGACCAGGCTGGCCTCGAACTCACAGAGATCCGCCTGCCTCTTCCTCCCAAGTGCTGGGATTAAAGGCCTGCACCACCACCGCCCGGCCTAAAACATCTTCTTAAACCATAAAAAAAAAAATTAAGCTTAATACTATAATTATCTAGTTTTCAACCCTATCAGAGACTTGAGAAGGAATAAATATTACCTGAGTGTGCAGGAATTGCAGGCAAGCAGTTTCCAAAACTATAGAATTGACACAATAGTTGGCAGCCTGAACAGCCCCCCAAAAATCCTCTATAATGGAACATCATCTTCAGCCTTCTGGCCCAGTATTTTTTTTTTTTGGTTTTTCGATACAGGGTTTCTCTGTGTAGCCTTGGCTGTCCTCCACTCACTTTGTAGACCAGGCTGGCCTTGAACTCACAGAGATCCGCCTGCCTCTACCTCCCGAGTGCTGGGATTAAAGGCGTGCGCCACCATGCCCGGCCTACTGGCCCAGTATTTTTGACAGATATTCCTGTAAAGCAGGAATAATGAAGGGCTGCTTGCCCTGTCTTGGCAGTCGACTTGCCTGTGTCCAAGTTTTGCCCATTTCATACAGCATTCTCTCTGAAGAGGAAGCAAGTGCAGTTATTTAAAAAAAAATGTTTGAAGCCAGTCATGGTGCCCTTTAATCCCAACACTCAGGAGGCAGAGGTAGGTGGCTCTCTGTGACGTCAACCTGGTCTACAAAGAGAGTCCAGGACAGCCAGGGCTCTATTAGAGAAACCCTGTCTGGAAAAACAAAAACAGTTTGAAAATATTGTTTAATCCCAGGTGTGCTGTGGTTTCAGTTAAGGCCACAGGTGTAAACTATTATCTGCCTTGTGCACTACCAGGGGTGTGGTTTGGCCAGTTTGGCAAGTTTAACTCTGAGGACTAGACAGAGAAAAAAGAAAAAAGCCAGTACCCTGAGGAGAACAGGACTCCACAAAGAAAAAAGAGGGGGATGAAAAGAAAAAGGTTGCTGCTGCTGCTCTCCCAAAATTGCTGCTGGTTCTTCCTGCTGCTGTTTCCTGGTTTGCTAGACTTCTGGATATTGCAACTACTGAGATTGGTATTGTCCCCAAAAGAACCCAATGACCCTAATTAACAGGAAGTAGCTCAAAGAGGCCTATGTCCCTTTTGTCTTTAAGCTCCTTTCTCTCCCACATAGTGTGTGTGTGTGTGTGTGGGGGGGAGGGTTGGAAGGAACAAGGGTTTGAAGGGAGGAAGAGAAATTAAGTGCAGTAAGGATAAATTAGAGTGTATAATAAAACAAAAAGAGTAAAAGTCACCTTGTTACAAGCAAGGGCAGTCTTTTCCCAGTGGCTGACTTGCCACATTTGAAGCAATCTCCTAATGGAGGTTTTTTATGCTCATCTTCTTTCAAGCTGAAAGGGGTGCTGCCAGGAGCTGACATGTCTCATTGTCAAAAAGCCTTAAATTAATAAAAACATCTTTTTTTTTTTTTTGGTTTTTCGAGACAGGGTTTCTCTGTTTAACAGCTCTGGCTGTCCTGGACTCGCTTTGTAGACCAGGCTGGCCTCGAACTCGCAAAGATCCGCCTGCCTCTGCCTCCCAAGTGCTGGGATTAAAGGCGTGCGCCACCACTGCCCGGCTATAAAAACATCTTTAAATGACATATTCTATGGGTCCCTTAGGTTTTTGAAGACTGTCTTATCTATCTAATACATCTGAATAGGCAAATGTTGCTTATTTCTAGCTATTTACTATCCGTTAACTTAGGATATATATTTTTGTGATAATCTAGACTAATATCTGATATGAACATGAGTTTGATTGACTATTAATTTATATTACTTAATTATCCTAAACAGTTTGTAACAGCAGCGTTTAAAAGGACTGGAGGTAAACATTGCATTTTTTTTGTTTGTTTTTTTGAGACAGGGTTTCTCTCTGTATCCTTGACTGTCCTGGACTCACTTTGTAGACCAGGCTGGCCTTGAACTCACAGAGATTCACCTGCCTCTGCCTCCCAAGTGCTGGGATTAAAGGCATGCACCACCATGCCCGGCTGTTTTTTTTAGATTTATTTATTATGTATACAGTGTTCTGTCTGCATGCATGCTTGCAGGCCAGAAGAAGGGACCAGATGGTTGTAAGCCACCATGTGGTTGCCAGGAATTGAACTCAGGACCTCTGGAAGAGCAGTCAATGCTCTTAACTTCTAAGCCAAATCTGCAGCCCCAAAAGATTGCATTTTTAAATGAGATGCAAAGGTCCAATACCTTATACAAGAGTTGAAACATATATACATTATATGTATCAAATATAACCTTAAATTTGTATCAATATGTGATACTATGGGGCTGGAGAGATGGCTCAGTGGTTAAGATCACCGGCTGTTCTTCCAAAAGACCAGCCTGGTCTACAAAGTGAGTCCAGGACAGCCAAGGTTACACAGAGAAACCCTGTGTCAACCCCCCCCCCATATGTATGATAATCTAAACCAATGTAAACCTTAATTTATACCAATGTGAGATCATTGGTTTATAATTGCTCTTTGGTTTAAGTGTAGATTCAAAAACCTACCCGTTTCCTATTATCCCTATATGATATTCCTATATTCCCTCTTTTTTCTTCTCAATATATGATAATCTAAACCAATGTAAACCTTAATTATGTATCAATATTAAAAATTTTAAATCAATGTCAGCAAAAATAACATTATTTTTATATCAGTATACAAAAATTTATACCAAAGAGATTATAGATTTATAATTGCTCTTTGGTTTAAGCATAGATTTAATAATTTACTTTTTTCCTGATATTCCTATATAATAATATAGGCACAACTTTTCCTGGGAACCTTCACTGATAGAAGTTTCTAAAATAATTATAATAGAACTGTATTGTTACTGGGTATACACTCAAATAACTCTTATCTATGTCCTACCATAGAAATGTTTCCATGCAGGCATGTCTGTTGCTGTTCTCCTCACAATAACAAAGAAATGTGAGTGGCCTAGATGTCCATCCATAGATGTGATGTGGTGCATATATGTGTGTGTGTGTGTGTGTGTGTGTGTGTGTGTGTGTGTGTGTGTGTGTATACACACACACACACGGGAATTTTACTCATGTGTAAGGAAAAATGAAATTAGGAAATTTGCAGGAAAATGGATAGATCTATAAAATATATTAAGTGAAGTAATAATATTTCATGTTGCCTAAGTGGATGCTAGCCTTTATTTATTTATTCTTATTACACAGTGAAACCATATCTCACAATAAAACCTAAAAAAAAAAAAAAAAACCTAAAAAAGTCTGACAACAAAAACAACCCATAGCTGGGTGTGGTGGCGCACACCTTTAATCCTAGCGCTTGGGAGGCAGAGGCAGGCGATCTCAGTGTGTTCGAGTTCAAGGCCAGCCTGGTCTACAAGCAAGTCCAGGACAGCCAGGGCTATACAGAGAAACCCTGTCTCAAAAAAACCCCAAAAACCAATCAAACAAACAAAAAATCCATAACTGTAGAGATGGCTCAGTGAGTAAGAGTACTTGCTCTGTAAGCATAAAGGTGTGAGTTTGAATCCCCAGGACCTACATAAAAAGCTGGGCATATGGGGACTAAGGAGATAGCTCAGTGGTTATGACACTTGCAGCTCTTGCAGAGGACTCAGGTTCAATTCCCAGCATCCACATGGCAGCTGACAGCTATCTTTTTTCCCCCCCCTCTGAGACAGGGTTTCTCTGTGTAGCCCTGACTGTCCTGGACTCACTTTGTAGATCAGGCTGGCCTTGAACTCACAGAGATCCACTTGCCTCTGCCTCCTGAGTGCTGGGATTAAAGGTGTGCACCACCACACTTGGCCTTTTCTTTTTTCTTTTTTTTTTTTAATTTAAATACGCATATTTAAAGGGGGCATGGGGATCTGATGCCCTCTTCTGGCATGCAGGTGTACATGCAGACAGAGCACTCATACATTAAAATAAATAAGTAAAGCTGGGTATGATAACATGAGTTAGTAATCCCAGCATTGGGAAGAATAGTGAGGGATCCCAGGAGCTCACTAATTAGCAAGCCTAGCTAAAACAGCTTCCAGTTCACTGGAGAGCTGTAGAGGAAGACATGAGGTCCTACATGAGCTTGTGTACTGCACACCTGTAGGCACCATACATAGACACACACGCACATACAACTCCAAATCCAACTTTCTATCACCTGAGCAGGACAATAGCTCCCAGGAAAACTATGTGTAGAGACCAAAGAAAATAGTATAAAGTTTATCTTAACATGTAAATTGCCATTATCTACTTAGATTAAGTGAGTTTTCTTCTGTACTTGTCCCTCTGGCCATTACCCACTCTTATCCCTCCTTGCTCTATTAAACACAAGATCTGGGAGCCTGTGGTAGGGCAGCGTTGAGATTCCTGTAAGAGAATAGATACTCACTGAAATGCAACTATTGCAGATTGGGAAATGTAGTCAATGGCCGTATCTAGTGTTAATTTACATACACAGGTACTGCTAGAGCTGGGAGGTAGCTGTGTTAGGGTGCTTTTAGCATGAACAAATGTCTGGTTTCCACCCCTGGCACCTCACAAGTCCCTTAGGTGTAATGCCTGCACTGGGGACATCTCACCCTTAACTATTAAACCAAATTCAAGGCCTGGTTGGACCACATGAGACTGTTTCAAAACAAACCAGCCGGGCAGTGGTGGCTAAGGCTTTTGATCCCAACAAGAGGGAGGGAGAGGCAGGTGGATTTCTGTGAGTTCAAGGCCAGCCTGGTTTACAGAGTGAGTGCCAGGGCAGCCAGGGCTACACAGAGAAGCCCTGCTCAACACCCGCCCCACATAACAAAACCAAAAAACCCCGAACCTGTAGGAATGTCTATTTGTGTGTGTTAATGTGAATGTCTGCGTGCACGAAGGCCAGGGATGTGTGTAGGATCAGAGGGCAACTTTTGGGAGCTGTCTTACTGAGGCAGTCTCTTATTCATGTATTTGTTTGTTTTTGAGACATGGTACTCATTTACTTATTTTGGAGACAGGGTTCTCACTATGCAGCCCTAGCTGGTCTAAAGTAGACCAGGTCGGTGGCAAACTAAAAGATCCGACGACTGCCTCTGCCTTCTGAGAGCTGTGGTTGACGTCTGCATCACATGGCGGGCTGCAGTACTGTTCTTCCCATCAGAACTGAAGTCTGCACTCTCTCCATGAAGCGAGACTGCGCGACTGCGCATGTGGTGAGGGGTTTAGACCTTCTGCAGGTCAGCTCCATCAATCTCGATCTAACAGGGCTCCCTACGAGGTAGAGGCAGCCCTTAAGCTTGCGGCGATCCTCCTGCCTCAGCTTATTGAAGTTCCTCTGAAGTTTCGTTCCGCCCTCTGATTGGAAAGGAGCTTCCAGGCTTTTGGTTTTCGGCGTCTAGGATGCACAATCCTCCAGGACCCAACATGGGGACGGGGACCGGCAGGGAGGCGCGTGAGCCTCGGGGCGTGAGAAGAGAACGACGAAGAAGGCCTGGCGGGGACACTACGCCAGGAAGGGCGACTACCTGGTGTAGGGGAAGCAGGACGCCAGCCCTCAGCAAGCTCCTGTCAGCCAATCTCGCATTACCTGCTCCAAGCTGCCAGCGCACGGCCAGCCCCACCCTCAGCGTCAACTGGAGGCGCGCCCGCCCCTCTCCCGCGCACATGCGCACTGCGAGCCACCGGACGGCTGTGGAGTCACGTGCCGGGAGGGAGCACCGCCTCCTGGGCGGGTGCTTCCTGCGGCTGTCTGCGCCGCCGCCGCCGCCGCCGCCGCCGCCGCCACCGGGGGCCGCTGGACGCCAGGCGGTTCCGGGCTGGAGAAGGCCCTGTGTTGGTTCGGGTCCTCCGAGAGGTATGCCACGTGCCCGTGTCCCGGCGTGTGGAGTCTGGGGGCTGCCGGGGAGATAGAGGCGGCTTGGGCCGGGCCGGGCCTGGCAGCGGGAGGACGCGCGGGTGTAAGGAGCCCGTCGTCGCCCCTCTACCCGGACGTGCCTCTCCTGAGCCCCGACCGGCCTGCGCTACCGGAGCGGCAGGGGGAGCGCCTCATTCTCCTGAGCTCCCTCACTGCCGCACCCCGCCCGGGCTGACCACTCGATGTTGACACTTGGAGTGGCGAGCTCCAGGGCGCTCACACCAGGAACTCTCGCCGCCCTGTTGATTCCAGCTCCAGACGCGAGATCGTGTCTGTTTCTCAATCCCCACGCCGCCCCACCCTCCTTGGTAGATTTGCAAGATGCTCAGGGGCGAGGTTTCCCGCCCTGTGTGATCTCCCACTTCGCTGTGCACCTTCTGCAGCCCATGATGCTTCCCACTGCTGTCAGGACAACGCCCAAATACCTTTAAAGCCTCAAAGGTGTTTGTCTTTTGTCTCTGGTTCATGTCTCCATTTCTAGTCTCACGGCTTGTTTTTTGCCTCAGTGATGACCTTTCTTTTCCTTATGTAGGCCAACTCATTTCTCACCTCAGAACTGGTCTCTGTTTGTTTGATTTGCTTGGAATTCTGCCCTTCTCCCGTGTCCAAACTTAATGACTCAGCACAGGCATCATCCTTTCTAAGATGCTTTTTCTATGTCCTGGATAAAGGGACCACCTCTCGCTCCCATGGCCCCTGCAGCTGTCCTGTGGTGATTGTCTACCCAGGGTCTGTTTCCTTGAAACCTGAGTTGGCAGCATTCCAATGCTGGACAGGTTGTGCTCCAGTACTGGTTGATCACTTGTGACATCTTTCAGAGGGTTCAGGTCAAAGGAAACTTGACAGTGAAAGCGATCAGTGTCTGTGCTGCCTAGTGGTACCCATTAGCCAGGTACAGCTACTAAGAAGTTGAGATTTGTCTGGGATGACTGAAGAACTGAGTTTTTAATTTAAACGTAAATAGACGCTTGTTATTTCCAGAAAAGACAGCACTGCTTTTAACAGCCTTTCCAAACTCTTGTACTACTTTGGACCTAGCCATAGCTTCTATTAATCTGCCTCCCATGGTCATCAGTCAGTTCAGTAACTATTGTGTATACACTCCCATACCCCTCTGTTGACAGTGGTCCCCAGCTTTCCATCCACTGCCTCTCATTGCCTCTGTGCTTTAGTTACAAAGTGGCATTTTACACCTGGGAATTCACTGCTTAACCACTGGTAACCCTGATGGGGCCATGTCTCGTCACCTTCTCCAATCTGAGTCTCTTCAACTTTACAACTGATAGGTATCTAGCCTGCCAAGATGCCAGGGCCAAGACCTCGTAAGGGCCCTAAGACCAGTGGCCAGGGTGCTGCAACTGCGAAACAGGTATGAACATGGCCTCCTTCACCCCCTGGGTCAACCTGGGGTGGGAATCTCTAGACACTTCCGGCAAATTGAGTCACCTGTATGGTTTTCTTGTTAGTCCGTAGAGGATAAGCAATGCTTGTAGGTGGTGAAGCCCTTAGAGTTCTGTCACTGGAGCCTGACCTCTCTTGGGTTTTGTTCGACTGCCATCTTGCTGTGGTTATACCACACAAACAACCTGAGTGTTCAGGGGCTACCAAGGTTTAGATTGTTCTGAGATCTCTAAGTGTTCTTACAGGTTCCTTATTTAGGGTAACAGCTTTGCTGGTTAGCTCTAGGATGCCAGGACTTTAGTCTATAGCCAATGGCAGCCAATTGCTGCCCATGGACAAAGGAAAAGAGTCAATAAGGGAGTCGGAAGAAGGTATATCTTCCCTGTTTTCTCTTTTTATTTCTTCTGAATCTTACTCTATTTTTATTGTTTTCTGGAAGCAGGTAGGCTGGGATTGGTGGCCCATATCCAAAAACCTAGTACTCTGAAGTCAGAAGTAGGAAGGAAGATCATGAATTCAAGGCCAGTGTGGGCTACATGGCTAACAAATTTCAGGTCAGCCTGGACTGCATAGCAAGGAAGATTCAGAAAACAGAGCAGATGGTGGCTAAAGAAATGTCTCAGTGGCTAAAAGTGCTGCTGTTGTTCAGAAGGATGGGTTTGAGTTCTCCACACCCACTTGTTGACTTACAGCCATTTGTAACTTTAGTTCTAGGGGATACGACGCCCTCTTTTGACCTCTGTGGGCACTGCAGCTACATGGTGCATGCACATTAAAAATAAATAAATAGATCTTTAAAACAAACCACAACAAACAAACAAACAAACAAAAAAATCAGACAAGGGATGGGTTAGGGTAAAGACCGTAAATGTCATCAAAACCTTATTTTAAATTATTCTAGTTTGTCCTTCAGGAGGTTGTAGCTATTACTGAACACCGGGGTAAAATAGTACCTATGTCTGCCCAGAATATTCAGAATAATGGACATAGAAAATAAAGTGGAAAGAGAAGAAGATGGGCCACTGTTGAGTGGGAACACAGTCAGCTTTGCACTGACTTGATAGTATCAGTGGTTGCATAACAATGTATAATGTAACTTAGCTTCACACTTGGAAATAGGATAACAGATTTCAGGCTATATGGTCACTACAATTAAAAAATAAATGAGATGCACAAATGTGTAATCCCAGCACTAAGGCGGCTGAATCGAGAAGATTGTGAGTTCAAGGTTAGCCTAGGTTTTGCAATAAAAACATGTCTCAAATTACCCGCTTCTTTCCTCCACCCCCAAAAAAGGTTAGGGGTGTGTGTGGTACGGTCTGTCAAGATGGTGAGAACTAACATAATCATGAATAATGCTAAGTACTGTGCCAGCAGCTGTTGGTGTTGGTGGTGGTTATATGACTGACACTGTACTCTTACTGGTTTCTTTTTTAAAGTCCTCCATATTTTAGATCAGTTTCCTTATCTGCACATTGAGCCTCAGGGTGAGTAGGGTAGTGAGTTGCCTTGAGTATGCTCTTCTATTGACCTATAGTTCCAGCCCTGTTTGCGACAGAGCTTCTCTGTGTAACAGCCCTGGCTGTCCTGGTCTCTATTTTTAGACCAGGCTGGCCTTAAACTCAGAGAGATCCACCTGCCTCTGCCTCCCGAGTGTTGGGATTAAACACATGAGCCACCATGAGTGGCATTGTTTATTTTGTGAGATGGTCTCAATTTCTAGCTTGGAACTCACTATGTAGACCAAATTGGCCTCAAACTTGGGATGGTTCTCATGTCTTAACGTCTCAAGTTCTGGTTTAATATGTAATTAAAAAACAATTATTTAGTTGTATATCTGCATGAATGTGTGTCACCTGTGTTGTTGCCGATAGGCCAGAGGAGAGCATCAGATCCCTTTGGAGCTACAGTTACAGGCAATTGTGAATACTTGATGTGGTTTTAGGAACTGAACTTGGGTCTCCTGGAAGAGGAGAATGCACTCTACTTCATGTGATTCTGGAGGATCCTTCTCTGGGGATTGGAGAGATGGCTCTTTTGTTAAGAGCACTTGGATGTGGTTCCCAGCACCTATGTGGTAGTTTAAAAAACAATCCATAACTTCAGCTTCAAGGGATCTGCCTTCTGACCTCTAAGGGGCATCAGGCACACATGGTACAGATCCATACATGCAGACAAAACATTTGTACATATGAAATAATAAAATCTTTTTTTTGTTTTGTTTTTTTGAGACAAGGTTTCTCTGTGTATACCCAGGTGTCCTGGATTCACTTTGTAGACCAGACCAGCCTTGAACTCACAGAAATCCACCTGACTCTGCCTCCCTAGTGCTGGGATTAAAGGCGTGCACCACCACGCCCGGCAGAAATAATAAAATATTCCTCTGTTCTTAGCTGGGGCTTTTTGTGGAGCTTAATCCTGAGGACATGCTCCTGGGGATGGATGAGACTGAAGATGATGGAGACCTAGAGGCTGAGCTGTTGGCTCTCACCGGGGAAGCAGGGAGCACAAGCAGGAAACCAGCACCCAGGGGGCAGGGTGAGTGTTCAACTGCTTGGCTGGAGCTGACCCATGGTGGAGAAGGTCCTTGCCTTACAGGTTGGAGGAGTCAGCTATTCTAGTTCTTTTTTTTTTTATATTTATTATGTATACAGTGTTCTGACTGCATGCGTGCCTGCAGGGCAGAAGACGGCACCAGATCTCAATATAGATGGTTGTGAGCCACCATGTGGTTGCTGGGAATTGAACTCAGGACCAGTGCTCTTAACCTCTGAGCCATCTCTCCAGCCCTCCCCTAGTTCTTTTGATAATGATATCCCTTCTATAGTTGAGTCACGAAGAGGTCAGTTATGTACCTGTATTTGGAGCTCCTTCTCCTTTGAGGACAAATCTGATTCTTAGCCTAACTCAGATTACTATCCTTAGTCCTGCATATGTAGGGCCTCATATTATACAGTAGGGGCCCAATTAGCACCGACAGAATTGTGTACACAGTAATAGAAATGATGTCAAATGAGCAAGTAAAATCTTCCTTCATAGCCTGGAAGAGGACAGAGATTTAGGGGTCAAAATAAGTAGTCTGAATATTCCTCTTAGCAGGAACCCTTAGAGGCAGCCTGTGTGTCCCTGTAAAGTCAGTGACAGCACTGGGAAGGGATCTACTACTCTAGCCCTGCTTTGGGGATTAAATAAGCCACTTGCTAAGATTGTGAATTTGGGGAAATGAATGCTGGTGCATCTTGATTTAGTATAGAAAATGCAGATAACTATCCTACAACCAACAGACTGAGAGGAACAGGAACATAGGCTTTGTTGCTTGTTAGTGGGATATTTGCCCTAGTGGAGCTGCCATGTAGGCCCCCAGTGCAAGAGGAACTCTTTTTTTTTTTTTTTTTGGTTTTTCGAGACAGGTTTTCTCTGTGTAGCCCTGGCTGTCCTGGACTCACTTTGTAGACCAGGCTGGCCTCGAACTCGCAAAGATCCGCCTGCCTCTGCCTCCCAAGTGCTGGGATTAAAGGCATGCGCCACCACTGCCCGGCTCAAGAGGAACTCTTAACCCTCATATGACTGCTGAACTGAAAGGTGCTGATATGTAGGGCACCCCACACCGGAGGAGTAGGTTAGGTGGGAGAAGGGAGAGGGTGATGGGATGAGAGGGTGGGCCCAGGAGGGGTGGAGGGAGGGGACTGTCATGGAGATGTAAATTGAAGTAATAAACACTAGGAAAAAAAATAAAGAAAATACAGATGTTACCCATCTTACAGAAGTGTGTCACTTGAGTAGATATTAGAACCTTTAACTACAAGGAGAAATACAGGAAAAAGATTGGCTTGTTACTTGTTGGAGAGCCCAGGAAGGCATTCATAGCAAGGGTCTTTTGAGCTGGATCGTGAAAGGAGAGTCCCTTTCTCAGTGGAAGGGAAGGGTAATTTCTGCCTGGGATAGCTGCCAGTATAGTGAATTAAAGGCCCTCCTTTTATTGTCTAGCACCATACTTGGGTCACCATGACTTTCTGTTACTCTCTCCTCAGCCCCTCTGCCCATGGCCCACATTGAGAAGTTGGCAGCAGACTGTATGCGAGATGTGGAGGATGAAGGAGAGGAAGAGGAAGGGCTGGAGGAGGATGAAGACCTGCTGGTGCGTATGCCAGGCTGGTGTCTAAGGATCAAGCTCTGGTCTGGTACAGAAGACAGATATGAACTGGGGTTTGTCCCTCCTTGTCTGGCTGAATGAGCACCCTCTATTTCCAGGCCTGTTCTCATGGCTTTACAATGAGAGACTTGTCTCCTTTGACTTCTGGTCTGAGCTCTGCAATTTGGAATTTTTTTTTCAAGGTCTTCCTTGGTTAAAGTACTGTTGGTAATAAGGACTAAGCTCAGGATTTGAGATTGAGAAATACTGCCGGGGAAAAGAGGCCTTTAACTTTCTCTAGTCATGATGTGGCCATGAGGCTCTCAAAGTTCTTGGACTGTGTTTCCCCAGACAGAGCTGCAGGAGGTCCTGGGTGTGGATGAAGAGACTGGGCTTCAAGATATCAGTGAGGCAACAAGCCCAGACTTGTCTGAGGAGAAGGCATGGGACAACACTGAAGAAACTGTGGTGCAGACAGCCTCCCAAGAGGCTTTCCCTGCAGCAGCTCAGGTAGGTTTTGCAGGACGGCCCTAATGTGCCTTTGATGCTCTGTGTATTCATGTATAGTATGCATGGCTCATTCAGCAAGGCTGCCAAATAACTCTAGCAACTCCCACATAGAAAACAAGCATGAGACACTTCCGTAGCTGGCTGACTTCAAAGACTTTTCTGTTCAGGCCACTCCTGGACACCATTCCCTAGCATTTACTGATTTGGGGGGCCTCTGTTTGCCTGACATAATGTCTGGCCTCTCTTGTGGGTCTTTGCCTCATACTTGGGGGCTTAGGCACTTCTTTCTCCTGGAGTCCCAGAAATCCATCTTCTGGGGTAGCTTCCTCACAGGGAGAGGATGGCAAGGGCCTAGCTGGCTGTGGAGTGGCCCAGCCCTGAGCTGAAGTATCTGCAGGCTGGAGGGCCTCGGGGGCTGCAGGCTTTGCTGGAGGAACGGATTCATAATTACCGGGAGGCTGCAGCCAGTGCCAAGGAGGTTGGCGAAGCTGCCAAAGCCCGACGCTGTGAGCGAGGCCTGAAGGTGAGTCAGGCTGTCTGTGAGGCAGACTTGGGGGCTGTGGCTCAGGTGACAGTAGAGGGAAGGCCACACGCAGGCCTGATAAACATGCTGGGTTGCTGGCTTGTCTTCCGGCAAGGCCCAGGCCCAGGTGGCTTCCTGGGTCCCTAGTCTAATTCTTTCCTTTAGACTCTGGAGTCCCAGCTTGCCACTGTGAGGAAAGGTGGGAAGATCAGTGAGGATGAGATTCCACCTCCAGTGGCCTTGGGCAAAAGGCCCCCACCCCACCAGGAAACAGCCAACAAGAACTCTGAGACAGACTTTCCAGCTCCCTGTGCCGTGGAGCCAGGTATCTGAAGACATCCTGTCTGGTTCCCATAGCCTGCCTAGCCCATCTGCCTGTTTTTTTTCCAAGAATTCCTAGACCAGCACCAGGAACTTCCTCCTTTGACCCTCTGGGGTCTTTTGTTTTATGTAGGCAACCTTTCCCAACCTGAGTCCAGCTTCCCTGGCAGCTCTGCTGCTCCTCCTTTGCATAATTCAGACCCAGACGCACAGGCCCTGCTGTTAGCCAGACAGAGAGAGTACAAAGTAGCTGCTCTCAATGCCAAGCGGGCTGGAGATCTAGATCGTGCCCGGGAGTTCATGAAGATTGGGAAGGTATGACATTCTTCTTTCATGTAGGAGATGGGGAAGCACAGGCTCAGAGGGGGAGCCAGATAGTACATGGGGCTCCTTGACTTATGCCTATGACTATTCTTCTTTTGTAGAGATTTGGTACTGTCCTGGAGGCCCTGGAGAAGGGACAGCCCGTGGATCTGAGTGCCATGCCCCCAGCACCTGAGGGTCAGTCAGATAATTGGGGTATCTGCATAGGCCGGGATTAGGGAGGACTGTGAGGTATCAGGCTGGCCAGGCACTATGCCTATCCTGCTGTTTGGGTCCCCAGATCTGAAGGCCCTCCCACAGACTTCTAAGGCCCCCCAGAGCAACTCAAATCCTGTCCCCAGCAGTGGAGCAAGTACAGCCAGTGATGTCCTCTGACCTCCCAGCTACCCCAGGTAGGACTTCACAGTGGGTCAATGGAGTGAGGGCCTGGGAAGGTACAGGATGAACTGAGGGTCTCTCTTTACCACCTTCATAGTGGCCTCTGCAGAACCAAAAACAGTGCTAGATGCTTTACAGCAAAGGCTGAACAGGTACCATGAGGCAGGCATCCAGGCCCGGGCCAATGGGGAAGAGTGCAAGGCCAGGATGCATGATCGCATTGCCAAGGTGAGCCCATTGCTTTGCAGTGCCTATCCTGTTAGCCTGTCCTTGTTGCGCCCTGGTATTTTCTGAGTCTTGTCTATTTTCTGGAGCTCTTGCTGCCTCAGGACCCCTTTTTCTTATAGAATGCAGCCCTTCCTTGTCTTCTCTCTCTGCCTCTCTACAATGAGGGCACACAGCCTGCAGACTGCAGTCTGCTAAAAAATCGTTCCTTCTCATGTAGCAATATCAGGATGCTGTTCGAGCTCATTGCGCAGGACAGAAGGTTGACTTTGCTGTGTTACCTGTCCCTCCAGGTGGGTGATGGTTGGCCTATGGACTTTATGAGGTTTCTGAGCAAGAATGGAGGGAGAAAGAGATTACTCGTGTCTGTGCTTCCACCTTGTGTGAATTACCCATCCTAGAGCCAGGCAAGACTCAGAGCAGTCTCACATGTCTCTCCATTCTCTCTCTTCATAGGATTTCCTCCTATCCCTGGCCTGGAGCCCAGTAAAGGTACCGGGGAGGATTCAGTGACAGCAACGTTGGCAACTGCCCAAAAACTGGCCTCAGAAGATACAGCTGTGGTAGATGAAGATGAGGAGGTTTGGCTATGGGCCCAGGACTTTAGGGCTTGGGAGGGGAGTTGTGACATGGACCCACGACAATGAACAGCAGTTAAGCAATAAACCCAGACCTGCTGTAGCATATTAAGCCCATAAAATAGAGATCCTTTCCTGTATTTTAGAGAAAAACTTTGCCAGAGGCAGAACTGGAATTCATACCTGGGTATTTCTGACCCCAGAACTCAAGTCTGTTCTTTATTACTGTGATGCTAGAGTTGGGGAAGTTAGGCTAGAAAGCTTTTGAGGTTTCTATCTTTAAGTTGTAGGGCTCTGGAGGCGAAGCCACTCCACCAAGATCACACAGTGAATGGGTGCAGCATTAAGGAGGTAGACCAAGTTTAGGCCAGGATGGGGAATGGTAACTATTTGATATCCTTCTAACTGGGTACCACCTGCAGAGTGACACCCCAGCACAGGCCCCATTGGCCAAGAAGCCAGCGCAGCCTTTGGTCCCTTCATCCCATCTTCTGATTGAGCCCAAGGCCTCAAGTTCTAAGGAGTCACTGAATCCATCTGGTAATTTGGGAACAAATAAGACAGAGGAGTGGAGGTCTAGTGAGATAAGCATGGCCCCAACCATGGTTTTCTCCTTTTAGTTCGGGAACAGCTGGCACTGCTGGAGGCTCGGAAACTGCAATACCAACGAGCAGCCCTGCAAGCCAAGCGCAGGCAGGATCTGGAGCAGGCCAAATCTCATTTACGAGTGGCTAAAAGTCTTGAGGCTCAGATCATCCAGGCCCGAGCTGGTCAACCCATTGACCTCTCCAAGGTGAGCCCCACCTAGTTAAACAGGAGGCTGCCTCAAACTGGTCAACCCTTGATTGACCTCTCCAAGGTGAGCCCACCTAGTTAAACAGGAGGCTGCCTCAAACTGGTCAGCCCATTGACCTCTCCAAGGTGAGCCCCACCTAGTTAAACAGGAGGCTGCCTCAAACTGGTCAACCCATTGATTGACCTCTCCAAGGTGAGCCCACCTAGTTAAACAGGAGGCTGCCTCAGACACAGCCTTGTTGTTTTTGTTGTGGGGCTTGTTGATGGGCATGAGCTGGAGTGGTTTCTGGGTGGAGGTAAGACTTGTATAGAATGGTGACAGCAGGGAAAGAGCTGTTTGGTTCTCTTCCACTTATAGCCCTGTGATAGACCATTAGGGAAATAGGAGAAAGGAATGTGGGTTATCTATGGTCACAGTAACATGGCAGGGCTGATCTAGTAGAAGCAGTGTTGTAGCAGCCAGGGATAGAATGGGATGCAGTGTCCCTGAAGGTTCGTGTCAGTTGAAAAGAAAGTATAGCATGGATTCCTGTGTTAGGCGCAGCAGAAGTGTAATCTCTTGGGGCCCGAGGGGCCTTATGATTTGGCCAGGTGCCTTCCCCCTTGTCAGATGAAGAGGGTGATTTCATCCTCATTCACCATGAGGACCTGCGGCTCTCCCAGAAGGCTGAGGAGGTGTATGCCCAGCTACAGAAAATGCTCCTGGAACAACAGGAGGTCAGTAGCCTGTGTATCTCTGCCTTCTCTGTGTCCTGGCCTGGGTTCCAGGTCTAACTCTTCTCACTGGCTTAAGGTATGACCCTGGACAAGCTACTTTCCTCATTTGCAAAATGGTGCTACCCTTTTAATTTTACTTTAGGGTTTTATTTACATTTATGTTTTGCTTACATGTATGTGTGTGTGTATATCACATATGTACCTTGTGCCCATGGAGGTCAGAAGAAGAAATTGGATTCCTTGAAACTGAAGTTAGAGGTGCTTGTGAGCCACCATGTAGGTGCTAGGAACCAGGGCCTCTGCTAGAACAGCAAGTGCTCTTAACCAGTGAGCCATCTCTCTAGCCCTCCTTTTTTCATGTGGTTATGAAATTCAAGCAACAGTGTGAAGCCCCTTTTTTCATGTGGTTATGAAATTCAAGCAACAGTGTGAAGGGGAATGAATTTTGTGGGAGGGAACTGATCTGATGTGCTGCTTTTCTGAGAAGAAAGTCTTATAAGGTATATGCTTGGATTTTTTTTTTTTTTTATTTTTGGTGGTGTTGATCTTTGAGGCAGGGTCTTGCTGTTCTAAAACTCATCATGGACCTCAGGCTGTCTTCAAACTCAAAATCCTGCCTCAGCCTCCCAAATGAATTAAGTTCTTTTTTTTTTTTTTAAAACATTTATTTATTTATTATGTATACAGTATTTGCTCTACATATATGCCCGGGCACCAGATCTCAATGTAGATGGTTGTGAGCCACCATGTGGTTGCTGGGAATTGAACTCAGGACCTTTGGAAGAACAGCCAGTGCTCTTAACCTCTGAGCCATCTCTCCAGCCCTGAATTAAGTTCTTAAGGAAGAAGTTTGCTAAATGAATTTTTGGGAAATGGCTATCCTCAAAGGAAGCAGCAAAATATAGGTAGAGCCAGGTGTGTTGGGTGATACCAGCACTTGGGTGGGTGAGGCAGGAGAGTTGCCATGAGTTTCAGTTCAGCCTGGGTCGTGCAGCTGAGATGCTGTCTCAAACTGACAAACACACATAAGCAGGAAACTGTGTCGGGCCTTAGGTATAGTGCCCTAGGAATATATTTTATAGGAGAGGTGAGAGGAAAGAGGACTGTTGGGAGCTTTGAGAGATCAGGTCTTGAATGCTAGCCTTGGCAAGCCCTGCTCTGTCTATGGAATCACCCTGGACTCCTGTTTCTAGAAGTGCCTGCTGTTCTCCAAGCAGTTCATGCACCAGGGCAATGTGGCTGAGACTACGCGGTAAGTGCTAGGGTTGAGCTGGGCTTGTTGGATAGGATCAGATAACAGATCCTAGCTTGCTGACTTGGTTTCCCTTCCCTGGCAGGTTTGAGGAGCTTGCTCAGGACCGAAAGAAACAGCTTGAGATCCTGCAGCTAGCCCAGGCCCAGGGCCTTGACCCTCCCAGCCACCACTTTGAGATGAAGACATTCCAGACTGTGAGGTGCCAAAGCCTAAGGGAAACTGGCTCTGTGCAGGGCTAGGGCACAAGGTTTGGGTCTTCAGTGAGGCTTTGCAGTGTCATAGGATTGGAGTGGGAGAGGTGGGCATGCTCCTGTCAAGGAGAAGCTCAGGGACCAGGGACCGCCAGCACTGCTCCACCCGCAACACCGCTGGGCTGGCCCTTCTGCTGATGTTTCACTCTGCACTCTCCATTCTCTCTGTAGGATCTTCTCAGAGCTCAACAGCACAGAAATGCATCTGATCATTGTCCGGGGAATGAACCTCCCAGCCCCACCAGGTAACCTGTGGCCGCCTCTCTGAAGGATGTTCTTGCCTACATGATCTACCTACTGCCTGGGCACCAGGCTCTGCCTATGCTTTCCAGCCTGACTCCCTTTTTTTCCCTTATAGGAGTGACTCCTGATGACTTGGATGCTTTTGTTCGGTTTGAGTTTCATTACCCTAACTCGGTGAGGTTCTGATAGGGTTAAGATCCTCTGGCCCCAATACTGTTTAATTGATCTCCATCTTTAAGAGTCATGGTCATAGGGAGGGGTTGATTTCCCTATTGCTGACTCAGCTAGAATGCTGTGCCTGCACACCTGTTTTTTGAGCTATCTTAATTTCTGTCCTCTCTCTGATAAAGGACCAGGCTCAAAAAAGCAAAACAGCCGTGGTCAAGAATACAAACTCTCCAGGTGAGTGGGATGTAAGACCCATTTCTGCCCTCGCTTCCTGTGTGGGCAGCCCAATTGTCAGTGCTTAAAATTTACTGTCTTACTTGGCCCACCCAACTCAAAAATAAAGGCAGGTTATTAATAGTTCTCTTACATAGTTGTGAAAGCTGAGGCCTAGGGCTGGAGAGGGTTCAGCAGTTAAGAGTATACTACTCTTGCAGAGAACCTGCTTCTAGTTCCCAGTACCCACATCAGGGGGTGTACACCCACCAGAAACTCTGGTTCCAGAGGGATACCATTCTTCTGGCTTTCATGGTCACCTGCACACCCGTGTGCATACGTTCACACAATTAAAAATAATAAAGGTCGGCCTGGCATGGTGGAGCACGCCTTTAATCCCAGTACTTGGGAGGCAGAGGCGGGTGGATCTTGGTGAGTTCAAGGCCAAGCGTGGTCTACAAATCGAGACCAGGACGGTCAGGGCTACACAGAGAAACCCTGTCTCAAAAACAAACAAAAAATAATAGAGGTCTTTCAAAAACTTTCTTGAGACAGGATCTCAGTATGTAGCTTGTAGCTCTGCTTGGCATGGAAGTCACAGAGCTCCATCTACCTCTGTTTCTTTGTTTTGTTTTGTTAGTTTTTCAAGTCTGGGTTTCTCTGTAACCCTGGCTATCCTAGAACTCATTCCGTAGAGCTGGATGGCCTTGAACTCAAGAGTTTTGCCTGCCTCTGCCTCCCAAGTGTGAGATTTAAAGGCGAGTGCCACCACACCTGAAAAAAATAATGAAAATCGTAAGAAAAAGCAACACAAAACCTGAGGCTTGAGGTTAGTTGAGTAAAGGGATTTGGGGTTTCACAGCAAGGAAGTATTGAAAGTGGACTTGCAGGCTGGGTATGTTATGTTCACAGCATTTGGGAGGTATAGGTAGGAGGATCACAACAAGGTTAATGCCAGCATGGTCAATATCGTGAGTTCCAGGACTGCCAGGGCTACATAGAGAGACTCTGTCTTCAGTAAGTGTGTATGTGTTGCGGGGTGGGGGGGGGGCCGGGGGGTGGTGCTTGAATCCAGAAATTCTCACTCTGGATTCCAAGTCCTTTCCAATGTATAGTCTATGTTTCAGGGCAACAAACTATTTACAAGGCCAGAACCTCTATGCTCTGCCTTTCTCTGGTGGCTGACAACCTTAATTGCAGGCAGTGAGCTCCAGAGAGGAAGCCTGCTTTGGGCTTCCACTTCTACTTAAGAATTCCAACCCCCTCCTTGTCTTCTCCACTCCTTGCAGAATTTGAACAAGTTTTCAAACTAAACATCAATAGAAATCACAGGGGCTTCAGGAGGGTGATCCAGAGCAAAGGAATGAAATTTGAGATCTTCCACAAAGGGTAAGGGTTTCATCAGTCCCACTGGTAAAGTGGGAGGGGAGGAATGACAGATGTGTTCCTGCTGTTCTCCGTACCATTGCTTGCACTGAACTCAGCCAGCTCACTCCTGCCCTCTGTGCCCAGTCTAACCCTCTCCTGCTTCTTGCCTTCCCAGATCCTTTTTCAGAAGTGACAAGCTGGTCGGCACAGCACACCTGAAACTGGAGAGACTGGAGAGAGAGTGTGAGATCCGAGAAATCATGGAGGTAGGTCAGGATGAGCTGATAACTTGGAAAGTTAGTGAGAGTTCTATGCACATTTAAAATTGTCTGTTTGTGTGCTCTAGAATGGATAGTGTCCCTGTCACAGAGGAAGAAGTAAAGGAAGTCTGAAAAGTTTTCAAAGTCAGCCAGGTGGGAAGTAGGGGTGACAGTGGGAGAAAAACCCTTGAGGATTCTGATAATGCTCAACATGGTATAGATTTCTGTTCTAGGGTTGTGTTGTGTCGGTGGTTGGAGAACAAGCTCCAAACAGGAAATGGATATAGTATTTCTAGATCAGTCACATGTGCAAATTGTGACTGAAAATTGAGCAGCTTAAAATCCTTAAGCTTCTATGACCTCACAGGGTTATACAAGCTGAGGAGCTTTAAGAACCTGCCCCTGACAAATCGGGAGCAAGCCAGAGAAGGGACTTGTTAGTTCATATAGTTCTTTCCGTGGCAGAGCCAGGTCCAGACACACCTTTACTGATGCTTGTGGAGGCTAGAGCTTGCCTCTACCCATCTGGAGTTGTCCTAAAGTGGGGCCTATTCTGGATTGCCTTGAGGGTGGTTGAAACCTCAAGCTTGTTGCAGTAGTCTCTATTCAGCTATTTACTTATCTGCCTCAGAGGAGGGGATGGCCTGGGTTCTACTTGTGATTGCTACCCATCCATCCCACTTCTCTATGGGCTGTGTGTGTGGGCTCCGGGCTTCAGACTACCCCCTTGAAGCCAGTGTTAACTTTTGGAATTATCATGAAGATTGAGGGAAAAACAGGATAGAGCTATGGGTTTCTCATCTCCAGCCAGAGCGCTAATACTTATCTAGATTTCTAGATTCCTTATTTATAAGACATACTCAGAGTAAGCAGTATTGCAGGAGGAAGGCAGGGCACCCAGAATGCCTTAGCTGCTTTGGGAACCTACCTAGCTCAGCCTGTCCCCTCAATCATTGTCTGTTTCTCTGTGGCTGTCGCAGGTTTTGGATGGAAGAAAGCCCACTGGGGGGAAGCTGGAGGTGAAAGTGAGGCTGCGGGAGCCTTTGAGCAGCCAGGATGTGCAGATGGTCACTGAGAACTGGCTGGTCCTGGAGCCTAGAGGCCTGTGAGGAGGTGGGCAGCTCACTGAGTCACCACATCTGTCTCCCTCCTAAGTCTTCTTTTTCAGCCATTTCTGGGGGAAAAGCCTTTGATTTTCTCTTCTCTGAAGGAGACTGAAGGCAAAGCAGTTGTGAAGTGCTTGTGGTTGTTTTTGAAGCAACTCAGTAGACTTGGGGCAGGACGGGAGCTGTTCAAGGTTAGCCGTCTTCAGAAACCTTTTAAAAATCTGATGGTTTTCTTTGTGCTTTTGTCTTGTGAGGTGGCCAGCTCTGGTACCAGCTCACTGACGCCACTTCGTTGGCTGCAAGAGCCTTTGTATGTGAGAGATGCTGCTACACAAGCACCAAAGACCTGTTGAACTAACCTTGGCTTGGGCTTTCCTCGTGCTGCCTCTACTGGGCCTCCATGGAAGCAGGCCAGATCCTAGGAGCTTCTTGTACAGCCTGACACCCCCCAGAATGTGGGTGAAGACAAGGGTACCCCATTGCAGTGCCACAGAGTCCTATTGCCCCTTAACCTCTGCATATTAATTATGTACAGCTTAGCCCAGCACCCCCAGTTGCACCATTTCTAGATGTGCCTTTCAAAGATGTAACTGTAAGGGATGGGAGAACTTGAGGGTGATCGGAAACTTCCCTGCTTAGAGGAGGGACAGGATTCCGTGACTCCAGCTGGTCAATGGCAACCTGTCCCTCTCAGCTGTTTCCCCCTCTGCCTGTGCCTTTGTTCCTGACAGCTGCTGCACTAGCCTTTCTGCTTCCCAGAAGACTCGGGAACAAGAAAGTTACTTTGGTACTATTGGTGGGAAGGGGAAGGTTTTCTTGGATTTGGTCCATGTACCTAACTAAGATGAAAAACTGTGAACTGGGGAGGAAAAAAAGAAAAAAAATTACCAGTCTTATGTAGCCATTTTTATTTTAAAACTAGGTCTAATTCACTTTATAAGGGGACTTTATACTCTAAACAGTGTTAAAATTAACTACCAAAGTCTTCAAATACCCTGTTCCCTGTCCCTTTTTTTGTTTTGCTTTGCATTTTTGAGACAGGGCTTCTCCGTGTATCCCTAGCAGTCCTGGAGCTCTCTTTGTAGACTAGGCTAGCCTTGAACTCACAGAGATCTGCCTGCCTCAGCCTCAGTACCACCTCACTGGCTTCCCTGTCACTTTAAAAGCCAAAGCAATAATACCACATGTCCACTGTACCTGTGCATTCTTCTTTTGAGAAGTCCTGTCCTTGAGCTGATCACCCTGTTTGTGCAAGTTCTATAGCTTTTGTGGTAAATGGATAGAAACTAAGGGACAGGTAGTTGCAACAGTTAATATTCACAAGTACATTAATTAGCTGGGCGTGGTGGTACACGCCTTTAATCCCAGCACTTGGGAGGCAGAGGCAGGTGGATCTCTGTGAGTTCGAGGCCAGCCTGGTCTACAAAGCGAGTCCAGGACAGCCAGAGCTGTTATACAGAGAAACCCTGTCTCGAAAAACCAAAAAAAAGAAATCAGCACCCCAATTCTTTGCCATTTTAAAGCATCAACCTCAACAAAGTATTCCTCCAGGTTTATTTTTTTCATTGTACGAGGCAAGGGTCTCACTTTGCAGTCCAGGCTGGTCTTGAACACATAGTAATCCACCTGCCTCAGCTTCTCTAGTGCAAGTATTACAGACATGAGCCACCATGCTCAGCTTCCTCACCATGATTGTGAAGGCTCTACATGAAGCAAATGCATTCAGCTGCTGGTCACTACAAGTGTTGCATAGGCGCAGCTCAAGGGTGAGCTGTGGTGATAACAAGGCTGGGCCATACTTTTCTGCCCTTAAAGAACTTCCCAGATTGTTAGTGGTGTAACAGGGCAGAAACTGCAGACACGTGATTAGTCCAGAGCTCTCTGGCTAATCCTACTTAGCAGATTCAAGCTCCCAGTCTTTCATATGTAAGAGATTTAACAAGTATAGTCACATGTATCTGGCAGTAATTGGAATCAAAGTGTCTGCCTTCATTAAGGGACCTAGATCACAGAGGGGTAGCCTAAAGGGTTCTTGTTCCTAATGTATTTTCCTTACAGTTTGATAAAGAATCCCTGGGGTTAGAGTTGATCCCAATTAGGCCTAGGCATTTCTTATTTCTCCCCTCTGCTGGAAGTGTTCTAGTTTTCTGTGACTTCAAGGATTTCCCTTTACAACTTGCTCACTTTCAGTTCACTTTATTGTTCTGCTTACTGAAAAACAACCTTAAGGCACAAAGCCACCCACTGGACTTGGAGACTGAGGTTCTTAAAAGGTCTTTGTTGTAGCCAAGGAATGCATGGAGAGGGGGAGGGGCCTACATAAAGCCTCATTTTGTAAGATTTGATCAACATAGTAACCAGACATTATTCACGAATATAAGTGAAAAGCAGCCACAACTGAAATCTTTTTTTTTTTTTTTTTTTTGGTTTTTCGAGACAGGGCTTCTCTGTGTAGCTCTGGCTGTCCTGGACTCACTTTGTAGACCAGGCTGGCCTTGAACTCACAAAGATCTGCCTGCTTCTGCCTCCCGAGTGCTGGGATTAAAGGCATGTGCCACCATAGCCTGGCCTCTGAAATCCTTTTTTTAAAACTGCACTGCATGTCTTTTTGAATTACTGAGCTGAATAAAATACAGACTTTACTTTAGAGGCAGGAAATTTTGCTCATGAAAGGCAAATATTTGTGACTTTTCCTTTATGTAGCACCACTCTATAACCTGTATGGTTGCTCTCCCAGCTCTTAAGCCTTTTCCTTCCCAAGTGTTGGTGGCATTCCCTAAAAGATCTTGGCACTAAGTGAAGTCAGCTATTTTGAGTATGAAACAAACCATTGGGTCTGGGGTTGGCAGACCCAGGAAGCGTATGCCTGCTCCAGTTCCAATCTGTTAAGGATCAAAGGGAGTCTTCCCTTCTCCGGACCTCAGCTGCCTGGCCTCTAAGATGGGCATCAACAGTTCTGCTCTATTCCTTAGTCCTATATATATGACTTAAAAATCCCATTACCATTATTTAATTTTAGCATTAGTAAAATAGAAGTCACTGTCACAAACTTAATTCTAGACTCAGTGTTGAGCAGATTGCTTGTTAGATATACATTAAATGCAAAATTATCTTTCATATGACCATAGAGAAGTCTAATTGGAATTTGAGGCCCACCAGTAAGACCCAAATGTAGATGGACAAGATAGGAGACAGGAACTTAGACAGTTCCATCATTCTCCCACCTTGGGATGCAGGAGGTACTGAGAATGAGTTGATTAAAAAAAAAAAAAAAGTACCAGTTATAGTGGCATATTCTTAAAAATCCCAGCACTTGGGAGGCAGAGGCAGGAGTATCAGGAATTGAAGGTCTTAGACTGAGTTTGAGGTCAGCCTAGGCTGCATTAGAGCCTGTCTCAAAAAGCCAGGAAATACATTGTACAATATATGCTTACAAATAAACTTGGTAAGCATCCAACAATTTTTAAAAAACAATAAATTGCAAGGATGCAATTCTGCTCTTCTTTGTAGAAGCCCTGTATTTATCTTTAGGTTTAAGTCTAGAAAACTTTGCCTAATTAGGAATGTGACACTTAAACATTTCACTTTATAATATAAATTTCAGGACACTATGTAAAACCAAAGCTGAAAAGGAGAAAAATGTGAGTATCCTTGGTGGCTTAAGCCCAACTTCCCAAGATAATTGTACTACACATGAAGGATATTTTATGAGTTAAGAATGGATCTGTCTCTGTGGCTCCAGAGTTTGTCCTCTGTGGGAAGGTTAAAAACTTTGCATGTTCTAGAAGATCCACATGCAGTGCCAAAGTTCAGTTAGCTGGGCAAGAGGACTAGCAGCTGCTATAGAAGTGCCCATCTTTTGAAGTACATTCAGACTGAGCTCAATATTAACACCAGATATGCCTGTTAGGTGCTTCCTGATGTAGGTTCGATGGTTCTTACCAGGTAGTGCTGTGTGGGGCAAAAGGGCACTTCTGAGACTTTGTACTGTAGTCTAAGAGAAAGGCCCTGATCCACTTATCTGTAACTTTCATCAGCAAAACCTTTGGAAAGGCAGACCTAGAGTGTAATCCTCACCCAACAGAAAGATGAACACAAACATTTTCCAGGCCTTTGGGCTTTTAGAAACAGTTACTTCCCCAAGCAGGTCTATAGTCAAGGGCCAGCTCAGCCCCAACCACAGGAGAGGGATGGCAGCAGCCTCTACTGTCCCTCAGGTCTGCATTTGAACTCAGGGCATTGTGAGTATTCTGTTTTTGCAGAGGAATAACTTGGGTGAACCAGGCGTTGGTTTCCTATACTACAATAGTTAAAGGGCTGCTTGGAAATAAAGTGATTCCAAGCTTGAGGCAGGCTAAGTGCAAATTAGCCTGAAGCATTTGTTAGGCTAGACAGGAAGGATGCAGGAGCCAGCTTGAAGGTGCTCAACTTAGACGAAGATGAGATCACGTAAGTACCAAACTAAGAAAGTAGAACTCCAGAAGACCAACATGAAAACTACATGGAGAACAGTGTGAAGGAAGGGCTTGTTTCTAGATTATCATGTCCAGCTGGTAAAGAAAGGGCATGCTGGAGCTAGAACTTAATTTTGCAGCTGTCATAGTAAAAGATCAGTACAGGCAAGAAACATCAGTGGTGCTAAATCAAGGGGAAATTTTGAGGAGCAAGGTATTTGCATAGTCTGAAAAGTGACTACATATATTGGTTATTACTAAAAGGGAAATACAAAGCAGAGAAACTAAACACGCTGAGCAGGTGAAGATGAGATTTGCCACTGTCTCTGAGAGGCAGATAACATCAAGTGATTCTGACTGAGATTCCTGCTAAAACCAAACAAAAAGCCAGGACGAGAGGGCCTATACTCACAAAAAAATACCCATGCCACAAAGAGATAAAGCCAAGCCTAAAGCTATGTGCAGTGTCTGATCCTGGGCTGCAAAGTTCACAGTTGAGGAAAGTTCCCAAAGGACATCACTGGGCAGGCTTGAGGTTAAAGCCTGCAGACACTGACCTTGACTGAAGTCCTGTTTGGGCAAGGAATAAACGTTTACTGCCTGTAAAGGGTCAGGGCTGGTGTTAATGCACCTTTATCTGAGATACTTAAGCTTTATAGAGGAGGGAAAATAACACTGACAAATTGCGTGGGCAGAGTTAGCGTGTAAGCATGCATAGGTGAGGCTGTATAAGAGATGACACAGTTTGTTCTTTTTATATCTACAACTTTCCTGGAAGTTTAAGCGATTTCTTAGTAAAATGTTCTTTAAAAATATTTCTAGGGTATAGTAAATAAAAATGCCTTGGGTGTCCTTTACCAGCCCTCACGAAAGGCCCATTTACTACCTGCCATTCGTTCACTCATGCAGTCAAGAGGCCCGGTTTATACCGAGTTACTTTTCGTGGCTAAGAGACCAGAAACCCCTTTGGTTTCATTCAATTAGTAGTTTGAACAAATAAACCCAAATCTAAACATGAGTTCTCCTTGATAAGCAGCTGAGGTGTGACCAGGGTGATCAGTGTAGCATTCTTTTAAAGCCAGTTCTGTACAGGAAGTGCAAAAGTGACGATTCATTATTTATTTCCTTTCTGCCCCCCTCCCCCGACCCTGGTGATGGCTGTACCCATATGAGCATTCATCTGAGCACATGACCGAAAGTAATCAGAAAGAGGAGCAGAATTCTTGTCTAGACGTAACGAAGGGAGTTAGCTGCAAAGATAGCATAACTGTTGTGCAGTAAGAAGCTGCCCAGGTCTTCCTGGGGAATGCATAGAAGACTGAGAATCATGGAACATCTGTCCCCAATCACCCTCCCCTCCCCTTTTCCCCTAAGTCCTACTCCCACCCCATACCCTCCCTATTGACAGTGTTAACAAAAGCTTAATCTTCCAGTTTTAAAGTGCAAATGAGTTGGATATGACTGCTGCTGCAACAGGTCTGAACAGGAAAAACAAAGTCCTCATCTATGCGATATTTTCCAGAATATAAAAGATGAGTTCCATGACGACAGGCCCCTCGCTGAGCTGGCAGGCTCCTCCATGGATGACAGGCACCAAGGCACTATCCAGATCATTCATGTATTGCGAGGGAAGGGGCTGGCCATTGCTCCCTGCTTGATAGCCAACCTACCAGAGAGAGAAAGGGATGACAGGTTACCTCACAAGGAAGATCTCTACAGAGGGCTAGCCAAAGAGGCCAAGCAGGAAATACCACATCCTTTGCCACAAGCAAAGACACATGACAGTGTGTACAAATTCTTCCTCTTTTCTTAACTGTGGTTTATCATGCTGATATCTGCTTTCCACCCTGACCATTTGATAGGTGTGAGACCTTGGGCTAGTCCCTTAACCTGCTAATGTCTATTTCCTGGAAAGAGAAACTGTGAGTCAGATAATACTTTAGTCTGTACTTGTAAAAATTAAGGTGAGGGGACTGAATAGATGGCTTAGTGGTTAAGAGCACTGGCTGTTCTTCCAAAGGTCCTGAGTTCAATTCCCAGCACTCACATGGTGGCTCACAACCATCTATAATGAGATCTGGTGCCCTCTTCTGGAGTGCAGGCATACATGCAGGCAGAATGCTACATACATAATAAGTCTTTTTTAAAAATGCTTTAAAAAAATTAAGGTGAGGAATATAACATAGCATTAACTCTTCAGCCCATGCAGTCACCAATGCACCATTTTTTGAGCAACTGAAAACAAATTAAAAATAAAGGGGGGGGGGTCACAAATTTAGCAGAAAAATGCTTGCTCTCCAATTATTCCATGTGAAGGAGCCTCTCTCTCCAGATAGGTGGGATGGAAGCATGATATTTCACTACTATTATACAGATACACTTTCATTTTTTCTAAATTACATTTATTTTATGAGTGTGCATGTATGTGTTTGGGTGTGTGCATGACCATGGTACATGTGCTACATACAACATGCATGTGGAGATCAGAGGACAACTTGTAGGAGTCAGTTTTCTTCTTCCACTGAGTACATGGGTTATGGGGACTGAACTCAGGTTGTCAAGCTTGGCAGCAGGATGCCTTTACCCATGGAGCCATCTTCCCAGCCTGGTCTTTGTTAGTTGGTGTTTTGAGATAGGGTTTCATATAACTCAGACTGGTCTCACACTTGCTATGTAGCTATCTTAAGTTTTTGTTCCTCCAGTCTCCACCTCTGAGGTGCGAAGATACAGTCGAACACCACTGTGCTCAATTTATGTGGTGCTGAGGGTCAGTTGCAGGGCTTCACGTGTGAAGCACTTAAACATGAGCTACATCACAAGCCCCAGATACGCTTGGTGCAGCTTAGGGGAAGACCTTATGTGAAAATAACCATTGGCTGATGATGCCTAGTGAGGAAATGAAGCCACACATAGAAACTTAGACACTGCCTTCATCATCTATTTGATTAAATTCTGTAATAAACAGATTTTTCCCCATGTAAAAACTCAGAATAGAAGCAGCTCTGGGGCAGAATTAATTACTGGCTCAGAGGGAATATCAACCTGAGAGCCCACATTCATTTCTTATTTAAAAATAAACATTTTATTATTTTTTTAATGTATGTGACTGTTTTGCCTGTATACACGGATATGCAAAATGTGTGTGCCAGGTGCCCAAAGAGGTCAGAGGAAGTCATCAGACCCCCCCTAGAAATGGAGTTAAGGATGGCTGTAAACCACCATGTGGGTGCTGGGAATTGAACCATGGTCCTCTGCAAGAACAACAAGTGCTCTTCTTCACCCATGATCTATCTCTTCAGCCTAACCCCCTTTCTAATGACTCAATGCTGACGCAGGGTGAAAATGATAGCAGGCAAATTATAAGTATCTAATGTAGGACCAGTGGGACCTGCTGTGGAGAGCATGGCCACAGGAGAGAGATACTAGGACAAGGAACTGGGGTTTAGGAGGTGAGGACTGAATTGTTTCTATAAAAACATCAAGCCAGAGCCGGGTGTGGTGGCACATGCCATTAATCATAGCACTTGAGAGACAGAGGCAGGCAGATCTCTGAGTTTGAGGCCAGCCTAGTCTACAAAGTGAGTTCCAGGACTGCCAGTATGGTTACATGAGAAACCCTGTCTCCAAAAACCAAAAGACCAACAATCCAGGTATGGCATCACACATCTTTCATCTCAGCACTCAGGAGGCAGATGGATCTCTGTGGGTTCAAGGCCAGCCAGAAGCACATAGTGAGACCCTGTCTCAAAAAAACAAAAACAAGCAAAAACTATCAAGTCCAATGACGGGAAAATTGTTAGAAAGATAGCTCAAACCTATATACTTACTAAATGAAAATACTGGCAGCAAAAAGAAAAAAATATCTTACTAGGCAGTGGCAACTGCAGATGCCAGTCAGCAGGAGCTTGGTCCAGCTGAATAAGAAAGGCAAGATTAGGGACACTTGGAAGCTGCCCCTACGAGTCTATGGAGCAGTATGTCATGGTTGGGACACATGCTCATCACAGGTGGCAGGTCCTCAGTTTGTTTCATACCCTACAGTAAGAAGGAAGGCAACACCTTGGGATGCATGTGTTTGAGTGTGTTAACTGTTGGAGGCCAGGCTGACTGTAACATCTGGAGGTTTAAACCCTGGGGGACTCAAGAAAAAGAAGAAACAAAAACAAAATAGACACTTAAAGGCCAGCTCCAAAAGCTGCCCAAGATGTGTCTTACCTGGTCTGAGTCAAGTGTCACACGCAGTCCCAGTTTTGTCATTCCATCTTCCTTTAGAAGCTTGAGGTGGGGGCAGAGGGCAAGGCAGAATGCCTTGGCCACATGCTCAGTCAGTCTGCTGTGATCTGCAGGGTCACTCAGGCAGTTGTGGCGGTCATCATTTTCTAGGAAAAACACCTATCCCCAAACAAAAGAGGCCTTTCAGCTTGTGCCTAGATGTGGAACAAGCAGATTAACTCCTCTTTTTTTTTTTAAGATTTATGTATACAGTGTTCTGTCTGCAGGTATATCTGCAGGCCAGAAGAGGGCTCCAGATTTCATTATGGATGGCTGTGAGCCACCATGTGGTCGCTGGGAATTGAACTCATGACCTCTGGAAGAGCAGCCAGTGCTCTTAACCGCTGAGCCATCTCTCCAGCCCCAGATTAACTCCTTTATGTGAGCATCCAATCCTCTTAAAATGTACAAGGTGAATGATGGAAAGACCATACAGTAGAGTCCTTGGGACAACGAAAAGCACTGCACTAGGGCTGGAGAGAGCTCAGCAGAGAAAGGTGCACACTGCACAGCTCAGTCACCTGCGTTTAACCCTAGAACCTGGGCAAAGGTAGAAAGAACCTATTTCATAAAGTTGTCCTCTATCCTGACTACATGTGTCATGGCAGGTGGGCCTGCTACATCATGCACACACAGACACAATAAAATCTTAAAAACAAACACAGCACCAAAGAATCTGCTTGCCAGTCTCTGCATCCACACACTGAGAGTAGCAGCCTGCTTGCTCTCCGTTAACCTGTGCAGTGACACTTTTTTTGCAGAACTTAAAATCTCCCATTTTGCACTGTACACTTCTTTCTGAAACAGCTTCATGTAGTCCAAGCTTATCATGTAGTCAAGGCTAACTTCAAGCTCCTGATCACTCCAATTCTAAGTGCGGGGATCACAGCCTTGTGTCTCCACACACCACCGTGTACACTGTGTGCAGATGTCTAAAAGGCAATGGAGCATGTGGGCAATTTTCTTAGGAGGTGATCACACACATGTATAAAGACAGAGGGCAGGGGCTGGTGTACTGGCACATGCCCTTAAATCTAGCACTGGAGAGACCTCGGGTGGGAAACCTATGTGAGTTCCAGGCCAGCTAGCACTACATAGTTAGCACCTTGTCAAAAGAAAAGAAAGACGCAGGTGTGGTGGCACACGGCTTTAATACCAGCACTTGGTAGGCAGAGGCAGGCGGATCTCTGTGAGTTCAAGGCTAGCCTGCTCTACAGAGTGAGTCGAGGATAGCCAAGGATACACAGAGAAACTGTCTTGAAAAAAAAAAAAGAAAGAAAAGGACAAGCTGGGCATGGTGGTACATGCTTTCAATCCCAGCATTTAGAGACAAAAGCAGGTAGATCTCTGTGACTACCTTCTACAGTACGACCTTACCATACTACCTACCCTGCCAGCTTTCAAGGGACTTAAAATTTTCTGGGCTTGGTGAAGTTCTTGCCTCATATGATGAAGGCTTGAGTTTGATTCCCCAGAACCCACATAAAGATAAAAGTGATGAAGCCAGGTGGCGACTTTAGTCCCAACATGTGGGAGGCAGAGGCAGGCAGATCTCTGAGTTCAAGGCCAGCCTGGTCTATAGAGTTCCAGGACAGCCAGGGCTACACAGAGAAACTCTGTCTGAAAAACCAGAAAATAAAAACACTGGGCATGGAGATGTGCTCTGCAATCCCAGTTCTAGGAAGGTGGAGACAGGAGGATCTATGGCACTCACAGTCTAGCCTAATTGGTGAACTCTAGGCCAACAAAAGACTCTCTTTCAAAGAATATGATGTTCCTGGTGGTGTCAGCTGAGTGTACACGGTTGTACATATGTACAGACACACGTGCCATGGTGTGCCTGTGGAGATCAGAGGATAACTTTGTGAGTCAGTTCTATCTTTTCATGGATTCTGGAAATCAAACTCAGATGGAAGGGCTTTATGGCAGGGCTTTCAACTACTGAGCCACCTCACCAGCTCACAAGTTAAGTTCTGATTCTCAAAGGACCGGCTTTCCATCTCTCCTTCAATCCTTCATCTCTCTATGTAGCCCTGGCTGGCCTGGAGCGCACTGTGTAGGGTTAGGCTGGTCTTGCTCTGGCAACAGTCTTCATGTCTCTGCCTCCTGAATAATGCAATTACAGGCATATACCATTATATCTGGCTTTCAAAAGATTCCATAATGCCTACTTTGCCTCTGTGCATACAGAAAGCAACAGCCTGTCTTCTCTAGGTGATATAAAGGGTACATAATACATAAACAGCATAAAGGCAAGATATTTTAAAAAATGTAAATAGTATGCTGGTCCAAAAGGGGTTATGCTAAACATAAGGGGGGCTGGGCATGTAGCTCCATGGCAAAACACTTAGCATGTATAAGGTTTAACCTCCAGGACCCCACACAAATACACACACAACCTGTCGAGTCCATTTTGTGTTGCTCATATGTGTTTAGGGCTGACCACTTGAGATTGGATCATTTAGAAGGGGACTCTTGTCCCTAGAGAAGACTGATTCTCTCTCACTTGGCAGCCATTAATGGCCTGTAGCTCTTCACTACAAGTGGAGCCTTTTGAGAGTTCCCTGTCTAATTTGTCAACTGATGCTGGCATCATGTGGGTCCTGCTTTAGATGACCATACTGTAGAAATTCCATGGGCACAGCAACTTGGTCACATGCAGAAGACATGACCTGGCAACAAACGTGCTAGTCCTCTGACTCTTAAATCTTTCTGCCCTTCTTCTGATATTTCTTCCAAGCCTTAAGGGTAGGGGTTGTGTTGTAAGACTTTTTAAAAAAATTAATTGATGCAGGATGCTAGCAGCCCAGGCTGGCCTCAAACTTGTGGTGTCCCTCCTCAGCCACCCAAGTACTGGGATTACAGGTGGGTGCAGAAACAGCTGGCTAGGAGTTTAAGAACTGGCATGATCTGGCTTTGAATTGGGAACTACCATTACTTGTTTGTCTTGTATTTTTGACAAAAGCTTACTGTGAACTGTCCATCTTTTAAAGACCATGTTATTCAAGAGAGATTTAAATGTGCATGCAGCACGGCACACTCAACTTTCTGAAGAACACAGCACAGAAGGTGTGCCCACTCAGACACATATCCTTCCTGCATTCCAAAGCAAATGCATCTGAAAGTGAGTTCATAAGAAGACACATCAGCATGCTGCAGGCTACACTTTCTTTCCCAGTGAGCTAAGACAGATCAGAGGGAATTAAATATAGTAAACAAATGAAAAGTTTTTTTTCTCAGAGAATTTTTAAAATTTTTTTACATTTTTAATGTGTATTTGTCACATAAGTGTCACTTAAAAGTGTGAGGAAGAGATCAATTTGTGGGAGTTGGTCCTTTCCTTCCACTCTGTATGTCCCAGGGACTGAATTCAAAATCTTCAGACTTGGTGGCAAGTCTTCAGACCCATCTCACTGGCTCAACTTTTTCCTTCCGAATTGGCCCAGAATGTGCTTTGTTTTGTTTTGTTTTGTTTTGCTTAGCAAAAGGCAGTGTTGACAGCAGGACAAGGGCACCAATTTTTACTTCCTTACCTCTGTCCACCTGATGACTTTTCCATTTGCTTTATACTCTGACCCATGAAATATCTTCACGTTTGTTATAGATTCCATGGACTTCCCATCTATAGGACTCACCACACTACAACAGAGGAAAGGGAAGGAGATATCTTGTCACATTTTTGGGGTGCCTTGCTGAAGACATCTGCAGCATATCATGGCAAGACACAGAGTGTTCATGGGAAGGGCTCTGCATTGAAACAATTCAAGCACACGTACTGAAAGGTAGACACTTTGGAAGAAGTCATTCTTCAAAGTTCACTGTATATAAACAGGCTGTTTCCTCACACCTGCTCTTTCCCCAGCATTTCTTCTTTTAATAAATAGATGGTTACTTACCCAATCTGGTTCTCCACACTGCTCCTGACTCTAGAACATTCACTATGCTCCTCTTTGCTTATCTGCCTTAGAAACAAAGTTCTGAATGGGAAGGAGTTGTATTTTAGGTACTGACTACTGCTGGGAACTGAAGGAGTTTAATGAACACTTGATAACTATTTAAGGCTGGGATTTGGTTCAGTGATGAAAGAGCTTGCTTGCAAAGCAGAAGAGCCTGGCTTCATTCTCCACCAATGGCATTGAATGAATGAACGAATGAATGAATGAATGCTCAAGGGCTGGTGTGAAGGCATAAACCAGGGTCTGTCATCACAAATTTTCTCCAGTGCCAATTTATCACTCTTCGATTCTTAACCAGAAGTTACTTTTGACAGTTATTTCTCCCTCAAATTAAATTAAATATGTGGAGATGCACATTTACTCTGAAAACATACAATGATTGATACAAAGATTCTAGCCTCCTTTGAATAATTTTTAAACCTTTTATGTTCTTGATTCTTTTTAGTTAAAAATGCTAAATAAACATAAAAAATTAAGCTAAAAGCCCAGAAATTAAAAATTCTGTGTTCTACATCCCTTTTTCACAGGCAGGTGCTTAGTCACACTCTGAAACAGCAGGGCACACAGCAAAGTCTGGAACTGACTGCCTAGCTGGCTCTGAGGGGCTGCACTTACCCTTTGTTAACTGTCTTGTCATCATCCACCCACTGGATGTGGATCTGCTCCTGGGGGTCCTCTGTATCCGCCTTCCCACAAGTGATGGTAAAGTCCTTCATCTCTCGAAGTGCCTGCCTCAAGGAATCCATGTTCTCTGCAGTGATCTGGACCATAACACCATCTAAGAATATCAGCATGAAGGTAACACAGATGGAAACAGTACACAGCGCACAAGGGAAGTGGCTGAGACACACTGCCTAGCGTCTTAGCTCTGAGACTAAGTATGAGCTTTGCAAAGCCATAGACACAAAGAGGTTGTCTTCTTTCTGAGCCGAGACTCTTACTGAAAGAGCTGTGATAGTAAACATGGAGATCCACTTGGCTTTAGCACTGCTGACTTCCATTCAGACATCATTAAGTGTTTCTTCTGAGATTGCTCAAAGGGAAGACTTTCATATGACCACACTGCTGCTCCTCAGCCTCACAGAGAATCTAACTCCTTTTGGCCTTCTTGCAATTACCACATCCTCACTGCACGTATTGGCTTCTTTATCTCTCTTAACTTCTTATTATCTACTCTTAAATTCTCTATTTACCTTTTACTTCTGACTGGTATATGAATGTCTTGGCGGTAGAGGCAGGAGGATCTAGTTTACAGCTAGCCTGGTCTACATACATAGAGAGTTCCAGGCTAGACATGGTTATATAATGAGACACTGTCTCAAAAACAAAACAACAACAAACAAATAAAAAACCCAAGCAAACAAAAATTACTGTGGTGGTCTGAATGAAAATGGCCCCCATAAAAAAAAAAAAAAAAAAAAAAAGAAAATGGCCCTCATTGGCTCACATATTTGCATGCTTAGTCCCCCATTGATGGTTTTTGTTTTATTTTGGTTTTTCAAGACAGGGTTTCTCTGTGTAGCCCTGGCTGTCCTGGACTCACTTTGTAGACCAGGCTGGCCTCGAACTCACAAAGATCTACCTGCCTCTGCCTCCCAAGTGCTGGTATTAAAGGTGTGCGCCACCATCGCCCGGTTTAGCCCCCCATTGATGAACTGTTTTAAAGATTAGCAAGAGTGTCCTTGTTGGAGGAAGTGTATCACTAGGACTGGACTTTGTGGTTCCAAAGCCTTTGCAAGGCCAAGTCTCAGTCTCTCTCAGTCCCATGCCTGTCTCCCTCCATGCTTCCAACTATGATGGAAATGGACTGTGGGGGTTTGAATAAGAATGGCACCCATAGGCTCATACATTTGAATGCTTAGTCACCAGGGAGTGGCACCACTTGAGAAGGATTAGGACATGTAGCCTTGTTGGAGTGGGTGTAGCTTTGTTATAGGAAATATGTCAGTGGTGGTGGGCTTTGAGGTTTCAAAAAATTAGCCAGGCCGTGTATGTGTGTGTGCGCGCGCGCGCGTGCACACACACACACACACACACACACACACACACACATCTGCCTGAGGATCAGGATAAAGCTCTCAACTACTGCTTTACTGCCTGCCTGCCACCATACTCCACACTAGGATGATAATGAACTAACCTCTGAGACTGTAAACCAGCCCCAATGAAATGTTCTCCTTTATAAAAGCTGCATTGGCCATGATGTCTCTTCATAGCAACTGAACAGTGAAGACAGAATTACAGCAGTGTAATTCAGCAGTAGGCCTGACCATGCTGGTTATTGGCAGAATGTGGATTTGGATTAGGAAGGCAGTTAATGCTCTAAGTGGGGCTTAAAGGGCAATCCCAGCAGGAGCACAGAAGAGAGTGGTGCTGAGAGCACTGTAGATTATCATGGTCTGGCTCATGAGGTTTCACAGTAGAAGAATATTAGTACATGACCTAAAGACCATTCTTGTGATATTTCAGTAAAGAATGTGGCTGCTTCTGGCCCCTGTCCAAAAAGTCTTCCTGAGGCTAACTTGAAGTTTTGGATTAATGGCAGAGGAAATGTCAAGAGAGCCTAGCATTGACTCTGTCATGTGGTTATCAGAGGTCACTCTATGCAATGAAAAGGAGCAAGCTAAGCAAGGAAAAATAAAAGGTAGTTAGACTAGAAAAGGAGCACAAGGAAGTAGAGCTAAGTCCAGTGCTCAAATGTTGGGGCTAATAACATTGCTTCTGATAGGCTGATTTCAATGCTGAGATTTGGTTTCCACCCCTTCTAAGGCATTCTCTTGATTGGTTAATAAAAGTCACTGATAGCCAGTTAGCTGGGCAGGAAGAGCATAGGAAGGTGGGACTTCCTGAGATTAGAACAGGAACCCTGTGCTTTACACAGATGATTAATTCATTCCGCCAGGTATCATAGAGGCAAAGAGATGTGTTTGAGAACTCTGGAAGGTAATAACAGGCACACGGCAGTTTGGGATTAGGTGGTCCAGGTAAACTTTGATTAGCTAATTGAGAGTCTGCCCAGCTAAGGGTTAAGTGTTGAAACATTAAAGGTCTTGGTGTATTTAATTATTGGGGAAAGGACCGCAGAAGCTTATAGGGCGTCAGTCCAAGCAATCCAGGGCTGTCGGCCTCCTGTCAAACTCCGAGAAATCTCCCACCAAGTCGCTGGCTGGCCTAATATAACAACTTATATTACTTAACAGTTTAAGTTACAGGTGGTGTAGGCCACCCTTGGTCCCGGTCTCTTTCTGCAGGATAAATCAGGTCAGTGTTTAAGGCGGGCCAGGCCCATCAGCTGATATCCCGCCAGGCTGCCCGCTGCTCTGCCAAGCTGCTGGCTACTCCACCAGCCTAATATTACAGTTTATACTTATTAATAAATACAATTGATAAGTAAATTGTAGTTTCACTCAAAGGGATAAAAAGTTTAAAGAAAAGCCCAAGGCTAAATGAAATAAAGGGAGTGATGACTTTAAGACAAGACCCCACCAAGCTAAGCTTCCAACTTGTAAAAAGAAAATTAAAGAAAAGCTTAAGCAGTAAAGGAAACCATTGAAAATAGAACTCTGGTGAAGATGTAATTGAACAAGGGGGCTATGCTCCAGCCTCAGCAAGCAAGAGAACTTAGCAGCTTTAGCTACAGGGTTCTGGCTTTAGAGTCAAGGATAGAACAAAAGGATTATGAAATCTCTCTCCACAACTAAGGAAAGCAGCAGAGGCCAGGTGTGTGTCAGGGGTGTTCCCTAAGTGGAGGTCCAGAGAGGCCACTGCATGAAGCTGAGAAGATGAAGCCTGGATTTCACTGGAGACCCCAAGATGTTGGTTGGAGATGCCAGAGCTGTGGGATATCTGTAGAGGAAAGCTGCAGACCAGGTATGGAACTGGCCCAAGAGAGAGAAGTGTGTTACAGTCAACAAGGGTGAAAGGAGTTGGGAAATCTGAAGAATGCTTTGACATCAGACATGGAGATGCAGAGTTTGGAGTTTGCCCAGCAGATTTTCAGTCTTGCCTTGGTCCAGTATTTGCTCACTATGTTTCCTTTCCTGTCTTTTGGAATGGTAATGTACATTCTGTGCCAATGTATGTTGAGAGTATATGTATGATCTGCTTTATTTTGATTTTTACAGGGGGTTACAGTTAAGAAATTCCACAAATCTCAGAAGAGACTTTGAATTTTAGATTTTAAACAGGCTGTGACAGACTATGGGTACATTTGAAGCTAGACTGAATGTGTTTTTGCTTTATGATATGGCTGGAGGCCTGTGGGGGCCAGGGAGTGAAATGTGGTGGTTTGAATAGGAATGGCCCGGATAGGCTCATAAATTTGGTCACCAGTGAGGTGTGACCTTGTTGGAGTAGGAAGTGTGTCACTGGGAATGGGTTTTGAGGTTTCAAAAGCCCAAACCAGGCCCAGAGTCACACATTCTCTTTCTCTGCCTGAGGATCAGGATACAGCTCTCAGCTCCCACTCCAGTGCCTGCCTGCCACACAGTGATGAAAATAGACTAAACCTCTGACATTTGAGCAAGCGCTCCTCCCCCAATTAAGTGCTCTCTTTCATAAGAGTTACCTTGGTCATGGTGTCTCTTCAGAGCAATAGAAGTAAGACAATTATTGAATATAAAATTACAGTAGTAGGTTTGGGACTAAATATTCCTTCTGACTAAAAATGAGGCAATCTTCCAGTTTTAGCTGAGGGCTGGAAATTATTTTTAGCACTACCCATCTGAATTACACATTACAATTTGAGAGGAAAACTTGTCTCATAATGAACATTTATCTGATTCATTGCCACATACATATAACTTTGTCATAAAATAATTCATTTTCTGTGTTACATGAGTAAGTTATGCATGTGGAGATCAGAGGACAATGTGTGGGAGTTGCTTCCCTCATTCCTTTACTTGGATTCTGGGGTCTAACTCAGATTCTTAGACTTGGCAGTAAGTGCCTTTACCAACTGAGCCATGTTTTGGCACCAACACAAACATTTTAAACACATTGCTTTACATATGTAAGTTCTCAGTTAATTGAATTGATCATTTTAACCACATTTAAAGGTTTCTTATGGGGCTGGAGAGAAGGCTCAATGAATAAGAGTATTGGCTGATCTTCTAGAGGACCTGCATTTGATTCCCAAGACCCAAGTGGTATCTTACAACCTTCTGAAACTCCAGTTCTGGAGGATCTGATGCCCTCTTCTGGCCTGTGAGGCCATCAGGCATGCCTGTAGTATACAGATATATATGCAGGCAAAACACTCATACAAATAAAATAAAAATAAGTAAATATTTTATTTGAAATAAAGTTTAAATCAATATTTTAAAATGAATAAACAGAACTTTAAGAATAATTTTTATTTGCAATTTAAAAAAATAATAAAGCTTTTTTTTTTTTTTAGGTTTTTCAAGACAGAGTTTCTCTGTGTAACCACCCTGGCTGTCCTGGAATTCACTCTGTAGACAAGGCTGGGCTTGAACTCACAGAGACCCGCCTGCCTCTGCCTCCCAAGTGCTGGAATTAAAAGTGTATGCCACCACACTGGGCCATAAAACAATTTTTTTTTGTTTTTTGTTGTTGTTGTTTTCGAGACAGGGTTTCTCTGTTGAATAGCCCTGGCTGTCCTGGACTCACTTTGTAGACCAGGCTGGCCTCAAACTCACAGAGATCCGCCTGCCTCTGCCTCCCAAGTGCTGGGATTAAAGGCGTGCGCCACCATGCCCAGCCATAAAACAATTTTTTTTTTTAAAGAAAGAGTGGATTTTAAAAGAATCTATGAACTTCTTAGGACATCTAAATAGCTGAGCACAGAAGGACTGAACATCAAATGATTCTATTAACATTTTTAACCATTTATCCATTCTTATTTGGGCCCCAAACAGGTTTACTATGTCCCAAATCAGCAGGAAGTCATTTTAAGAGAACAACGTCCCATCCCCAGAAGGTGGGGAGGGTGTTTCCCCCCTTTGGTTATTTGATAGATAATAGAAAATTTTGTTATTTAGGGGGAAAGACTACAAGCTGTTAAATGGTCTTGTTAAATGGGTTTTGGAGGTTAGACCCAGGGACTTCTCTCTTTTTCTTTTCTGTATCCTTCTTCCTCTCCTATGTAGGAGTGAACAGACTTGAGAAAAATGGGACATAGACATAGTATAGGAAAGATTAAGAAAAAAGGACAGATTATTGAATATGGCCTTATACCTTTGTATACTGATACAAAATTAATATATTTGGCTAAATTGGTATTGATTATTGTATATTAATGCAAAATTAAGATTGTATAGGGCTACATCGGTATTGATCTTTGTATACTGATACAAAATTAAGATTATATTGGCCACAGTGGTATTGACCCTTGTATATTGATGTAAAATTAAGATTGTATTGGGCCACATCGGTATTGATCTTTGTATATTGATACACAATTAAGATTATATTTGGCCACATTGGTATTGATCTTTGCATATTGATACAAAATTAAGGGTAACACTTCTTAAAGGTATTGTTCCTAGTAATGCTTAAAAATGAAATGTCAAGTTTTGGCCTCTTGCTACCAACCGTCATAAATTGTTTAGGATAATTAAGAAATGGAAACTAATAGTCATGCAAACGTGTCATTTTGTTAGTTACTATAACAGTCTATCACAGTTATTTTCTAAGCTACTCAGAAATCAAGTTGCTAAGAGACAAGCAATATTTGCTTATCTAAATATAAGAGATAGATAGGGCATCTTCAAAAACCTCAAGAGTAGCCGGGCGGTGGTGGCGCACGCCTTTAATCCCAGCACTTGGGAGGCAGAGGCAGGCGGATCTTTGCGAGTTCGAGGCCAGCCTGGTCTACAAAGCGAGTCCAGGACAGCCAGAGCTGTTAAACAGAGAAACCCTGTCTCGAAAAACCAAAAAAAAAAAAAAACAAAAAAAACCTCAAGAGATCTGCAGAATATGGCATTCAAAGATGTTTAACTTAAGATTTTTTGATATAGAGACATGTCAGCTCCTGACAGCACCCCCTGTTCTACTCCAAGTAGAAGATGAGCATCGAAGAATCTCCAGTGGGAGATGTTTGAATTGGTGGTAAGCCTTTCTCTTGGCAAGAAAAACCCCTTGCTTCAACTGTAGACAGACTTCTGTCCAAAAAGGACAAAACTTGGAAGCAGGTAAGTCAACAGCCTAGCTCTGCCAAGACAGGGTAGGTAAGTCCTTCATAATTCCTGCTCTACAATCAATGTCTGTCAGAGAAACGGGGCCAAATGGCTGAAGATTGATGCTGTAATGTATTGAGAGAAAATGGGAACTGTCCAGGCAGCAACTGGTATGTCATTTCTTAGTTTTGGAAGCTGCAGGCCCTGCACTTCCTATATAATCAGATATATTTATCCCTCTCAGGTCTCTGAGGTGGCTGAAGAATAGATAGCTAGAGTCTCTTTTTTTTTTTTTTTCTTTTTTGGGTTTTGGTTTTTCGAGACAGGGTTTCTCTGAATATCTCTGGCTGTCCTGGACTCGCTTTGTAGACCAGGCTGGCCTTGAACTCACAAAGATCCGCCTGCCTCTGCCTCCCAAGTGCTGGGATTAAAGGCGTGCGCCACCACCGCCCGGCAGATAGCTAGAGTCTCATAGTTAAATTTTGAGTTGTTTAGGAATCAAGAGGGTGTTCTGGATCTAAGAAGATGTTTTTAAAATTGTGAGGCAAGTTAGTATGAAAGGTGAATTAGATATAGAACTTTAAACTCATGGAGATGGTTAGATAGTAGAATGTTAAAGTCAGGTGCCAAATAAATATGGACTGGACATTGGGAATGTATGCTAAGCCATATAACTCTTACAATTGTGGCCTATTTATTTCTGTTGTTTTGTATTGTATTTATAGTTATAAGAAAAAGAACCATTTGTTTGACTGAAAGGGAGAGCTGTTGGGGGGAAAAAGAAATACCTTAAACTAAAAAAAATAAAGAAGGGAAGAGGATGGGGGGGTTGAGGGTGGAAGGGTGGGACTGGAGGGGGGAGTAGGGAGGGGATTGTGATTGAGATGTAACTTGAAGAAATAAAAAATAAATTATTAAAACAAACAAACAAAAAAAAGAATCTCTGGTCTACATAGTAAGTCTGGGCATCATGTGTGTGGTTGGTGCGCATAGAGCTACAAAAGCTCATCAGACTCCATCTTACCCCAGGACTGGAGTTAAGGATGGTCTGAGCTGCCATGCAGGTGCTGGGGAACAATCCTGGGTCCTCTGCAAGAACAGCCAGTGTCTAAACTGCTGAGACATCTCTCCAGCAATTTCCTTTTTCCTTTCTTTTCTTTTCTTTCTTTCTTTCTTTCTTTCTTTCTTTCTTTCTTTCTTTCTTTCTTTCTTTCTTTCTCTCTCTCTCTCTCTCTCTCTCTCTCTGTCTTTCTTCCTTTCTTTCTTTCTTTCTTTCTTTTTTTTTTTTTTTGGTTTTTTGAGACAGAGTTTCTCTGTGTAAAAGCCCTGGCTGTTCTGGACTCCCTTTGTAGACCAGGCTGGCCCCGAACTCACAGAGATCCATGTGCCTCTGCCTCCAGAGTGCTGGGATTAAAGGTGCCACCATATCTGGCGTGCAATTTCCCTTTTTAAAACTTAATTTATTTCTATTGTGTGTATATATGATACATGTGTGTTCACGTGCAGGCAACTGTGTGCAACAGCACTCATATGACAATCAGAGAACATTTGGGAGTCAGTTCTATCTACCATGGGTTCCAGATTCACACTCAGGTCAACAGGTTTGCAGCAAGTTCCATTATCCACCGGACCATCTCACTGGCCCAGCAATTTCTTTCCTCCTTTTCTTTTTCCTAAACATTTAAAAAATGTTTTAATTATGTGTGTGTTATGTATGTGTGTTGTGTGTGTTATGTGTGTGTGTTGGGTGGGTACTGTGCGCGTGACTATGACTCCAGATGCCCACGGTGGACAGCAGGATCTGCAGTTATGTGTTCTCTCCAGCTCAGCCCCCAACAATTTCTAAATACTGTTTTGCTGTATAGTTAGAATCTTGAGATTTGGTTGTAAGATATGCTGCATTTCACTCACTGTTTCACTAAACTTATCAAAAAAGATCAAAGCCAGTATCTATAAACATGTTAAACTGTCTATGGATGTCTACTGGAGCCCATCTTTCAAAAAGAAATGTTTTTACTTAGGAGACAAAGACAGAAGAATCAGGATTTCAAGGATTTTCTCAGTTACATATTAAACTCTAAGCCAGCCTGAGATACATGAGACATCTCAAAAAACTGAAGTTGGGAAAGTGGTCTGGGGAGAGTGGGGAATGGATATGTTCAAGATACATTGTATATATGTATGGAATTCTTAACCAATAAGTTTTAAAGATACTTTTTAAAAAAGAATGCCATTAATTACATTTGTTTATTTGAGGGGGAGTGCAAATGACACTGTGTATATGAGGTCTAAGGACTACCTGTAGTAGTCAGTTCTCTCACCTTCCACCATGTGGATCCCAGGGATGGAACTCGGGTCATCAGGCTTGGTGGCAGGTACCTTTACCCACTGAGCCCTCTCACAGGCTCAGGAATGCTTTTAGATAGGCCTTGGAGCAAGCTACTGTGAAAATGAACATCTATCAGCCAAGCACACAAGGTGGCACACTCCTGTGATCCCAGCACTTGAGAGGTTAAGGACTTAGGACCTTGAGTTCAACTCAAATTGTGCTACATAGCAAGTTCCAGGCCTGCCTGAACTACACAGTAAAGCATTATCTCAAAAATAGTAACAGTATGAAGAGTGATTCAGTGGTTAAGTGAACTTGCTGCTCTTCTAGGGGACCCAGGTTCAATTCCCAGCATCCACATTTCAGTTCACAACCAACTGAAACTCCAGTTCCAGGAAATCTATACTCTCTTATGACCTCTTTGGGCCCCAGACATACAGGTGGTACACATAGATACATGCAGGCAAAACACTCATATATATAAAACAAAATAAAATAAATCTTTAAAAGTAATAAAAATAGGGGCTGGAGAGGTGGCTCGGAGGTTGGGAGCACTGGCTGTTCTTCCGAAGGTCCTGAGTTCAATTCCCAGCAACCACATGGTGGCTCACAGCCATCTACATTGAGATCTGCTGCCCGGGCATATATGTAGAGCAAATGCTGTGTACATGGTAAATAAATAAATAAATGTTTAAAAAAAAGTAATAAAAATAGGGCTGGAGAGATGGCTCAGAGGTTAAGAGCACTGACTGCTCTTCTAGAGGTCTTGAGTTCAATTCCCAGCAACCACATGGTGGCTCACAACCATCTATAATGAAATTTGGTGCCCTCTTCTGGCCTTCAGGCATATCTGCAGACAGAACACTATACATAAAATAAAATAAAATAAATCTTTAAAAAAAAGTAATAAAAATAAAATCTGAAAGACTTCCTGTGAGCTGGAGACCTACAATGCCTTACAGCAAGCAAAGCTGAGCTGAAGCTGTCTTACCTGAATTCTTGAAAACAACAGTTTGACTGGATACTTTATAGTTCTCCTTAAGTATCATTGACTGTTTTCTACTATGCTTGGTGCCTTGGCTGTGATTCCAAGAAATTCTTGTACTAGGCACGGTGGTGGCAAGTACTTGTAATCCCAGCATTCAGGAGGTAGAGGCAGGAAGACCATACATAGGTCCAAGGTCATCCTTGGCTACATAGTGAATTCAAGGCCAACTTGAAGTACACCCAGTAGTTTAATCTTGTTTGGCTTCTCCCCCTTGTTATGTTACGATTATTGACTAAGTAAATTTTTTAAATGTGCTATAAACTTATCTTTTTCAAGCTTGATAGCTGCTTAGAGCAGTAATGTTTACTACATTTTAAGGGAGTAACAATTTATTTTACTATAACAACCACATTCCCAGTAATAATCCGTTTTATACTTACTACAGTATTAAACTGTAAGTCAACATCATCATTACTGTTGGAATGGTTTTGATCTGTTTTAAAACTGTTGCTATGGCTGGGCCAGCAAGCAGATCTTTATGAGTTCAAGGCTATGTCAATCTATATAGCAAGTTCCAGGTTAGCCAAGGATACATAGTGAGAGACTTTGTCTCAGAAAAACAAAAACAAACAAAACAAAAAACTATAGCAATATAATTTAACTGTACTCCTGGGGGTAAAAAACCTCAACTCACTGCCACATATAACCAATTATTATATAAAAATGCAACACTTCATGTCTTGCACACTTCCCTACAATGCTACTTTCTTTTTTTGGGGGGAGGGGTTGTCCAGACAGGGTCTCTCTGTGTAACAGCTCTGGCTGTCCTGAACTCACTTTATAGACCAGGCTGGCCTCGAACTCACAGTGATCCGCCTGCCTCTGCCTCCCAAGTGCTGGGATTAAAGGCGTGCGCCACCACACCCGGCTCAGTGCTACTTTCTTATTCTTTCATCAAAAACCACAGCCTTATCTCCCTCCTGCCAGCACTGGAGTGTTTTGAAGAGACACATATGTGTTTACAGGTGGGGCACAAAGGCAATGCAGTTTGCTGTTGGGACACTTGTGTTTAGTGATCACTCCTAGTCTCCAAATCATCCCAGGCCCATGATATACACGTGAAAAGATCTTCATGGAATTCTATTTTGTTTCCAGGAATTAATTCTGTACCTTTAAGTCACACCAAATGTCATGGAGCAGTGTCAGACTCTTGTCTCTGTATAGCCCATCAAGGTTCCTTAGCCAGAGGAGTCGGCAAACATGATAAAAGAACTGCTAAAGCAAACTGCCATCGAAATTTAGGGTAATTTGTAATATAACAAGAACTAGACCAAGCTGGGCGGTGATGGAGCACGCCTTTAATCGCAGCTCTCAGAAGGCAGAGGTAGGTGGATCTCTGTGAGTTCTCAGAGGTACATAAAGAAACCCTGTCTCAAAAAACAAACAAACAAAACCCCAAAAAGAATAACTAGATCAAAGTACAGTAAAGAACAACAACAACAAAAAGAAAATAACACACTGGCCTGCCTTTCACAGGTGGTAATTAGCCTCTATCAGAGTGAGTGCCATGTCGAACTGCAGCAAACACACTTCATTCTGTACTTCAGTGATAGTAGCAGGAGGGAGTGACTTCGCATACACTGTTGCAAATCTGAACTATTGTATCTGGCCCATAGCATAACCCCTCAGGCACCCTATCCCAGAACATTTTACCAGTGCCTGTGGTACCTGCACTCATTCCCTTCCTAGGAGAACTAGGTACTCCATGCCAGGTTTTTGTTTGCTTGCTTGTTTTTCTTGCTATGTAGGTTAGACTGGTCTGGAACTCCTGAGTTCCAGTGAGCTTCCTGTCTCATCCTCCTGAGTAGGTGGCAGTGGAAGCACATGCCACTATGCCTAGCTCCTGTGACAGTTTTAATCTGCTGAAGAATGACATACCTCTGAACTTAAAAAAATACAGGTTAGACATCTACAGCAGGGGTCAAGCTCCATCCCCACCCCTCACAGCTTCATGTAGCCTGGACTTGAACTCTCTAGGATGAGCTTGAACTCCTGCCTCCACTTCCCCACTGCTGGGATTACAGGACTGTACCACCACATCAAGTATGTGCGTTGAGGCAAACTCTACTCTACCATCTGATGTCCATCCACAGCCCTCAAGGCACTCTTGATGTTGATACTTCTCAGCTGTGTGATCAGGACGGAATGGCGGCCATGTGCAATAAACAATTCTTCCTTTACCTTCCACAATACTGGACTTGGCAAGGTATCCTGAAGAGGATTTCAGAGCACCACTGAACACAAAGAAACTGGCACCAGTCACTACAACAGACACAGAAATAGGTTAGTGAAGACAGACTGCAAGATGGGCATTGAGAACAATAATGAGATGTAAGTTGGGAATTCCAGGTACCATTATACAGAAAATAAAACACCACTGTGTGAAACTAACCAATTAGTTATTAACCAATTCCAATGCTTACCATATGTTTGTGAAAGAAGTTTTAAGATACAATCAATCACTGGGTGTGGTGGCGCATGCTTTAAATCCTAGCACTCAGGAGGCCCAGGCAGGCAGATCTCTGTGAGTTCAAGGCAAGCCTGGTCTACAAAGTGAGTACAGGACAGCCAAGACTACACAGAGAAACCCTGTCTCAAAAAACCTAAAAAAAAAAAAAAAAAAAAAAGATACAATCAATCCTCCATCCTATTGCACTGTCAATAAAGAGTCAAAGAATTTTATAAACAAACAAAACCTTAATGGCCAGTTCCTAGGATTCGTTTGGCTTGTAGCATATTTCTGAAATAAATGCTTACTGGATCAAAAGCTTTTCCATTCATTTACATATTTTCTAAGGCAGTCTAGTACCATGACTCTAAACAGAGCAGCTGGTGGCAAACACCGTCAAGTCTAAAATATTAATCATTTGGTTCTTCTCAGAAAGGTTTGTAATTTTTAATCTACTGATTTCTAGATTTTCTATTTTATAATTGAGTATATATTGAAGATGTTGAAAGAAAAAACATGAAGTATTAATTGAAGAATGAGAAAAGGTCTCTTAGCTGCTTTGTCTGCCAAGCAGAATCATTTTTGTTTGTTTTGGTGTTCTCATTTGCTTTTTTGAGACAGGGTCTTACTGTGTAGTTCTAGCTGTCCCGGAGCTCATTCTGCAGATCAGACTGGCCTTGAACTCATAGACATCCGCCTGCCTCTGCCTCCTGAGTGCTGGGATTAAAGATGTGCATCCTCCACTTCCCCAGTATAGTTTTGTTTTTTGTTTTTTGTTTTTTTTTTTGTTTTTTCAAGACAGGGTTTCTCTGTGTAGTCCTGGCTGTCCTGGACTCATTTTGTACACCAGGCTGGCCTTGAACTCACAGAGATCCGCTTGCCTCTGCCTCCAAAGTGCTGGGATTAAAGGCATGAACCACCACACCTGGCTTTTTTGTTTTGTTTGAGACAGGGTTTCTCTGTGTTTCCCTGGCTGTCCTAGACTCACCTTGTAGACCAGGCTGGCCTTGAACTCACAGACATCCACCTGCCTCTGCCTCCCAAATGCTGGGATTAAAGGTGTGAACCACCACGCCCAGCCAGTATAGTTATTTTTAAAAGTCTATTTAGAATAACTATTTGGGGCTGGGGGAAAGCTCAGTTGGTACAATACCTGCTACATAACTATGAGGACCAGAGTTTGGCTTCTCAGCACCTGTCCATCTGTAATTCTAGCTAGGGGAGGGGGAACAAGTGTCTCACAGAAGCTCACTGGCCATCCAGCATAGTCAGTCAGTGAGCTCCAGGTTCAGTGAGATAAATTCGTGGCTGGCTATATGACTCAGTAGGTAATGGCATTTGCCACCAATCTGGTGACTTGGTCTCTATTCCTGGGACCCATACACTGGAAGGAGAAACTCAATTCTCTAAATTGTTCTCTAACCCAAAAACAAGTACATTAAATAAATGTTAAAAAACAAAATAAAACAAAACAACAAATAAAAACAGTGAGCAAAAAAAGTCTTTCATGCAGCCAGGTTTGGTGGTGCACACCTTTAATCCCAGTATTCAGTAGGCAGAGGCAGGCAAATCTCTGTGAGTTCGAGGCCAGCCTGGTCTATAGAGTGAGTTCTAGGGCAGCCAAGGCTACACAGAGAAACCCCGTCCTGAAAACCAAATGAATGAATGAATGAAAGAAAAAGTGAAAAGAAAAAAAGCTGTGTGGACTCTTAACTGCTCAGTCATCTCTCCAGCCCCAAGACAATTCTTTTAAAATGATTCCCTCTGTAACAAAGATCACATTTGCAAATTTGAAGACTCCAAGAGCTAGATAACTACTTGAATAGGGAAAATGATCCTGAAAATATACTTGAAAATATTAGTGGTCACATATCTATCAGAAAGTAAGAAGTAAGGATTCTAAGATATACAATACTTCAACAGCATCTCCACTATACCAGGTGTGGTGGCACACACCTTTAATTTCAACACTCAGGAAGCAGAGGCTGGAATCCACATAATGAATTCCAGGCCAACTGGAAATATGTTGTGGGACCTTGTCTCAAAACTATAATAATTAAAATAAAATAGGGGCTGGAGAGATGGCTCAGTGGTTAAGAGCATTAGTTGTTCTTCCAGAGGACCCACATTGTGGCTTGCAATTGCCTGTAGCTCTAGGCCCAGGGGAGCCAATGCCTTCTTCTGGACTTTGCTGGAAGCAGACATGCATGTGGTGCACAGACATACATGTAGGCAAACTACCCATATACACATAAAAAGAAATAAATTAAAGAAAGAAAGAAAAATAAAACTCCTGCCATCCTTCAAGTGTTCACCTTTCCTGGGCTGACTGTGAATACTGACGGCCTGGGTCTGATAGTTCCCATCATCATTCTGGACACACACGAGATGAGAATCTGCCTTCTCATTGAAGCAGGCACCTCCTGCCAGGACGTGTTCATTGGACTTGTTCATGGCCTTCATCATCTGTAATCAAAGAACTGTGTTAACCATATTATGTGAGAATGGAGAATTTTTCTTTCTAATATGGCAAACCACCACCTTCTCAAAGATACAAAGTTAGTCACAGTGAGTTTAGAAACACAAAGGTTCCCTACATAATTTAGTCACATAACCTGTGAACATTTTTCATTAATTTTCCTTTTCTTTTTCTTTTCTTTTTTTGTTATTATTGTTTGAGACAGGGTCTTTTCCTAGTTGTACTGAATTCAATTAACACAAACTAGGTAAGTGTAGTAGTTTTTCCTACTCACTGCATTCTCTGAGGACATGCCACCTGAAATTCTAACCCTAAGAGAAGCTTTTCTCTAGAAATCTATGAAATTTATCGTTAATTTTAATAACCTATGTTCAAGTTCTTTAATGAATATTAATGATCTGCTGTGGTTTTATTGAACAGTAAAGATGATAATTATAAATTTAACGTGGAGCCAGGTATGGTGGTGCACGCCTTTAATCCCAGCACTGGGGAGGCAGAGTCAGGTGGATCTCTGTGAGTTCAAGGCCAGCCTGGTCTACAGAGTGAGTCCAGGACAGCCAGGGATACACAGAGAAACCTGTCTGGAAAAAAAAAAAGCAGGTATGGCAATGACTGCCTGTAACTCCAGGGTATAGGAGGGGCAGAGACAGGAGGATTGCTGTGACTTCGTGACCAGGAGGTTCAGTGAAAGATCCTGTTTCCAAGGAACAGGTGGAGTATGTCAGAGCAAGGCAGCGACATCCTGCTCTGGTGTCTGCATGTGTAGACACAAGGGAAAAAGAAAGGAAAGTTCTTGGGCATTTCTAAAAACAACAGAACTTCCCTTGATGTTAAACTCCAGCTAGATCAAGTTAAAGATAATGTTCCTTTTTCCCATTTTTCCATCTGTTTACCTTACTGATCTATTTTTCAAAATGCCCCATTCTTTGAAAGTTAATCTGAAACTTGTTATAGTCCGAATTTCTTTCTCTGTGATGAGCAGCGACACCACCAGTCCCTCCTGGCACCCTCCCATCTGGTTTCTGTTTCTACACATTCTTCTATCCCGGGGTTTTAAATGGAACCACACAATACATGAGCACTGGATCTAGCTATGCTCACTGAGCACAAGGGTTTCTATTGTTGTTGTTTAATTTTAATGTGTATGGGTGTTTTGTCAGCATGCATGTATATACACCATGTGTGTGTCTGATGTCTGTGAGGGTCAGAAGAGACAGCCAGATCCTTTGGCATTGAAGTTATGGATAGTTGTGAGCTGGTATGTGGATGCTTACAATTGAACCTAGGTTCTCTGCAAGAACAAGTGCTCTTAACCATTAAGCCACCTCTCTCTCTCTCCAGCCACCAGCACAACATCTTGAAGGCTCATTCACACTGTAACATATAACAGTGCTGCTTCTTTTTGTTGTTTGTTTTTTTGGTTTTTGAGACAGGGTTTCTCTGTGTAGACCTGGCTGTCCTGAAACTTGCTCTGTAGACCAGGCTGGCCTTGAACTCAAAGATCTGCCTGCCTTTGCCTCCTGAGTTATGGGATTAAAGGTGGGATTGTGGCCAGTTGGTTTAAATGAGGGTGTTGTGGATATTCGGTGGCAAGAGAAGTGTTTCAACTAATGGCACTAGAATAACTGAATTTCTACACATAAAAGAATGAGATCGTACCTCAGCTTCTCTCAAACTGTAAAAATCAACTCAAAATGAACCAGCAAGCACTGGTTTGAAACCTCCCAGCCTAGTACTTCACTTAAAGAAAAGCTTATTTTGTGTGTGTGTTTTCCTATCTTTGGAAAATATCTATACACTTTGAGGTTGTTTGAATGGCCCCCATAGGCTCATATATTTAAAGTCTTAGTCACTAGGGATTGGCTTTGAAAGGATTAAAAGGATTGGAGGTGTGGCCTTGGAGGAAGTGTGTCACTAGGCATGAGATTTTCAGTTTCAACACCCCATGCTAACCCCAGAGACGTTCTCAGCCTACAGATCAGGGTGTAGCTCTCAGCTCCAGCACCTGCCTTCATGCCACCATGCTCTCCACCATGATGAAATGTAATAAACCTCTGAAACTCTAAGCAAGCACCCAATTAAATGCTTTCTTTTATAAAAAGTTGCCTTGGTCATGGTGTCTCTGCACAGCGACAGAACAGTGACCAAGACAAAGTCCTCTGCTCGTTTTGTAATTGCATTGTTTACTTTAGCTGTTGAATTGTATGCCTGCTTTCTTTCTTTGTCGTAGGGGCAAGGGTCTCTACATTGTCTCATGTAGTTCAGGACTGCTTCCAATTCACTCCATAGCTTATAGCTGAGAATTGTTTTGCTCTCCCAACCCTCTTGTCTCTGTCTCCCAGTACTGGGATTACAGTAGATAACATTATGGTTTTATTGCTTTTATTTGGTTTGTGGGTCCATGTTGATTCTGGCTCTAGGTAAGCAAAATTTACTTGTTTTTTAACATCTTTGCTTGATATCTCTTTAGCAAAACACATATTGACTTTATTATTTATTATTGTGTTGAAGTTCCTTGACTCTTGGGCACTAGGAAAGGCTAACTAATTCTCAGCATGAGGGGCTTCTTCCCTTCCCATATCAATCTATCCTGTGTCAGCAGGATGAGTCAGCATGAGAAGTATAAATATATAAGATGTGTAAACTTGAATAAGTCTATGAGTCAGATAATACATAAAAGAGAATGGTGAAAATGTAAGAGTTTATGAAATATGCTGTGACTACTTTGCAAAACCACAAGACTACTTGTTCTTGGAGTGTTCAAAGCTTTCACGTTTCACCACCTACTCAACAGGTGGAAAAATTAAAACCACATTTTCATGATGCTCTTAGCTTAAGGTGAAACTAGGCTTATATATTAACTATTATCTCCAGTAGGGAAACAGGTTTCAAACCAGTGCTTGCTGGTTCATTTTGAGTTGATTTTTATAGTTTGAGAGAAGCTGAGGTACAATCTCATTCTTTTATGTGTAGAAATTCAGTTACTCTAGTGCCATTAGTTGAAACACTTCTCTTGCCACTGAGTATCCACAACACCCTCATTTAAACCAACTGGCCACAAATTTAAGAATTTGTTTCTCAGCCCTACATCCTATTCTTTGCCAGCACAACACCGTACTATATCCTTGCAATATGTTTTAAAGTTGTACTCAAACTTTATTCTCCTTTTCCAAAACCATTTCTAAATTGTTACTTAAGACCCATTATAGTTCCTTGAAAGTCAAGTATTAGTTTTTTGATTTTTCAAAGAAAGGCTGTGAGAATCTGAGGTCTCTATGGAGTCTGTAGAGCTCTCTGAGTGGTGCTGGCCTTGTCAGCACTAAGGTTCTGGATGCAGGTGCATGGAGGTCATGCTGCATATGCAGGGATTCTTCAGTTTCTTTCTGCAATCTTTTATAGTTTTCACAATATAAATCTTACCTCCTCAACTAAACTTATTGTAGGTATCAATACAACTGTAAGTCATTATTATCCCACAGCTTTGTTTGTAACTTTTGAAAAGTAGATTATTTGCTAGCCTCAAAACAGTACGTAGCCAGATGATCTCAAGCTTCTAGTCACCCTGCTTGCACCTTCTGAGTACTAGGATTTTAGATGTCTGCCACTGTGTCTGCTTTATGTGCTGCTAGGGATTGAACTCTGATCTTCCCACATGCCAGGCAAGCATTCTAGGAAGCCATCAAAGGGTAATTCTATTTTGTAATTTTAAAAGTACTTTTAATTATGTGTAGGTGTGTGTGTGTGTCTGCAAGTGTAGGTATGTCAATGTGAGGGAAGGTGACTTTACCGGCTAATTTATGGATGGCTGTGACCTGAGATACCTACTCAGCAGCAAGTGTTCTTAACTGCTAAGTCAACTCTCCAGCCCTTTAAGGCTTTTTAATTAATTAATTAACTAGTTAATTTATTATCTGTCTTTTCTTCATTCCCTGGCAGCCCCAGTCAGGGCCATCCCTGGGGATGTGCAAGGATACAGTGTGACAGATCTCTCTAGCCCCTATTTATTAACAAACAAACAAAAAACAAAATTTTTAATTAGATTTGTGTGTGTGTGTGTGTGTGTGTGTGTGTGTGTGTGTGTGTGTAGGTCAGAGGACAACTCTGTGGAGTTGGTTCTTTCCTTTTACCAAGTGAGTCCCAGGGGATCAAATACAGGCGGTCAGTCTTGGCAGCAAGGGTCTTTGCTGTCTAAGAGGTTCTACTTTCCAAACACAAACAACTTGAATCAGTAGGCTTATACTTAGCTGAGTCAACTGAGAGACTAATCTGTCATTTGCAATTTACATTGGTACCATGTGAAAGGGGGATGATTGCATGTAGCAATTTAAAGAATGTCATATCCATCATTTCCTCCAAAGCATTAAGCTAAAGTGGTTTCTAATTGTGTCTACACTAAATAGACTAAGAAACATGTCCAATTCAAACACTCTGAATAAATTACCTGACATAGAAGGAAATCATTTCCTTGATTTATCTGGATGCTAGTTTCAAGTCCAATGTGGTAAACTTATACTCCTTTAAGATCTGAATTAGCATACTTTATTTTCCTTTAAAATTATTTTCATTTGCAAAAGAAGAGTTTCTCAGATTTTTACTAACCATGAAATACACGTCGGCTGGCCACTTGATGATAAAAATGCTTGACTGTTTTACTTGTTTTTCTTCCTTCCTTCCTTCCTTCCTTCCTTCCTTCCTTCCTTCCTTCTCCTTCTTTCTTTCTGTTTTGGTTTTTAGAGACAGGGTTTCTCTGTATAACACCTCTGGCTGTCCTGGACTCCCTTTGTAGACCAGGCTGGCCTCGAACTCACAAAGATCTGCCTGCCTCTGCCTCCCAAGTGCTGGGATTAAAGGCGTGTGCCACCACCGCCCAGTCTCACTTTTTTTTAATTGAAAAAATTCTTCATATATTTTGCTCATGTTTTCCTTTTCCCAAATTTTCCCAGAGTCTCCCTATCTCCTTACATGCTAAATTTTGTTTTTTCTCTCTCTTAAACAAAACAAAACAAAAAACAGGGGCTGGAGAGATGACTCAGCGGTTAAGAGCACTGGTTGCTCTTCCAGAGGACCTGGGTTCAGTTCCCAGCACCCACATGGCAGGTTCCAATTGTCTGTAACTCCAGTTCCAGAGAATCTGACACCCTCATACAGACATACATGCAGTCAAAACACCAATGAATATAAATAAAAATATAAATAAATAGCCAGGCAGTGGTTAGAATCAGTATCTCAATTTTTAAAAAACAACAAACCAAAACCCAAAAATCTCTTGGTATTTTGAATAGGATTGTGTTATAACCATAATTCAACCCAGGGAGACTAATCAATATTATGAAGTCTTTGATTCTTTAAGTGTAGTTTTCATCTTTGGAGTCTTCCTTACTTTTTCTTAGCAATCGTATCAACTTTACCCCCAAGAATGTCACCTTTTCTTTTGAGACAGGGTCTCATGTAGTCCAAGCTGGTCTTGAATTTTTTGTTTGTTTGTTTTTTAGACAAGGTTTCTCTATGTATCCCTGGCTGTCCTGGAATGTATGTACTCTGTAGACCAGGCTGGTCTTGAACTCAGAGATCTGCCTGCCTCTGCCTCCTGAGTGCTGGGGTAAAGGTAGTGCATCACTACCGCCCAGCTGGTCTTCACTTCTGACCCTCCTGCCACCTCCTAAAGGCTGAGGTGTGGTGGTGCGTGGTTATAGGCACACATCACCACACCTCAGCCTTATACAGTGGTAGCAGACAAATCCAGGGCTATTCTCGTAGCTTCCTGTCTCCTGAGATGTGAACAACTCCTTTGCAGCCGCTGTACAGGCTCCCATCTCCATGGACCAAGTTATTTCAGCCTACATGCCATTCCTGCTAACATAAACTGCTGTCTTTGAAACTCTGATCCAAAATGAACTTTCCCTCCCTTAACCCGCTTCTGTCAGTATTTGGTCATAGTGATGAGAAAAGCTACCCACCATGATTATTTTATGCAGTGCTGACTTGGTGATCATGAATTATTTGTGCTTATCTTGAAATGTCTTTCTCTGCTGATTTTAAAAGATAATTTTGATCTCGTCATATGATTCATACCTGCAGTCCCACACTCCTGAGGCTAATACAGGGCTGCTGTTAAATTTGAGGCCAGCCTGGCTTATTTATATTTGTATCCAACAAAACAAAACAACCTCCTCACATAGGTTTGTTGGATATAGCAATCTTGGTATGCAATTCTTTCCTTTCAAAGACTGAATACATTTGTTTTCCTGGTTTTTAGGGTTTCTGCCAGAGGTCTGATGCTATTCTGATGTATTTGTCATTGTGAGTAGCATTTTTCTCTTGCAGATTTTACTGTTTTTTTTTTTTTTTGCTCTAATTTCATTGAACAGACCGTCTTTTGCCTTTAGTTTATCTTAGTTTGTTCCTGTACTGCATGAATTCTTAAATTTGGCCTCTTGATCATGTCTCAGAGTTCTTGGATGTTTGTTTCGGTCATGCTCTTCTTTAAATTTTTTTTTTCTAATGGATGGCTAAATTTCCTTAACCTTGTCTACAATCTCAATATTCTGTCTTCTGCTCAGTCTATTCTATTGGTAATGCTTTCTTTCTTTCTTCCCTTCCTTTTTTTTTTTTTTTTTGTTGTTTTTCAAGACAGGGTTTCTCTGTGTATCCCTGCCTATCCTAGACTCACTTTGTAGACCAGGCTAGCCTTGAATTCACAGAGATCTACCTGCCTCTGCCTCCCGAGTGCTGAGATGCCTTCTTTCTATTTTAAAGATTTATTTTATTTTATGTGTATGAGTACTTTTTTCTACATATATGTCTGTCCACCACAAGTGTTTGGCACTGATGGAAGTCAGAAGAGGATATTGGATTTCCTTGAATTGCAGTTGTAAGTGTTGATAAACTATATGAGTCCTGGGTCCTCTGCCAGAGTGGCATGCTGCTCTTACCTTCTCAGCTGTCTTTCCAGCCCCTCTACTTATTTTTGTGTATATGTGTGTGCATGTCATGTGTTACATATTTCCACAGAGGTCATAGGAAGGCACTGGATGCTCTAAAGCTGGAGTTACAGGTGGCTGTGAGTCACTGATGAGGGTTCTGGGAATTGAATGTGTAAAGCTGTAAAAAAATAATAAATACCACTACCCTTCCCTAGGAAGGCCTTCTCCGTTCATGAGAACCTCATGACCCCAGGAGACATTCCACAGAACTTGGTCCTTAGGACTACCTAAATTTACACAGCTGACTGGATTGCTCCCAGTCCCCTGTCCCCACCTGCATTAACATCCCCTTTGATCCCTTATCCCCATTCCCCTGTCCCCACCTGCATTATCACTTAACATTCCCCTTTGTTCCCTTATCCCCACCTGCAGCTATCGCCTAGTGGGCTAAAAGTTACTCCTTTATGTACTCACCGGTTTGCAGCTTGTGTGCTTAAAAACTGCCTGAAAACTATTTTTGTTCGTTCACTCCTCCCCAGAGGCAGTCGAACCCTGGCTCATCGGCTTAATAAACCTCTTGCATATTGCAACGAATCTCGAATCTCATCTCAGTCTCTGGTGGTCTCTGGGTGTCAGGACCCCAAGGGACCCCCAGGGTCCAACAAATGCAGATCTTGTAGAAGAAAGCAGCAAATTTTTTTTGCACCAAGTCATCTTTCCAGTCCCCCATGATGATTTCTTCCTGTTGTTTTTTATTTATGGGTTTTTTGTTTGGTTTTTGCTTTTTTGAGACAGGGTTTCTCTGTGTACCCCTGGCTGTCCTAGAACTCACTCTATAGACCAGGCTAGCCTTGAACTTAGATCTGCCTCCCTCTGCCTACGACTGCTGGGATAAAAGCATGTGCCACTGCGGCCTGGCCTATTTATGGATTTATATGTGATTAACTGAAATTTTCATTTTCAGCTGCATGGGTTTTTTGCTTGTTTTTGTTTTGTCAACTCAATTTTCTTACTGAATTTCTAATCCATGCTGCTAGCTTTTTCCTCTGTGTGGCTTTCAATATCCATGTTCTTATAAATTTCTTTTCTTTCTTGATGTTTCTTATTTGAAGTCATTAGGTATTTTTAGAAGCATGCTATTTATTTATTTGTTTGTTTGTTTATTTATTTATTATTTCAGCATTTCAACTACTTCAGTATGCTTGGATTCAGGGATTAGTGAGTTGTGATCTCTCAGAGGTATCAGGCTGTGTTGCTCGTTTCTGTGTTGTGATCTGCATGTCTGGCAGGTCATCTCTTATGGTTTTATTTGGAGATCTTCTTAGTAGTGGCCTACTTCTGAGGGCTCAATCTCAGTTCCATCCAACAGCGAAAAAATACGAACTGCATGACGACAACATCAGACCAAACAAGGTATCAAAATATACTTAAAGGGATGGAGAGACAGCTCAGTGGTTAGGAGCACTGTCTGCTCTTCCAGAGGTCCTGAGTTCAATTTCCAGCAACCACATACATGGTGGCTCATAACCATCTATATTGGAATCTGATGCCCTCTCCTGACATGCAGGGGTACATGCAGGTAGAGCTCTCATATATGTAAAATAAATAAATAAATCATTAAAAAAATATATACTTAAAATAGATCAACACTGACTAATACTCTGCCAATGACCAGAGAACAGAAACTAGAAAAAGTAATGTAGAATGTACTAGAAGCTAAAAAATTATTTGGAAGTCAATGTAGTAATCGTAAGTGAATGGAATAAAAGAAGGAAGAAAGGTTGAACAAGAAAATAGAAGCAAGGTCAAATAAAAGGTAGGAAGAACACAAATGACTATAAAGAAAAGTGTTATGAAGAGGAAAAGAATGAAGCATCTGGACTGGGCATGGTGGCGCACACCTTTGATTCCAGCACTTGGGAGGCAAAGGCAGGCAGATCTCTGTGTGTTTGAGTTCAAGGCCAGCATGGTCTACAAACAAAGTCCAGGACAATCAGAGCTATTACATAGAGAAACCCTGTCTCAAAAACCCAAAATAAATAAATAAATAAATAAATAAATTTAAAAAATAAATAAAAATAAGAAAAAAGCATCTGCTTATCCAACAATAACAATGATGTGTGTATAAAATTACATAAATGTAAGGGGGTTAAAAATTTAAAAACATGGAAGTTTTAAACTTGTGAATGTACAAATGAGGAGTATTTAAGAGAGGAGAGCATAAGAGCAGCTTGTATTTGGGCCTCTAGCACTGGGGTCTCACAGGTAAGAGGTGTGCAGGACTGTGTCACCTGAGCTTGGAAGCTCTTGTCTTTCCTGTCATTTGCATTGGTGCTGAATCTAGACAGGTTAAGGTCAGACACTGGATAGAGCTGTCTTTATGTTAGCAGCTTCGTGTGTGTGTGTGTGTGTGTGTGTGTGTGTGTATCAGAAGCCTTCTGTGGTCACACTTAGCTTTGCAGTCTATGAGGTAGGCAGGTTCTCCAGGGAGCCCCCATTTTGTACAGAATGCAACAGCTAATGCTCTAGCAGAGGATGTCTCATGAGTACTTTGGCAGAAGGAAAAGTAAACACAGCACTGAAATCTATATAGGCAGATCAATCTCTAGACTTTGAAAATGTACTCTCATTAAACACCCTGCTGGGGATGACAATGTAGATGTCAAATATCCACTGTAGTTTCCAAGTTCTCGGTCCCTTGGCAGTGTGTCTCATGGCACAAAGGTTGGTACACAGACTCTACAGTTATCCTCAGGCAACAGACCTAGCTACGAGGGGACCATGTGTGGGGTTACAGCCCATGGTACCTTCAGCTTGAGCCAAGGCTCTTTACCTTTTGGTGTGCTGGCACCTCCACAAGTACCTCCTGCAGCAGTGTCTGAGAGGAATGAAAATCTTAGAGACCCCCTTGGCAGGCAGTGGAGCCAGGCCAGCTGGGTTCTAGGAACTTAGCTGACCATAAAAAAGGTAGAACCAAGAATGAAGGTTAGTCAGGTCATGAGCCCCAGGCTCCAGGAACTAGCTAACCACAAAGCAATAGTAAAGTAAGATAAAATTCATTCCTGAGAAAAACAGGTATAGGATGTTTCCTGCTGACTAACTAAACAATGGGCTGGTATTTTCCACCTGTATTTCCCCTCCCCCTTGGGTGGTGGTAAACAATGGGCTGGTACTTTCCACTTGTATTTCCCCTCACCCCCTTGGGTAGTGGTTTAAATACCCTACTCTCCCCCAAATTGGGGCCGAGAACTCCTCTACCTCTGCGTGGGATACGAGTTGCGTCCTCAGTGCACTGATCCCTGAAATAAACCTCTTGCGATTGCATCAAGAAGGTCTCTTGCGAGTTTTTGGGTGGCCGTGACATCCTGAGTGTCAGGAGAGGGACTTCCCTCTTCCGGGTCTTTCATGTCCACCCTGGGGGTGTGACAGGTTGAGCCCTGGCTCCCTGACTTGTGATTTTTTTTCCTTGCTACTACTCTAGTCTTCAATATAGTGTCTGGCCATAGCCTCTTGAAACATGGGGAGTAATAAAATGGAGCTCCTCTTCATTGCTGACTTCCCACTGGAGGAGCCACTATCTCATAAGCACATCCAACTAGAGTCAAAGCTTGCAAGAACTATGGGCTTGTCTTACAGCAAGGACTGCCAGTCTTTTCCCACCAAGGTTACCTGGCTTATATTTTGGGTGACACTTCTGTTCCCTCCTCACACCAGGGGTTGCTCCTTCTCATTGTGGCACTCTTCCATTCCCTACACATTTCAGCTTTGATTTCTAATGCTCTCACACTCTTCTCTCCAATAGTTGACTCTGTACGCCTGACTCTTCTCAGTCATCATATTACGTGGTAGAAGCTTCTAATCTGCCATCCCACCCTAGAATTTCCTATTTTTCTCTCCTGAAATTTGATTTTTTAAAAATGAAGCATGTTTCTCTTAACAGGTTCATTTGTTTATTTTAAAAATATTCCTTAGTGGAAAGGTTGCGACCCTTGGAAGTGAAGTAGCTCCACTGCAAAGCACGTTCAGATCCCAGTCTGTGACGTCACAGGCCAGCTTCCAAGCCTTGGGAGCGGCAAGGCTATTGGAGCTGAACTGCAGATTTACCCCCTACAGGAACCAACCCCGGGCAAACTGTGAAATATTTGAAACTGTCCTATATCGAACTTTTGTACTAGTAAGGGCCCTTCCGGCAGGGAATCAGAGCTTACTTGTGCACAGCTCCGCCACCTGAATTAATTAGGTCCCCACCTGGGAGGCAGGACTGAATGACTAACCTTATAGGGGTGGAGTAAGGCAACTCCTACACCACAGTGCCCCCTTTGGACCCAAGTCCAGAAGACAGCAAAAAAAAAAAAAAAAAATTCCACATGGCCAGAGGCCAGAGACAAAAAAAAACAAAAAAAAAAACAGAGCGAAATGTCTCCAACAAAAGAAAGCAACGCTATTCCATCCAGCCCGAACCACCTCACCACAACTAAAACACATGAAAACGATGACAATTCTACATTATGGAAAGTGATAAAGTCCCTTCAAGAAGAACTTAAAACTATGAAGGAATTCAAAGAAGCCACAATTCTACAAGTCAAAATGACGAATAACATCATTAAAGAGCTCCAAGCCAAGGTGACCCAGCTTGAACAGGAAAAGGATAAAGCAATGAAAGATCTCCAGACAAAAACAGGCAAACTGAAGAAGGAAATGTACAAAATGAACAATACCATTCATGACATGAAAATAGAAAAGGAAACAATAAAGAAAACACAGAGTTAAAAGAGGAAATGGAGAATCAAGAGAAGAGAACAGGAACTACGGATGTGAGTATGAAAAATAGGATGCAAGAGATGGAAGACAGGATCTCAGGAATGGAAGATTCGATGGAAGAAATCAGTACAACATCCAAAGAAAATGAGAAGGCTAAAAAATCTCTCACCAACAACATCCAAGAAATCAAGGACTCAATGAAAAGACGGAACCTAAGAATTATAGGCATAGAGGAAAGAGAAGACTCCCGACTCCATGGTCCAGGAAATATCTTCAACAAAATCATAGAAGAAAACTTCCCAAACCTAAAGAAAGAGATGCCAGTAAAAATCCAAGAGGCTTACAGAACACCAAACAGATTAGATCAGAAAAGAAACTCCTCTCGCCACATAATAGAAACTCCAAATGTAGAGAACAAAGAAAGGATATTAAAAGCTGTAAGAGAAAAAGGCCAAGTCACATACAATGGCAGACCCATCAGAATCACACCTGACTTCTCCTCAGAAACTTTAAAAGCTAGAAGGGCCTGGACGGATGTCCTACAAGCCCTGAGAGAACAGAGGTGCCCAGTCAGACTACTATACTCAGCAAAACTCTCTGTCAACATAGAAGGAGAAAACAAGATATTCCATGATAAAATCAAATTCAAACAATATCTCCTCACAAACCCAGCCCTACAGAAGATCCTAAAAGGAAAATTCCAACACAGAGAAGATAACTACACCCAAGAAAACAGAGGAAACAGAAACCTCCATAGCAACTAAACAAAAGAGAAACACAAGACAGCCAGCTAAACCAAAATAATGGGAAATAACAACCCCTGGTCACTAATATCCATCAACATCAATGGACTCAACTCGCCAATAAAAAGACACAGACTTACAGACTGGATCCATAAACAAGACCCATCTTTTTGCTGTATACAAGAAACACATCTCACTATTGAAGATAAACACTACCTCAGAGTAAAGGGCTGGGAAAAGGTCTTCCAAGCAAATGGACCCAGGAAACAAGCTGGAGTAGCCACCCTAATATCAAACAAAATAGACTTCCAATTGAAGTTAATAAAAAAAGACAGAGAAGGGCATTACATACTCATTAAAGGAAATATACACCAAGAGGTCATCTCAATATTGAACATCTATGCCCCAAATGCAAAGGCACCTACATTTATAAAAGAAACACTTCTAAAACTTAAATCGCACATCGATCCAAACACTTTAATAGTGGGAGACTTCAACACCACACTCACAACAATGGACACATCATCAAGACAGAAGCCAAACAGAGAAATAATGAGTCTAACAGAGATCATGAACCAAATGAACCTAACAGATATCTACAGAACATTTCACCCAAACACAAAAGAATACACCTTCTTCTCAGCACCTCACGGAACATTCTCCAAAATCAACCATATAGTTGGACACAAAGATAGCCTCAACAGATACAAGAAAATTGAAATAACTCCTTGTATCTTATCAGACCACCATGGAATAAAGCTGGACTTCAATAGCAAAAGAATCAACAGAAAGTCTACACTCACATGGAAATTGAACAACTCTTTACTAGAGGACCACTGGGTCAGGGAAGAAATAAAGAAGGAGATCAAAGACTTCTTAAAATCCAACGACAATGAAGACACAACATACCCAAACCTATGGGACACAATGAAAGCTGTGCTACTAGGAAAGTTCATAGCACTAAGTGCCTTCAAAAAGAAAATTGTGCCGGGCGTTGGTGGCGCACGCCTTTAATCCCAGTACTTGGGAGGCAGAGGTAGGCGGATCTCTGTGAGTTCGAGGCCAGCCTGGTCTACAAAGTGAGTCTAGGACAGCCAGAGCTGTTATACAGAGAAACCCTGTCTCGAAAAACCAAAAAAAA
>CAJQZJ010005020.1:7460966-7476500 GCA_907164525.1 Lophiomys imhausi
CATCTATTCACTTATAGTAGGATTTTAGCTATATAGTAGAAGGTATCAATACTACAACTAACACACCAAAGGGAACTTGGACATAGACTTCTTATTTTTAATTTTTATTTTTTATCTATTTTTTATCTATTAGTTATATTTTTTTCTATTTTTTAGTCTTTTTTATCTATTGTATGCTTATTGATTTGTTTGTTTAGGAGTTCTCTCTCCCAGGCAACGAGACACTTTTCACTGATGGTACTGCTTCATAGATCCCCAATGAATGAATCGGCTCTTGGCCCTCATACGACCTCTCAACTGAGATGAGGGACTGTTATATGAGGACACCCCACACCAGAGAAATGGGATGGAAGGGTTAGGAGGTAAAGAAAAAAAATGAAATATGTTTCAGCCTTTTACTACTAACTGTCATAAACTGTTTAGGATAATTAAGAAATGCAAACTAATGGTTATGCAAGCCGGTCATTCTGTTAGGTACTATGACAGCCTATTATAGTTACTTGCTAAGCTAATCAGAAATAAACCTGCTAAGAGACAAGCAACATCTGCTTACCCTAATATAAGAGATTGATAGGGCCTCTTCAAAAACCTCAAGAGATCTGCAGAATATGACATTCAAAGATGTTTTTGTAACTTTAGATTTTTTTATATCAAGACATATCAACTCCTGACAGCACCCCCTATTCTCCTCCAAGTAGAAGATGAGCATCGAAGAATCTCCAGTGGGAGATGATTGAATTAGTCGCAAGCCTATCTCTTGGTAGGAAAAGCCCCTTGCTCCAACTGTAGACAGAATGCTGTCCAAAAAGGACAAAACCTGGAAGCAGGTAAGTCAACAGCCTAGCTCTGCCAAGACAGGGTAGGTAAGTCCTTCATAACCCCTGCTCTACAATCAATGTCTGTCAGAGAAGTGGGGCCAAACGACTGAAGAGGGATGCTGTATTGTATGGAGAGAAAATGGGAACTGTCTAGGCAGCCACTGGTATGTCATTTCTTAGTTTGAGAAGCTGCAGACCCTGTACTTCCTATAAAATCAGATATATTTATCCCTCTCTGGTCTCTGAGGTGATTGAAGAACAGATAGATAGAGTCTATCTGTTTGAGTTGTTTAGGAGTCAAGAGAGTGTTATACATCTAAGAAGATACTTTTAAAATTGTGTTGCAATTAGTATGAATGTTGAGTCAGATATAGAACTTTAAACTCATGGAGATGTTTAGATAGTAGAATGTTAAAGTCAGGTACCAAATACATATTGACTGGTCATTGGGAATGTACGTTAAGCCATATAACCCTCATAACTGTGGCCTAATTACCTCTGTTGTACTGTATTGTATTTATTATTATAAGAGAAAGAGCCATATGTTGGACTGAAAGGAGAAACTGTAGGGGGAAATAAGAACCTTAAACTTAAAAGAAAAAAAAAAGGGAAGAGGATGGGGGGTTGAGGGTGGGAGGGTGGGACTGGAGGGGGAATAGGGAGGGGACTGCGATTGAAATGTAACTTGAAGAAATAAAAAATAAAGGAAAAAAAAAGAAAGGAAAAATTAATTAAAAAAAGACATTATTACTCAAACATAGGTAATAGATTTTTCAATTAAGGGAAAACTACCAGATATTCATTTGTTCATTTTACTTGGGTAAATAGATGAAAAATGGTGTAAATGACGTATATTTTCTTTTATATTTCCAATATCAAATGTTAATCAATTCCACTAAACATTCTTTAGAGTGTCTTCTTCTATTATCAAAACTTATTTTCAAACAAATGTTCTTAAAAGATCACTTTGTTCAAGAAATATAACATAAATAAAAAATATTCCTTAGCCAGGCATGGTGGTACACACCTTTAATCCCAGTACTCAGGAGGAACAGACAGGCAGATCTCTGTGAGTTTGAGGCCAGCCTGGTCTTCAGAGTGAGTCCAAGATAGTTGGGGCTACATGGAAAAACCCTCTCTCAAAAAACAAACAAAAAAAAGGGTTTATTGTGGTAGGTTTAGTGTTAGCATATAATAGCATAGGGATAGCAAAAGCCTGGACTTTAAGATAAAAGACTTACTTTTGAAGTGACATGTCCTTGGGAACTCCCCAAAGACCAGGACCTCTTAGATTTTAGGGCTAGGGGCAGGACATGCCCCTGAGGTGCTCGCCCTCCAGAGATCTCCTGTCTGCAAAAAGCATCTGAATGGCACTGCCCAGAGGCATGACTTGGAAGTACCCGAAAGCTTCTGCCGGCAGGTTAAAATATTTAAGGCAGGATTCACGTGGACAGAGACACTCTCTCTCCTGTTCCTGACTCACTCAACAGCATTTTCCTCATCTGGCAGAGAACTCACTTAAATCTCATCAGAAAGCTTTACCCTCTGATGTTGACCGGTTTTGGGTCTGGAGAGGAGAGGGATTCTTACTGAGATCCAGGAGCACTTAGATGTGGCAGAGCTCTGGGACTTCAGGCCTTTGCAGGCCATAAGCATCTGAATAGGTGAGCTGCCTGGGAAACTTTCATATGTTAATTGGTCTGAAGACCAAGTCGATGAACAAAATTCAGAAACTTTAAGAGACTTTAAGACTAAGAATTGCATGAAGACCAGCCATCCAAATGGACCTACACTCAGAGGAAAATATCCTTTTGAGAAACCTTAGGTTAATGTTAAATGTTTGTATTAAGTTTTAGGTGCTAGGTTTCAGAGTTAGGGTTTGGGTTTAGGATTTAGGAATTTGATAGACAATTGTTAGGTAATTGTTAAGTGTTAATAAATATATGTTTGATACATAAAAAGTTACTGTTGCAGTTTATTTTTGTATATGTGCATGCATCCCATGTGCCATGGCACATATATGGAGGCTGGAGGACAAGTTGCCAGACTCCTTTCTCCTCCTACCATGTGATGGATCCTGGGGACTGAACTCAGGTTATCAGATTTGGCAGCAAGCTTTACCCTAACCTACATCACTGAAACTTATCTCTTGAAGTTTTCTTCAGCTTGTTTAAGATGGCTTAGTAACATTATTTTATGTATAACATGGCTAGTAAGAAAACTATTCCTGGATCCATGAGAATTGATTTACTTGTTCCTTTTCAGTTTTTTCTTTAAGCATACACATTCAACACCAAATCCTTGTGGATCTACTGAGATCTTTTATTTCTGGTAATCTTGCCTGCAAGTTCTAGCCATCACACACTCCCTGCATTCTCAAATCTATCTCCTCAACCAGGGCAGACCTCATCTGCTTAGGTTCTCTCTATTTGTCTTATGGTCTGTAAGATCCAGACAGTAAATTAAGGTAATGATGAGCTTCTATTCACACTCCACTGCCTGCCACTTTTGCTTCCTCATGTTTTTCTTGACTAGCTTTTTACAGCAGACTTGTAGCTAGTAAGCCAGTAACCCTACAACAAAGCACCACAGATTTGGTGGCACAAACTACAGAAATAGATTATCTTACAGTCCTGGAAGTTAGAGGTCCAGTATCAAAGTCATCAGGATTTATTCCAGTTCTCTTAACATGGATTAAAAACAGTTACTTTCTGCCTTTACATCTTTATTATCTTCCCTCTATATGCATCTGTAACTATATTTTCTCATGATATTAGTCATGTGGGATTCTGGCTTCCCTAGTTATTTCATTTAAACTTTGCTATCACAGAACAGACCTTACCTTCAAATAAGGCCAACTCATTAACAACTGTTCTGTTATTCCACCATGACCAGAAATAAAAGTTGATAAACTATATTTGAGTAAGGAGAACAATAACATAACAGTTAAGCATAACTTTGGACTTCTAGGTGCTGACCCCTATAAGCCAGGACAATTTCTGCAACTATCTGATGTGACTCTTCCTATATTTCAGCAAAGTCTGGGGTAAGGGAAAGCTCTAAAACAATGCTCCCAATTGCTTATCCCACTGTAGAATGGACTGCTATCAGCACTTGGTAGGCAGAGGCAAGCTTGGTCTACAGAGTGAGTCCAGGACAGCCAAGGATATACAGAGAAACCCTGCCTTGAAAAACCAAAAAACAAAAACAAAAAAGGACTGGTGTAAGGACATCCTAGAAACAAGCATCTGACTCTGCACTGCTGGTTTATGTCCTACATGAGACTATGAGAACCATGGAGCAAGTCTAACTTATAACTACAAAGTCCCTACAAGTTTCAACATGTAATAGAGCTGGTTATTGCAAAATACTGCATGTTTCTTTTACTATCTTCTATTTCTCACATTAAAAATATAGTTATGGGCTCAGTGGTTAAGAGAACTGTCTGCTCTTTCAGAGGTCCCAAGTTCAAATCCCAGCAACCACATGGTGGCTCACAACCTACTATACTGGGATCTGATGCCCTCTTCTGGCACACAGGCATACATGCAGATAGAGCACTCATATACATAAAATAAATAAATAAACCTTTAAAATATATATAGGTAAGGATGGGCATGGATGTGAATGCTTTTAGTTCCCAAATGTGGAAGGCAGAGCAGATGGTCTCTGTGAGTTTGAGGTTAGCCTGTTCTACACAATGAGTTCCAGGCCAACCAAGAAGTTTGAGTGAGACCCTGTTCCAAAAATCAATCAATCAATCAATAGATATCTACAACTAAGGACTAGGAATGTAGCTCAATTGGTAAAGCATTTTCTTAGCATGCATGAAGTCCTGAGTTCAATCCTCAGTGTCATAGTAAACAGGCATGGTGGTGCATGTTTGTAATCCCAGGCTGAGACTGTCTTAAAACAAACAAATAAAACTAAATCAAGAACAAGGCAACTTTAGAGTTAACTTCAGTATTTTCTAAAATGATTTCCAAAGTCTGTACCACTCTGGTTGCTTTGTTATAACATTTACACAGGTATCCTATACTTCCTAAATGGATTTAGTTATAGAAGGAAGTTAGATATAACCTACAAGCCTATGAATGAGAAGCTTGTAACACAAGTTCAGTAAATGTTACACAAATGAGTAATCTGAATGATGTTAATAACAGGACCAACAGTATACCATTCCAGAACATGCCAGGCACCATTTTCTTTTTTCACTAATTGTGTGACAAATGTGATATAAATGTCACAACAATCTGGGCAGGAGAGATGGCTCAGTGGTTAAGAGCACTGGCTGCTTTTCCAGAGAACTCGGGTTCAATTCCCAGCACTCACATGGCAGCTCACAACTGCCTATAACTTCTGTTCCAGTGGATCTGATACTCCATATAGGTCTATGCATTCAAAACACTAATGTACATAAAATAAAAATAATTTTTTTTTTGGTTTTTTGAGACAAGGTTTCTCTGTGTAGCCCTGGCTGTCCTGGACTCACTTTATAGACCAGGCTGGCCTCGAACGCACAAAGATCCGCCTGCCTCTGCCTCCCAAGTGCTGGGATTAAAGGCGTGCGCCACCACCGCCCGGCAAAATAAAATTTTTAAATATTACAAAAATTTTGTAAGTGGGAACATGTACACGTTTAGTTCAGAGGTTAAGAAGAGAGGTTAATTCTTACAGCTAGCAATTAAAAGTCAAAGCAAAATTTGTATTCCAAAGTCTGATTTTATTTACACTATGTTTTATAAGATTTACTTATAAACTATGTATATTTGAGTGCTGGCATGTATGTATGCACACTATATGTGTATCTGGTACATGTGGAGGGCAGAGGAATTGGATCCCCTGGAACTTGAGGTACAAAATTCTTTGTGAGTCTCTGATATGGGTGCTGGAAACTCAACCCATGTCCCCTGCAAGAGCAGCAGTGTTTTTAACCACAAACCATCTCTTTAGCCCCATTTTTCTGATCTTAACAAACATATGGGATCTGCTTGGGTTTGGCTGTAGCAAAAGTACTTGCTAGATACAAAAACAAGTTCTCTGTGTCCTAATTTCCGCATGTATAAAATGAACTTTCTATACTCAATTTATTAAGTACTTGCATGGTTTTCTAAACTGCTTGATATATAATTATATCCATGGGTAGAAAGGCTTCACATACAATCTGATGATCTGCGTCTGATCCCTAGAGCTCAAGGCAGAAGCAATAAACTGGCCCCTGAAACTTGGTCTTCACATGCATGCTATGAGTCAGCTATTCCCACATACAGATTAAAGCTTAAGTATCTTCAACTCGTTTTTGAAGGCCTCAGACAAGCCAGTATAACATATTATTTCCTACTAACCCAGTAGTCTGTTTTAGTCTCTTCTTTACCATGCAGTCCATGGTTTTCTACTGGGAGATACATACATGTAATAGAGGATGACTCTGAACAGCAGACACTTCTGCCCACACTTCCTGGGAGCTGGAGTTACAGGCTCCATTCACCATGCTATTCTATCTCTTCTCCATTTCAGTTATTTTGAATGTGTAAGCATCATTCATTATCCATAAGATCTATTTATTTATCTAACAATAGTTTATAAACATTTTCTACATTCAAAGTATTGCTTTTGTTAGGCACTCAAACAGTAAAAAATTAAGAAAAATGGGATAGTTCCATGTTCTGTTTTTGTTACAAAGCTTCACTATGTAGCCTTGGCTACTCTGGAGGTCTGTATGTAGGCCAGGCTTCTCTCAAACTCACAGATTCACCTGCCTATGCCTTAGGAGTACTAGGATTCAAAATGTATGCCACCACACACAGTCATGTGCTTTTTGTTTGTTTGTTTGTTTGTTTTTTAATGTAGGTTTCAGGGATTGAACTCAAGTTGCTAGGCTTGTGTGGCTAGTGTTTTTATCCTCTGAGCCAGCTCTCTGGCCACTGCTTCATGTTTTTATTCAACATATTTCTTGGATACCTACTATGCACCAGGCAGTTTACTTTTGATGCCAGAGACATATCCCTCACAGGACTAAAAGTCTTGTAGAAAAAAAATTAAACATGAAATAACAAATATAGGATTATCAATAGTACCCAAAAAATTCTAAAAATGTGCTGGTCATGGTAGTGTATGCCTTTAACCTCAGTACTTGCAGAGGCCAGACTGGTCTATACTGCAAGTTCCAAGCCAGCTGGGGTTACATAGTGAGATCCTGTATCAAAGGAGTGGGGAAAAAAAAAAAGAAAGAAAGAAAAAGAAAAGAACTCTGGAAATGTACACAACAGAGAAAGCTATTCCAGATTGGAATTTGTTGGGAGCACAAAGGTCCCTCCCTGTGCTCACAGGTAGCTCTAGGGAAACAGGTGTGTTAAACAAAAAAAAAATTTTTTTCAAGAAAAAATATGTTTAATCTGCTTTTCCACCCAGAGGACTGGAAATGAAGGTGATTGATAGTCTAGTGATCTGATCTGTGTTGTCTGAACAGTTAGCTAGGCCATCTCAAGCTCACAGGAGCAGGACTGGAGGTGGATAACACCACAGACGCCCTTTATGCTGTCTGTATGACGGAGACAACATTAGGTCCTTCCCTAGGCCCTTAAAATAAGACATGGACCCTGTCTCTAGAACTCATCTTCTTGGAAGTGACATTTACTTTGAGTTGAGTTTTGATGTATTTATGCCTCCTTGTGCACAAGGGATTCTATTACACCAGAAGACTTTTTTTTCCAAATTGTACTATGCTTAAATAAGCTTACAATAAACTGCTCAGAGTCAAACTCTAGAAGTTTATTTGAACCAGCATGGGCTAAGTTGTGCTGAACTGTATATCCTTCTTGGCTCTTACAGATCATTCCTCTGTCAGTCATAGTTTTTGCAGGGACCCTCACCCAATAGGAATTAAAATCAATTAAAGAAAATATCCTTAAACTTATACTTCAAAAGTAAGTAGGGTACAGCAAGGGACGAGTAAGGTAAGTATATGTCAACAAGGAAGCAGCTTATTGAAAATCTGTGAAGCCAAAGCAGATCATGGGCCATACAGGTGAGAATAAGAAAGAAAATAGGGTGCCGGGCATGGTGATGAAGGCCTTTAATCCCAGCACATGGGAGGCAGAGGGAGGTGGATCTCTGAGTGTGAGGCCAGTCTGTTCTACAAAGGGAGTCTAGGACAGCCAGGGCTGTTACACATAGAAACTCTGTATTGAAATACCAAAAAAAAAAAAAGAAAGAAAGAAAAGAAAGGCTATGAGGCAGAGAGAAAGCTCACTAGTAAATAAAGGACCTGAGTTTAGATTCTCCAACACCCATTAAAAAAAGATGGGCTTGGCCATGTGTGCCCAACTAGACATCTCTCATCACCAAATGAAACCTCCAGTTCTTGGAATGAGTTACATCTAATCAAGTTGTTGGCCAAAGGACAACCCAGGGATAACCCTAAACAACTCAGACTATTGCCAAGGCTATTGGTTGTTCACCACAAACTGATGGAAAGGCTCTATTGCTGAAGACAATGCCTAAAGAACTCAATGAACATGTAGAAGCTGAGCTGATGCCTATCCAGATCCCCTACCACCTAGTGTTCATGGTACTAGAAAGTACTCTGCATAATAGCAAAGGAAAAAACCAAACAAATACCCCTTTGATCTACAATAGTAACCTGCCTGAAAAAAACACTGGTACAAAGTTTGTAGGAGTAACCAACCAATATCTGATTGGATTTAAGGCCCATTCCACGAGGTGGAACCCATACTCAACAATGCTCAGGTGGCCAGGAATCTGAGGCTACATAGGCCAGGGATTTAGTGGAAATAAAAACACTATGTTTCTGCTAAGAGAAAGTAGCAAAAAAATGACTCCTAATGATGTTCTGCTATACTCATAGATCAGTGCCTTGCTCAACTGAGGAATGGATAAAAAAACTGTGGTACATCTACACAATGGAATACTACTCAGCTATCAGAAACAAAGAAATCATGCAATCTGCAGCCAAATGGATGGAACTAGAGAAGCTCATCCTGAGTGAGCTAACCCAGACTCAGAAGGATGCACATGGTATCTATTCACTTATAATCAGATTTTAGCCATATAGTACAGGATAACTGTACTACAACCAATGCACCAAAGGGAACAGGAACATAGACTTTGTTTTCTGTCAATGAGACACTTTACCCTAGTGGTGCTGCCTGTAGGCCCCCAGTGTATGAGGAGGCTCTTGGCCATCATATGACTGCTGAACTGGGGTGGGGGACTTAAATGTAGGGATACTCCACTCCAGAGGAGTGGGATGAAAGGGACAGGGGGTAGAGGGTGGGAGGGGTGGAAAGAGTGCACTGTGATGGAGATGTAATCTGAAGTAATAAATAAACATTAAAAAAATGTAAGCCTATCAGAATTGCCAGGCATGGTGGCTCAAGCCTTTAATCCCAGCAATCGGGAGGAAAGGCAGGCAGATCTTTGCAAGTTCAAGGCCAGCCTGATCTAAAAAATGAGCACAGGACAGGTAGGGCTACAGAGAGAAACCCTGTCTCAACCCCCCCCCAAAAAAAGAATATTGAAAGATCAATGACACAACAATTTCTATAAAAGTCTAGAATTTATCACTCTACTTTTCTATGAGGAATTTTTTTTTCTTTTTGGTTTTTCGAGACAGGGTTTCTCTGTATGTCTTTGGCTGTCCTGGACTCACTTTGTAGACCAGGCTGGCCTGGAACTCACAGAGATCCGAAAGCCTCTGCCTCCCAACTGCTGGGGTTAAAGGAGTGTGCCACCACGCCCGGCAGGAAATTGCACATAAATGAACTAAGCCAAATATTAACATAAACTGAATTTACCACAATTGAAGATAAAATTTATTTATAATTAAGCACTTTTTACTTTAATTCACATTTTCAATTATGAAAAAAAAATGTCCCTTCATGGTAAAATATTACCTCATTGTATCTGTTACTGGGAATTTTGATGCTTGTTTTCCGAACTTCCATATCAATCATCAAACCTTGAACAACTGGCAAAGTATACTGGTAATTTCGGAAGTCCTGGACAAAGCAGAATAAAGTAGAATAAAACATGATAAAATGGTAGGATCTGATTTATAGCAATAAAAGTAGCACAAATAGAAATAATGTCAATATTAAATGTTCTTGCTTATTTAAACGAGAGGATGTGTAATGGAAGCCCTTACATCTACATTCTAGCTCTCTCATTAAATGTAGGCACACAAAGTAATAAATCAGATGACTTCCTGCACACCTTAAATGTAACATTAAATAAATGATCTGTAGGGGTTAGATAAATTAGATTTAGAAAATATATAGGAGTTTCTGATACTGTCTCTTAATTCGGGGCCTGAAGAGCATTATCAGCATGAAGTCAGGAAAAACAGGAAAGACTTAACAGACTGAAAAACAAGGTTGAAGTCAGGAAAAACAGGAAAGACTCAATAGACTGAAAAACAAGGTTGAAGTCAGGAAAAACAGGAAAGACTCAATAGACTTGAAGAAATAAAGTATCTGGCCTGACATTGTTTTCAGCTGCTAAGTGGGCGGAGCCCAAATTAAGCTGAAACAGAGTTCCTCCTATTTAAGGACAGTGCATGGAGCCCAGAAGAAGAGGCCCCTGATGCTAGACAGCTCCAAGAGTCCTGCTGAAAAAAGGGCTGGCCATTGATGGCCAGCTCTCTCTCCCTGAAGCAGAAAGAAGCCAGTGAGCAAAGAAAGCCTGAGCCAAGGACTAAACCCTGTGGCTCAGCTTTTGCCTAAAGGGGTTTGATCTGTCCGAGCAGTGGCCTAAAGGAAACCGTGCCTGGCTTTAAGGACTGAGGCAGAGCATCTGAGTTCCTGATTCAAAAGAAGTAAGTTGGCCTGCAGACGGCTGGGGTCTCCCACAGAGAAGAAAGCATGAAGCCTTATTTAAGGTGAGACTGCAATAACCAACTTACCCTGAGGAACCTGCATCTGAGAGATCCAGAAAAAGGACTGCTAAGTGCGTTAAAGAATCTACAACAAAGACTGTGTTCCTGACGACTGAGGACCTGCCCCAGAGACTGTATCATTCTAAAAGGTTATGAAAGTAGTTGTTATAATTATCAATAGGTTTAGTGGATAGGTTAAAGGGGTTGTAGGAATTTATAGGATTAATAGTTAAGAAATTGTTGGTGTTTGTTATAAGTGAATTTAGTAATAAATAAATAAGAGTTAAATAATAATTTAAAAGTTCGGTTACAATGATCACTGTTTATTGCCACTTAATATTTTCTATGTTTATTTTTTAGCTGTCTGTCTTCTTTTAATTTGCAAGAAGATATGGACTCTAACTTGTTTTGTTCTTATATCTCTAGTGCCTACAACATTTTAGGTACTCAATATGTATTTGTAGGTACCTAGAGTGCATGAGTGGCTAACCAGTATTGCTGAAGCGAAACAAACATGAATCAAGTGTAAAATGACAGTATATACAGCTGGATGTCATAGGTTCTTATAGGTTACCACTCAAGGGTTGATGTTTTTTCTTCTTTTTCTTTTTTAGATAGGGTTTTGTTATCTAACCCAGATTGGCTTGGGACTTACTATGCAGAGCAGGCTAGCCTTGACCTCTTAATTCTTTGGCCACAGCCTTTTCAGCGCTGAGATTACAGACTTGCATCTACAGCTGATACCACAAAGACATTTGACTTTTATTCTGAGGAAGTTTCTGGCCTGTTTTCTTCCTTCCTTTTCTTTTTTAATGAAGACGAGGTGGTGGGAAGGGATAAGTGAGAGGAATGGAGGTAAGCATAATGAAAATAATTCAGGGAAGAGACAGTGATTATGCAAACTGTCAATAGTTCAGAAGAGAGTGAAAATCTGTCAGGTTAAGGAGAAAACTGACGCCGGGCAGTGGTGGCGCACGCCTTTAATCCCAGCACTTGGGAGGCAGAGGCAGGCGGATCTTTGCGAGTTCGAGGCCAGCCTGGTCTACAAAGTGAGTCCAGGACAGCCAGGGCTACCCAGAGAAACCCTGTCTCGAAAAACCAAAAAAAAAAAAAAAAAAAAAAAAAAGGAGAAAACTGACAATACTTGCCACTGGATTGGATATGGAACACGAACAAAGAAGAATTTTTAAGTGATTCTGAATTTTATTAATAGGACTAAAACTGAAACTTGAAATCACAGAGATAAAGACTAGGTTGGGAGGAAGAGGGTATTTAATTTCTAAGTACTTTAGCTGTGTTATTTACAACACAACACAACACTACTGATGGGAAAAGAAAAATATCCCACACTCCACATACTGAAATAACAGTGCCTAGTCTCAAGTTTGTGATGATCCTTCTGCCTCAGACTTGTAGCTGGTAAGGATCACAGGCCTATGTCACAAAACTAAGCTTTCAGATGTTTTAGAAAGATGGTTGTATTAAAAAAATAAAGGAGTGTGATGGTTAATCCTGTCAACTTGACAGGATCTAGAATTACATAGGAGACAGACCTCTCGGAATACCCGCAGGGATTATTTAGATTAGGTCAGCCTCTGGGTGTGCCTGTGAGGGATTGTCTAGATTGGGTGGGAAGACCCAATTTAACTGTGGGGCATCATCAACGGTTAGAGGTCCCCGGCTCATTAAAAAGGTGAAAGCAAGATGAGTACCAGCATTGCTCACAGCCTGCTTTTTGACTGTAGTTGTAGTGTGACCAGCTGCCTCAAGTTCCTACTGCTGTGACTTCCCTACTGTGATGGACAAAAGTCCTCTCAACCTTAAAAAAAGAACTTCTAGCACACACCTACACCTTCAACCCCCACAGTTTAAAAAACTGGTGGTTCATGTCTGTAATCCCAGCTACTCTTGAGGCTGAGGCTAGAGAATCACAAGTTTGAAGTTAGCACAAACAATTAAATGAGACTGTCTCAAAATAAAAATTTAATAGGGCTGGGGTTGTGCATGTAAATCAGTGGTAGAGTGCTTGCCTAGCATGTGCAAGGCCCTGAGTTCATTCCAAGAATAAGAGAGAAGAGCAATCATCTTAGTGGTTAAGAAAGAGGGATGACGGGGCTGGGCAAATGGCTCGGTGGGTAAAAGAGCTTCTTGTGAAAACACGAAGACCTGAGTTTGAACTTCAAGAACCCATGTAAGAGCTGGACTTATAGCACAAGCATTTGTAATCCCAACACCTGTACATGGAGATAGGAGGCAAAGACGAGAGAAACTGGGAATTCAAGGGCCAGCTAGTCTGTATGCAACGGTGAATATCAAGACACTCTGACTCAAAAAAAGGTGAAAGTCAAAGACAGATGCCTATAATGGTCTTCTGACACACACTGTGGCATGTGAATGCTCACATTCACACACGTGTATCTGTACACACACACACACAGCAGATGTCATTCTTACAATGAAGATAAAACAAATTCTAGGTCTTTATTTATATACAGTGTTCTAGTCCTTACAAGAATCCTGCAAGGTCATTGCCTAGAAAGCAAAATCAGGGCTGAAATCCTGTACTATTTCACCCAAGAGCTCCATCTGTTTTTAAAAGCATATATATGTTCTGTTCTCCTCCAGAATAAACCTTCACCTGCCTGAAGCAGCAGCACAGCTGTCAGCAAAATAATTATAAAAGGAAAACTCCCAACTTACTGCTAGAAGATTCATGATGGTGTGCCCAGTCTCTCCAAACAGTGGTTTCCGAAATCTGACACTGAACAGTGGACAGGGGTAAACTAAAGAAATGAGAAATTACCAGATTAAATTCGGCAGCTTAAATTTCTAGAAAAAGAGACATTGTTATTAAAATAGTTTTTAAATATACATTTCAAATGTTGGGCTCAAAAAGCATTTACTATGGTAACACATAACCCCTGAGCCAGAGTTAGTCTTCTGATGACCAGAAAGTCTTTTGGTGCAGTTTCAAAGTTACTCACCAGATCCTATGAAGCAGCTGGATTGGTAGGATCCAGAAAAACAAAAATTTCCCCAATCCCCTTGTACTCAGAAAGTCAATGAGCTCACTCTTCTATACTTCCTAAACCAATCAACAGGTGACACTTCTAGCTGGCTCAATGATCAAGTTTTCCTGTTTGAAATGACAGTACAAGACAAAGAAATGTGTTGCTTTCTTTGTAGGCAGCCCTGTTTCTCTCTGCTGTCCATTTGTCTTTAGAGTTCCATCCAGGAGCATCTTCACCTAAGAAGTGATTTTAACCAGCTCCTTCATTCTTGATCGAGACAAAGAGCACCTTAGAGCTCCCACAGAATTTAATGTAAGCATAAGGTTTGCAACATAATATACCACTTTAATCATAATTCCTCTATGTTTTTTCCTTAAATAGATTCCTAAGATTCTATAATCATATCTTAGCCATTTCTGAATTTCCAGGATTCAAAAACACTTCACAGCCTTTGATTAAATGTTTTTGGTTTTGACATGGTTTCTCTGTGTAGCCTTGGCTGTCCTGGAACTCACTCTGTAGACCAGGGTGGCCTTGAACTCACAAAGATCCATCTGCCTCTACCTCCTGAGTGCTGGAATTAAAGGAAGGCACCAACATTGCCTGGCTTGTTTTTGATTTTCTGAAACAGGTCTTGGTATGTAGCTCTGGCTGGCCTAGAATGAGCTATATTGACCAGGCTGGCCTTACAGAAATCCACCTGCCTCTGCCATCTCAGTACTGGGATTAAAGGTGAAAATCACCATGTTCAGCCCTTGATTAAGTTTTTCTTTTTAAATTGTTTAGATTTATTTATTTTATTTTTATGTGTATGAGTGTTTTGTCTGCATGTATGTCAGTGTGCCTGGTATGTGAGCCTGGTAGCCCCATAGATCAGATGAGGGCATTGGATCCTCTGGAATTGGAGTTGTGGGTAGTTGTAACCCATCAAGTGGGTGCTGGGAACTGAATCTGGTCTTTTGTAAGAGAAGAAGTGCTCTTAAGTGGTGAGCCATCTCTCTAAGCACCCTTGACTAAATTCTTAATCAATGAATAACACACATAAATAAAAAATATAGATGTGATGGCTAATCTCTGGGAAGAGGGAACCTCAATTGAAGAACTGTCTCCACAAGATCAGCATGTGGTCATATATGTGCAGTAGCATTTTCTCAATTGCTAACAGGCCACTGAGGGCATTACCATTCCTAGTTAGGTGAATCTAGACTGTAAAAGAAAAGTAAGTGAGCCTGGGAGCAAGCTAGTAAGTAGCACTCCTCTATGGTCTCTGCTTCAGTTCCTGCCTCCAGGTTTTTGAGCTTCTGTCCTGGATTCCCTCAATGATGGACTGCAACCTTTAAGCTGAAATAAATCTTTTTCTCCACAAGTTGCTTTTGGTCATAGTATTTATAACAGTAACAAAAAGTAAACTAGTATAAAAGGTGACTTATTGAGAATATACATTTTCTGGTTTATAAATTAATGTTTCATTTATTATTTTATTTTATTCTTTTAACAATATAAAGTAACATGAGGCAAGACTTAAGATACCAGTTTATAAAACAAACAAAACCCTGGCAATCTGAGAAGCTAACAATCAGAAAATTTGAGTTCCATTCCTAAACTTAGAGAGCTAGTAAATGGTGGAGCTGAGAACCTTACTCAAGAGTTCTGATTCCTAGACAGGGGACTTTTAAGTAAGTGAAGACATAAAATTTAAAGTAAAGCATGCATTGAGTCTTTAATGTCTTAAAAAGAAAAAACACGCATGCGCACGCACACAAACACACACACACACACACACACACACACACACACACACACACACACA
>CAJQZJ010005020.1:7484863-7496398 GCA_907164525.1 Lophiomys imhausi
TAAACACTGACAATTAAAAGTTATGATGATTGAGTTATGACTTTGCTTCTTCCTTCTAGATACCAATGCTATGACCCTTAGTAACTCACAACAACATTCTTACCCCAAGATCAACATATTCTCTTGTAATTTTGAGTCTATCCTTTGTAAAATAAAAAGAACCACATCAAGTATTAAAATATGGAATTTTCTCAAACTATGGAAAGTTCTAACTTGCCACTAATAACAAAGTCCAAGGGCTGGGGAGGTAGTTCAGTGGTAGAATGTTTGCCTACCACAATTAAGGACCTGTGTTCAATTCCCAGCACTGTAAGAAAATATCAAAGTTCAATGTCATGTTTCCAAATGTAATATGATTGTTTAATATCTGAGTTCAAAAATGTTTATCATCTACTTATGGTGCAAAGTTATAAAGCATTCCTACCTGCCAGTGCATCCTGATATAGTTGTACAAAGTGATTAAAGATGTCCTTTGGCAAACACTTTTCATCTGGTAGACACTGTAGCAAAATTACTACCTCAGATTGACCCACAGCATGCATTCCTTTTGTTGTAAAACACCAGCACTTCCTGTTCACATCTATAAGTGGAATAAAAATACAGATATTCTTCTCAATCATTGATCTCAAAAGGATGCACAGAAATCTGTTACAATACAGCATAAAATGAAAGATCATGTAATTCAACTTGAAGTAGTCACTACATGAGTCAAAGAATCATTGCAGAAAATAAAACATGGCAATGCCTTGTTTTTGGTTTTTTTTTTTTTCCTCAACACTTAGAAAAATAATTGGAAGGAAGTGAAAAGAAATAACAAAAAATAAAAATATATTTAAGACTTAAATAGGTAACAAAGACACAGTCCTTCATGTTACTATTTTTTTAACCACTTTACCTGGGGCTGGGGTGATGGCTCACTGAGTAAAGTTTTTGTTGCACAGGCTGAGGAACTGAGTTCAGATCCCAGGACTCATATAAAAAGCTGACTATAGTAGTACCTGCCTGGAACCTTAGTACAAGAGCATCCCAAGGGCTCAGTGAGCCGATCTAGCTGATTAGTGAGCTCCAGGTTTAGTGGGGGACCTTCTCTCAAAAAAAAAAAAAAAAAAAAAGTCGACAACAATACACAAAGACACCTTACACTGACCTCTGCTTTCCATAGGCACGCACAGGTATGTTCACCTACATGCACACCACACCCATACAGAAAAATCACTTTACCATACAAGAATAAAACCCAACTCAGGAGCAGAGGCAGACAGATCTCTGTGAGTTCAAGGCCAGCCTGGTCTACAGAGGGAATTCCAGGACAGCCAGAGCTAAAAAAACAAAACAAAACAAAAGAATAAAACCCAGTGTGTGTGAGGGGCAGTGGGTGGGACTGGGAAGAGGGGAGGGATGGGGATGGGAATGTAAAAAAAAAAAAAGACAGAAAATATTAAATAAAAATTAAAAATAAAAAGAATGTCAAATCTGAGAGGCTTCAAAACAAACCGCAACATTTTAGCTTTGACCTCAGTTTTTGCCACCAAAAGAAAATACTTTTTTGTGTACTAGCTAGCTTAATTATAGTCCTTTCTGAGAGAAAATACTAGATAATTGGAAGACTTTACTTGGTTGTACACTATACAAAGTATGACTTGTCAAGACTACTTTTATTTCTTTACTTGAGGTTAGAAAGGGTCGGAAAAAAAAACCACAAGTCATATGCAGCAAAAATATCTTTCCATCCTTGACTATCATTTGCATGCAGATCAAAGGAAATGAAGTAAAATAATGAATAATCCCACTATGTATATCAAAACTAATAAAAGATCTCTTTCTTCCTATATGAAAATTACTACTTTGTGTTTCTACTTAGGAAGTATCCAGTCCTATTCATGTGTGTGCACGCATGTTCATGTGCCACAGAGAGATGTTAGGTATCTTCAATTGTTTTCCAACTTATTTTCTAAAACAGGTTATCTCAGTAAACATAAAGCTTGCCAATTCTGCTGGAGTGGATGGTCAAAAAACCCTCGAGGTTCTCTTATGTGTTTCTCCAATGCTTGGATTGCAGACACCTGTTGCTGCCCCCGGCCTCTTCTCCTTCCTCTTCATTTTTTATGTAAGTGCTGGGATCAAACTCAGACCCTCATGCTTATACACAGTAAATACTTTATCATTAAGACATCTCCCAGCCCTCCAATTAATCCATTATTTTAAGGTGCTTCAGGAATTGTAGGCTAGCTAATTTTTCTCTTTTTCATTCCATAATCACTTAATAGGTAACTTGTGGCAAGATATTATACTAGGTATAAGCACAGGATGGCTTCTGTCCTCAGATGGAGAAGTTAGCTAATTTCTAATTGTAACTTATAAACTGGATATGGTAAGCGGAAATTTCAAGCAAAACTATACTTAAATGTGATTTGTAAGGAAAGGGGGCTGAAATTAACAATGAGCCATATATATATCGATAGATAGGTACAATTGTCAACAAAACCAGAAACCTCCATTTCATCAACGGGGAATTTTTCTATGGAAGCAGACCATAGGTGTTTCTAGTTTCTAAGATCAACTTAAAACAGGTACACAGTGGGGACTGGAGGACATACCTCCACAAACTGTCTCTTCAAGGATAAATGTATTCTCTATTTTCCAATACATACCGGAAAAAAAAAATCAAGATTTAAGTTACTGTCTTCTTTCTTACACTGATGCCCATAATTCCAGCACCAAGAGTTGAAGTTTCTTTTGATAATTTATTAAATACTCCAGTTTGAGTATATATTACATAGTTAACATGTATTCCACATAGACTGCAGCATGACTGAGGCTTCTGGATCTTACGATCTACTGTGACTGGTTTGCTCCCTGGGTAACTTACTCACTCACAATTATTCTGGTCATTAGTTGTGACTTAACATATTTCAAGAAGAACTTAACCCACATCACTACAAGATTTATTTGACTTTCCACCACGGAGAACTTACATATCTCATCGCTGACTAAAGGTAAGCACTTCAGTTAGCCTCACAGTTGTCCATTTTACATGAACTAACTTTTTCAGAACTACGTCCAATAGGATGGGATTATACATAAAATACTTTTGTGTGAAGAGTATGAAAGCTTTAAAAATTATGTCCTTTTTAATTTAAAAATTCCAACTTACAATTTACAATTCTGACCATTGACAGTAAATTTGCATTTAAGACAAAGACAAGAGGGTCCAGGCCGCCGTCCTCCAGCTGCTGCAGGACTGAGATCTGTGACGGCCTCTCTTCCACAGCATGGTCTGTAAGAGAGAACATGGCAGTGCAGAGTTACAGGGACAGACTGAGAGGGAATCTGATGGAGAGTGAGATGATTCATTTCATCAAAGAGACAAGCATCTGACTTATAAATAGGGTGACACAGGTTGTCGCTTGTACCCACTGTCTCACTGCATGTTAATAGTGTTTCTTTTACTCTGGTTGGAATGAAAATATGGCTGTCCTATGTATAAACCTTCTCCCAAAAATGGTTTGTTTCAAGTCTGCTCTACCTCTTTAACAAAAATGTCACAGAACAAATGTTTTTTGTTTTTTTTTAAGATTTATTATGTATACAGTGTTCTGTCTGCAGGTATATCTGCAGGCCAGAAGAGGGCACCAGATTTCATTATGGATGGTTGTGAGCCACCATGTGGTTGCTGGGAATTGAACTCATGACCTCTGGAAGAGCAGCCAGTGAGGAGCCATCTCTCCAGCCCAGAACAAATGTTTTTAAGATCAAGATTTAAAATACTTCAAAATACATTAAAAATTGATTATATACTAGGAGTTTCTATGGAAAGGATATTAAGAAATTGAGACAGAGGGAGTCTGATTTTTTTATTCTATACTCTTTTATACTATTATAAATTAATAGTATACTACTAATATTTTTGGCCTTTATAAAGCATTACATTTTTAATGCACTAAAAAATAATAGTATAAGTAACTGGTTTCTTGAAATGATTCCTCTAAATATGAGAACATGTCACATATATGACTGAAATCATTAGAAAGCTACACATCAGACTGTAGGCATAGACAAGTTAATACTAGAGATATTCAGTGCACTCCTCTCCTAATTCTGTAAGCACATACTGTACTACTTCATCCTCCCTCACCCCCCCAAGACAGGGTTTCTCTGTGTAGCCCTGGCTATCCTGGACTCACTTTGTAGACCAGGCTGGCCTTAAACTCACAGAGATCCACCCGCCTCTGCCTCCCGAGTGCTGGGATTAAAGGCATGTGCCACCACACCCAGTAATTAGACAGCTGTGAACTGCCATGTGGTTGCTGGGATTTTGAACTCGGGTACTTTGGAAGAGCAGCCAATGCTCTTAACCGCTGAGCCATCTCTCCAGCCCGGGAGCCAACTTATTATACAAACAAGATACTGGTTTTTTTTTGTTGTTGTTGTTTTGTTTTGTTTTTGTTTTTAGACAAGGTTTCTCTGTGTAGCCCTGGCTGTACTGAACTCACTTTGTAGACCAGGCTGGTCTCTAACTCACAAAGATCCGTCTGCCTCTGCCTCCCAAGTGCTGGAATTAAAGACATGTGCCACCACTGCCCGTTTTTTGTTTGTTTGTTTGTTTTTTAGGTTTTTTTTTGAGACAGGGTTTCTCGTGTAACAGCTTGGACTGTCCTGGAACTCACTCTGTAGACCAGGCTGGCCTTTAACTCACAGAGATCCACCTACCTCTGCCTCCTGAGTGCTGGGATTAAAGGCATGTGCCACCACTCCTGGCCATGACAGACAGCTGTGAACTGCCATGTGGGTGCTGGGATTTGAATCTAGGTCCTTTGGAAGAGCAGTCAGGGCTCTTAACCACTGAACCATCTCTCTAGTCCCCCTTTTTTTTTTTTTTTTTGTTTTTAGTTTTTAGAGACAGGGTTTCTCTGTGTAACAGCTCTGGCTGTCCTGGACTCAGTTTGTAGACCAGGCTGACCTCTAACTTATAGAGATCCACCTGCCTCTGCCTCCCAAACGTTGGGATTAAAGGTGTGTGCCACTACACCTGGCTGGTCACTTCATTCTTATTGGTGTTCATCTCAGTATAAAGTCAAAAATCATGACCAATAATCTTTAAGAATCTAGCTTAAAAATAAGGGAAAGGAATGAAAATGGACATTTTAGTGTTGTTCTCATAAAATGTATTACAAAGGGATACCCAGGACAAAAAAAATATCATTTTTCACTGATCAAAAGAAATAAGAACTGATTTTTTACCTTATAAATTGAAATATAAATTTGAAAAAAAATATTAAGTGATTTGTAAAATTTTTAATAAGTTAACCCAGTAAAATAAAAAACTACAAAATTCTAGTGAAGAGATTGTAATATCAAAACAGCCTAGCAATATGACTCCTTTAAAAATAAACTATTACAATTCTTTATTAAACTACAACTTATTAAATAACTCAGCTGGGTGTGGTGGCATGCACCTTTAGTCCCAGAAGATAAGGAGGGAGAGACAGGTGGATCTTTTTGAGTTCAAAGCCAGTCTGGTCTACATAGTGAGTTACGAGTTATCCAGAGTTTCACAGTGAAACCTTGTCTCAAAATAAATACCAAAAATCAATAACGACCCCCCCCAATTTTCACTTACAGAGTAAGATTCTTAACAAAAATATGTTCTGGAGAGCCCTGGTAAAGGAGGAATGGTGTGACACAAGCAAAGAGTGCTGAGCTGGCAGGACAGCAGCACTGGGTGACTCCACATTGGCATCCAGTCAGCCCTTCCAGCGATGAGCTACTAATAACAGCTTCATTTCTCCTTCATCTCAGCCTTTCCTGATCCCTGTAACCTCATACTTCCTGTCTTTTATCTTTTGTACTGTTGCCAGTTACCTTTAAAACATAGACACTACCACCCACAAATTACTTTTGTTTAGAAATACTTAATGGACTGCCAGTATAAATTACTTACTTTATGTGTATGAGTGTTTGGCCTACATGTATTTATGTGTACCATCTGCATGCTTTGTGCCCACAGAGGCCAAAAGACAGTCTCCTGGAAGTAGAATTATGGACGGTTGTAAGCTGCCATGTGAATGCTGGGAACTGAACCCAGGTCTTCTGCAATAGCAGGAAATGCACTTGAACTCTGAACCATCTCTCCAGCCTAATTTATCTTAACACACACAATTCCTTATAAACATCTTTCAGCTCCACTTCTTGTCACTTCACTTCTAATACCTTTTATGTTATTCACAGATTATTTTTTTTACCCTTTTCCCCCTTTGCTATAGAGTAATGACCTTTATAGTGGGCAAAAACACTTATCTTCTCTGAGCCATTTTTAAAGTAAACTCTAGTCTATTTTTAAGAATGAGTTACCTATACCTGTTTAAGAGTCATTGTTGGCATTAAATCAGATTACATACCTTTATGTTTATAGCAAGAAACTGGCTATAATCATGTTCACATGTAATTATTACTTTCTCTTTCATCTCTTTGAAAGACTTCTGTGTAGCCAGACTTTTTGACCAGCTGCTTAGCTTTTTGTCTGTGTAGGCATAACTTTTTTGTTTGTTTGTTTGTTTGAGACAAGGTTTCTCTGTGTATCGCTGGCTGAACTCACAGAAATCCACCTGCATCTGCCTCTCGAGTGCTGGGATCAAAGGCATGAACACCATGCTTGGCTTAGGTGTAACTTTTAAACTATATTTATTAATAATTCTAACACCTACCAACCAACCAACCCTAACACTGCAGAAAGGATACTAAGACACTGCAGGTCCTTAGGGACAACTGGTTAGCAGTCTGTCTCTGTAGGAACATTGCAACCACTTAGTGGTCACTCAGTGGCCACCTGGCTCTGGTGTTGCAGACTCACTTCTACTTGGGGTAGGCCTCCTCTGTCCCTCCAAGACCACCAAACTTAAACAGGGCAGAGGCTGCACTCCTGCTTGTTTCTTAAGTCAGTCTGATTTTTTCTGAACCTCCTTTTGGCAGGTCCAGCGCCGTGTTCGGTCTTGGCCTTGGTGGCAAGGCTATCCCACTCCGTTGACAACCTACGTGCTGGCCACCCAAGCTTGCCATCTCAGGGCTGGTCCCACCCAAGGCAACTGTCTCCTCACCATCCAATTGCCTAGTCACAGGCCTCTGGCACACCCCCACTTGAGGTTGGGCCTTTCCCCATTCTTATGAACTATCTGTGGCTTTTCTCAGCCTTCCTGGGCTTGCTTGTGGCAGGTGCTGCTTTCCACAGTTTTTCTCAGCCTTCCTGGACTCTGTCCACCCAGGTCACAATCTTTAGGAAGTCTTGGTAGCTAGAGTCTTTCCAAGTTAGGCAGCGTTCAGAAGCAAGGCCAAGCAAAAAGCCCTCCTCCCGAGGTACACCTGTTGACCAGGACCATGTGTACTGCCAGGTGTTCCTGACAGAAGCAAGTCTTTTGGATGATTTTGTATGCCCCTTTAAGAGTCTGTATTTCTGAAGCCCTTACATAACGTTTACATAATTCAACATAACTGTGTTTGAAAGGAATCCAAGCCTCCACCACATGTCTGTCTCTCAGTCTTACCCTAGGATGCCTACAAAGTAACACTTTGCTTTCCCTCCTCTATTCTATTATTCTATTAACATATTTTTTGTTAAGAAGGTGACTGTGTAAACACAAATTTGGGTTATTTTTAACAAATTTTAGTTTAATAAGGAATTATACTCATTTATTTTATTAATAAAGTAAAGTCAGATACTGGATTCTATTTTGATAAACCTTATATCTGTTAAATTCAGTTGCTTATATCATCTTCTACCAAGAAAGAACAAGTATTTTTGTCAGAAGCCAAGACCCTTGCCTCTCACCCTCACCCCCTACCTCTCCCCACCTGCACAATGTCCCCTGCAGCTTCATACTGCCTGGCAACCGCAAAGTTCCAGGTTGGCAGTTACAGATTGATTCAAAGCAGTGTACCGTGTCTTCTGAAGAAAAATGGGTTGGCAGTTACAGATTGATTCAAAGCAGTGTACTGTGTCTTCTGAGAAAAATGGGTAGATCATACAATGTCCAGGGCACAGGCCAAGAAGATTCTGTACTTTCCTACCACCTGGCCCCTCTCACCTCCTCCCCTTGTAAAGCATATTATAAAAAAGCACTTTGCGCTCAAATACACGGCTCTTGACAAGTAATTGCTTCCTTGAGTCCTTTCCCTCTCTCGCCCATTCTTTTTTCAGGTTGCGGTCCTCCTCGCCCCCACGAATTACTAGGACCCATGGGTCGGATCACGTGGTGCCCAACGTGAGGTTCGAGGCACGGACCCCTCTGGATGGACTCTCCACGAAGCGTGTACACGACATTAAGATTGAGTGAGACAGCGATCGTCACCCGCGACCTGTCGTCCTCGAGTGAGTCTATTTTCATTTCCGTCCCATAAGAATGGGCCATTCTCTGTCAAAGGAGGCGTCCTTTGTAAAGGACCTCAAACATACACTCAGAGAGAGAGGAATAAGGGTTAAAAAAAAGGATCTTATAAATTTCTTTGTGTTTATTGATAAAAGCTGTCTGTGGTTCATAATAGATGGTCCTACTATTCATCCAAAGAAATGGCAAAAGGTAGGCCATGAGTTAAACGAAAAAATCAAAAATGAAGACAATTCTCCTCTTCCTGCAACAATTTTCTCTTTCTGGAGTATTATTAGGGACATTATTGAAGATGCTGATAAGGATATGGGAAAGCGTCAACTTTTGTCTGTTGCAGAATATTGTCTGTCACAGTCCAGGCCAAATTCTACCTGCTCTTCTCGTCACCCCTCTCGGTCTCCGTCTCAGGCCTCCGTTCCTTTCACTCTTATAGACATCCCCCCTGAACAGGACTCCCCTCCTTCTGATCCGCCTCACCTTTATCCAGATTTGCATTCTCTCCAGCCTCCTCCTTTTGATTCTCCAGCTGTCTCCGACTCCCTCCTCCACTCACCTTTGCAACCCTGTCCTTCAAAAATCTGCTTCCCTCTGCCCTCCCTGCCTTCCTATTAAACATCATTCTTCTCCTCTGCCACCCTCTCAGCGGACAGCTCTGGCCGCTCCCCCCGACACAGAGCCTTTGGGCCCCAGTGGTACCACCTCCCTTGAGGATGAAGCCGCCCGCTATCACAATTCTGACTGGCCTCCTCTCACAGCGCCTTCTGCCTTTCCAACCTTCCCTATCACCTTGCCTAAATCTCTTTCCGATATGCAAGACTGCCTTGCTTCTCAGGTTCGTGAACTGACAGACATCCTCCACCTCCAAAAACAAGTTTCACGTCTCTCGGTCCTTTGTTCTTCCTCTGCCCCTCCTCCAGATTCTCTCCACCTAGCCTTTCCAGTCACCTGGTCACAGGTCCCTCCCTCGCAGGCACCCGCAGCCTCTGATTCGGAGTCCCGACAGACTCCACCGCCTCCTCCAGCCGCTTGGTCCGGTGCTCGGCGTCCCCCCTCCTCCATGCCTATCGCACCTCCCCCCTCCTGCTTTGTGCCTGCTTCCTTCTTCTCGTCCTTCTCACAAGCCCTCTGGAACAACTCGTCCCCGACCTGAGAATGAGCCTGATTCCTCTGAGGACGAGCCCAATTCAGAAATTGACAATGAAAGCGATAACGAAGATACAAGTAACCCCACAGCCTTTAAAAAACTCCGTTTTAAACATCTTGAAAAGTCAAATTCGGCCGTTAGAAATTATGGCCCCAATGCCCCCTTCACTCTCTCCCTCCTTGAGAGTCTCGGTGGAGGCGGATACTTAACTCCCAATGAATGGCTCACTGTCGCCCAGTCAGTCCTGACTCGGGGACAGTTCCTTTCTTGGCAGGCTGATTGGGCCAACCGCTGCAGGTCTCAGGCACAAGCCAATCTCTCGAGCACACTCTCGCCCTCCAACAAGTGGACGCTTGATAAACTCCTAGGTCGAGGAAAATATGCCTCTAACCAAATACAAACAAAATTTTCTCTGGGTCTCTTAGCTCAGTCCTCTTCAGCAGCTATGAGCGCCTGGAGAGCCATTCCCATGAAAGGCTGTGTTCTTTCTCCCTTGACTAAGATTACTCAAGGCAATCAAGAAGAGTTTTCAGATTTTGTTGCTCGCCTCCTAGAGGCAGCTGAGAGGTCCTTGGGACCTGGCCAGGGAGAAAATAAACTTCTCCAACAGCTTGCTTATGAAAATGCTAATTCTGCCTGTAGGGCTGCCCTTCAAGGAAAATATAAAGATAAGGACTTGGATGAAATGATCCGTATCTGCAGAGATGTAGATCCCTTTGCCCAAAAGGTCTCACAAGCCATCCATCTGGCTATGGGAGCAGCCACTAGTGGTGGGGCCACCGGGTCCACCTGTTTCAAATGTGGTCAACTGGGTCATTTTGTTAAACAGTGCCCTCAAGGTAAACTTATAACTCTACCCCACCCTCAGCTAAGGGTAGAGAGTCCACCTCCAACAACCCCTTGCCCTCGCTGCAAGCGAGGCAAACACTGGGCTAATTCCTGCCGCTCCAAAACTGACATTCTGGGCAATCCCCTCCCTCTCCTTCCGGGAAACGGGATGTGGGGCCAGCCCCAGGCCCCTCAGCCAGTCTCCTTCCTGCCAGCCTCGGGGAACAGCCAGACAGGGCCACACCAAACCCTCCATCAACAACTCCCAAACCAACCTCAGCCCTCCATAGGGCTACCCCAGGGGGTGCAGGATTGGACCTCTGTGCCTCCTCCGATACAATATTAGAACCTGAAAGAGGAGTTCAGATAATTCCTACTGGTGTCTTTGGGACTTCCCCACCCCAGATTTACTTTCTTATCTTGGGTAGAGCGTCTGCCACACTCCAAGGCATTACTATCTTCCCTTCGATTGTTGATAACGATTACTCTGGGGAAATCAAAGTGCTGGCCTCTAGCTCCAGAGGGCCTCTTCACATCCACCGGGGACAACGCCTTGCACAGGCCCTCCCCCTTCCACTGGACACCTCAACACCCCCTTTGGGCCCATCCCAGGGTGCCTCCACCCCAGGGTCCTCTGATGTCTATTGGGTCCAAAAACTCTCACAAGAACACCCACAGCTAAAACTTAAACTCAATGGCAAAACCTTTGAAGGCATTCTTGATTCAGGAGCGGACTCCACAGTTATCTCACAGGCCTCCTGGCCTCCCTCTTGGCCCTGTCAGCCTTCTTTAACCCACCTCCAAGGCATTGGCCAGTCCACCAACACCCTTCGGAGTTCCCAATTGCTAACTTGGGAGGATCCTGAGGGTAATACTGGACATGTTAGGCCATTCATTATACCTGGCCTCCCTATAAACTTATGGGGTCAAGATGTATTGAGTCAAATGGGAGTCCTTATGTTTAGCCCCTCTATGGCTGTTACCCACCAGATGCTGGATCAGGGGTTCATTCTGGGACAAGGCTTGGGCAAAAACAACCAAGGGATTCCCACCCCAATTGCTATTACACCAAAAACCTCATGCTCAGGACTAGGTTATGATTCAAATTTTTCTTAAGGGCCATTGCTCCTCCTGCACGCCAGGCAGATAAAATCACCTGGAAGTCAGATTCCCCTGTCTGGATCG
>CAJQZJ010005020.1:7496408-7571428 GCA_907164525.1 Lophiomys imhausi
ATATTATAAAAAAGCACTTTGCGCTCAAATACACGGCTCTTGACAAGCAATTGCTTCCTTGAGTCCTTTCCCTCTCTCGCCCATTCTTTTTTCAGGTTGCGGTCCTCCTCGCCCCCACGAATTACTAGGACCCGCGGGTCGGGTCATATTTTTGTATATCTATTTAATTAAGACATATTACAAGCCTATGCTACCACACCTAGCTAAAAGATACTTTTAACAGTAAAACTGCTTAAGTCCTCCTGATGTATCTTCCTGAAGGTATCATCACACTTCAAAATGAAAGCTAAATTAACATCCCAAGTGCACTGGGCTAAACTCTAGATCCACAAGCAACTCTTTGAGAGTTTGGAGAACTTTGAAATATATTTCCAGAGACTAAAATGACATTATACCAAAACCCATCAACAGCTACCCTAGAATAGTCACAGGAGCAACTGTTTTCACAGCACTGAGGAAGCTGTATTTGTTGTGACATAGACGGATGGCTATCACCCAATTGTCCTTTCCTTAAACAGAAGGCAACATGTGGCATATACAACTATTCTGTCTAAACACTGAAGTCTGCATACCTCCTTTCACACCAGTGGAGATGAGGATGGGAGGAAGGCCATCTTCAGGAATAAGGTTCATTGCACTTCCAACAGGACTTCCAACCTGAGTTATGCTCCCAGAGAATAGAGAAATATCAGCCTAAGAGAAGCAAATCATTAATGTGAACATTAGAGTGTATGCAAGACTCTAGTAAAATATAATTGAAATATAAGTAAGAATTTGGGCAAAAAATGGAAATTTATTCTTTTTTTGAGACAAGGTCTCACTATGTAGACTTGGCTGTATTAGAACTCACTATATAAACCAGGCTGGTCTCAAACTCATAAACGTCCACCTGTCTCTGCTTCCCAAGAGATGGGAAGCAGCACTTGGTGTGGTCTACCACACCCAGGTGCCCCTTGCATTTCTGAGAGAGGATCTCTAGCCCAGACTGTCCTGAAACTCATTACATAGCGAAGGATGACTTTAACAACTGATCCTCCTACCTCGATTGCAGGCATTCAATACCATGGTCTGTTTATGTAGTGGTGGGAATTGAACCCAGGGCTTTATGCACACAAGGCAAGCACTTCACCAATTGTGCTGCAGCCCAAGACTCAGTAAAGTTAATCTCAACAACATGCACTTACAATTACTACATAGTTTACAAATAACATAGAGATAAATACCTGAACAAGTATTTCTGAACATAAATACAAATCATTAACAATTTTCTGGAAACTTTAGAAGTACAAACTTTATCCAATCATAATGTGAACTGTGGCCGCTGGGTGATCATGACACAGGTTCACCAAGTGTACTAACTGCTTTATTCTGGGACAGACACTGATAATGATGGGTCACATATGTGTGTGAGGACAAAAGTATGTGAGAAAACTGTCATTTTTGTTTGTTTGTTTTGAGACATAGTCTTAGTATGTAGCTCTGGATGTCCTAGAACTCACTATGTGGACTGGCTGGTCTTGAACTCTGCCTCCCAAGTGCTGGAATTAAAAGTGTGCATCACTATGCCCAGCTTTGTATTCCTTCCAATTTTCTGTGAACCAAAAACTGCTTTAAAAGTTTTCATTAAAATGTATCCAAACTCTTATCCTCTTAATAAAAAAAAAAATTAAAAACCCAGAACTCATGGCTCAGGAACGTAATACCAAATATTCAGGAAGCTGAGGCAGGAAGACGGAAAGTTCACGGCCTGTCCAGGCTGAGTATGAGATCAAGACCAACCTGGGCAAGTTAGTATGTCCTTGTTCCAAACTATATATATATATATGTATATATACACACATACACACATATATATTTGCCCTCCTATTCTCTTACCTCTGCTGGTAGAGGACTGGTAGTTACAGGCTTGACTGGGTCATGTGACACAGCCAGAGTTCCTGCAGAGGACGTTCCATTCATTGTTAATTTGGCTGCATCAGCAACTTCTCCATTGGGCAAGATCCCATCAGCAAACCAAACTCTCCTCTGCTCTCGGGGCTGAGGCACTTGAGGGACCAGGAAAATAGAACAGGCATCAATGCAACATTGATAGTGTTTCTAATGGCAAAGAAGAGGTCACCAATTCCAGAGGTTCAAAGAAGTTTCCTATTTATTAGCATCTTATGACTACATACAGGAGAATGACTACATACAGTGGCTGAATGACAGCAGTTGTAACTAACAAAAACCCTTTTAAATGTTCTTTACTTCTATTGGCAAAAGTTTAAAATGATTTGCTTTAAAAATACAGTAATTCGCTGGGCGTGGTGGCACACGCCTTTAATCCCAGCACTTGGGAGGCAGAGGCAAGTGGATCTCTGTGAGTTCAAGGCCAGCCTGGTCTACAGAGCCAGTCTAGGACAGTCAGAACTATCACACAGAGAAACCCTGTCTTGAAAACAAACACAGTAATTCTTAGATACTGCTGTGATTATGTTACATAGTCTGTTCTGCATCATTGACAAAAACCATGGAGAGTGTTTTAATGTCCAGAAACGGATTTAGAGCAGGGGAAAAAAATCTATCAAAAGAAATCCCTATTTCCTAAAAATATGAGGTCCACAGAAATTAAATATTTGGCAAAATGATATGGTACTTTTAAAGAGCAAAGACACTCTGAAGAATATTGAGAATCACTGATTACTAAAGGAAGAGTTGGCACAGACATGTAAGAACTGAGGCACAAATTGACCAGATCTTTGGCTAAATGTAACTGAAGAGGAAAAAGACTGATCTGGTGCTAGTTTGCACTTTAGTGAAAGGACAGGGAAAAGCTGGAAAATAGCATTTGATGAAACAATGTCCTTAAATCCAATTTTGGAAATCAGTCTGAACAGTTAAAACAAAGAGAATAGGGAAGAACAACAAAAATGACAAATGAAGCAAAGAGAATAGGATTTTTAAGAAAGCCTGAACTCACAAAAATGCAAGGATTATCTACTAAGGGATGATCTGAAAGAGGAGAAATGGGGAAGAATAATAATCTCACTAGAGATCTGATCTTCAACAGGGAAGGAGAACTTTAACCAGGAAAGGGAATGTTATTAGGTGACAGACATAAAATTAATGAAGACAGATTGAAATATCAAGGGAAACATCTTGACAAGGTCATTTTAAGGAAGTATATCATTGTTACTTTTATTATTCATACCCTTTTAAATTTACAATGTGCATTTCATCTGACACTATTTTGATCATAAAGGAGTGACAACCCCCAAAAGTTGAGCTTATAACCTATCATATGATATAATCAGAATTAAAGTCCTGGATTAAAGGTCTATATATGAGATAATATTTCATATTTAATAATGGATAAATTAATCACAAAAGAGAATATGGCAATGTCTATTCCTGAAAACAATACCAGAATGGCCTGGTCAACAGGAAGAAGGCTCATTTTCATCATTTTGCAAACTCCTACCAAGAACATTTAAATAAGTATGAATCTAGGACCTTACAGGATGGTTTAAAAGTCTACAACTCTTCTCAGGTATAAGCAGTGTAATTAGTTCATTCTTAAGTTGGAGGGGAATGGGCATGTTTTCAGGGGTCCCTCCAAAATATCAGGCGATATAGTATTTTTTTACTTGCCCATATATAATCTTCACATATCTCTCATCTTGGTCTTCTACTTTAATAGCCAGCCACCCATGCTGAGTTTTAAAGAGTGGTGCTGTAAAGCCATATCAGCACCTTTTAGAGGAACGTGAAGAAAAGGAGAGAACAGCACATGATCCCCTACCTTCTGTTCCAGGGTGCTTTAAAACTCCCACAGGTACCATCACAGTGGGAGGTGGAGAGCTCAGGGCTCCTGAGGCCTGAGCTTGCTGCAAGGGAGGGATAGTAGAACAGTATTCAGCAGGATTGTTAGGGTTAGGGCTCTGGCTTGAGGCACTCATCATGTTCTCCCAGGCTTGAGCTAAAGCAAATACAGACACAATCAATGTGAATGGATTACAAAATATGGACATCAAGACCTCAACAATAGTGGATAAATAATGCAGCTCCTTCTCACTAACATTCATAGTATGTCTCTCCCAGCTAGTGAAGGTATTCCGGAGTAGATGGTTTTATTCAATTAGAGAGACCACTTAGCTAAGCAAATTATTTGATTGGATTAAGTTAAAATGATATGTTTAAAAATAATAGCTACAGGACTGCTGATATAGTTTAGAGGCTGGGCCTATAGGTTTGTTTGTTTGTTTGTTTAAAGGAGACCACATATTTCTTAGAAGGGAGGAAAATAACATCAGATCTACAACTAAGTTGCATAAGGATCTGCAACTAAAATAGACTTTATAATGTCTATTAAAAATTAAAATCAGGGACCTAAAAATACAGTTCCAATGTATGACTACTTTAGTCTTATTTTTAGATCTTCAGTTTCTTTTTAACTGAGATAAAAATCTCATTTGAAATATTCAGAAGCCGAAAGCTCAGAAGTATACAACTCTATTTCTATGGTTTATGCTTTAATGTAGTCATCACCTGTATAAAAGTAAATCATTGCACTGTCTTGGTGTGTCACAAAAGCATATGACCTACTTGAACGTTTAAACATGCCAATAGCATATGATCAACCAGTATGATCACAAATGCTCTAAGGGTCTATGTACCTGTGATCTTACTAACTAAACACTGACATAGCAACACTGTCTTTCAAAGTAAACAGGATGGATGGAGCTACAGAAACCAAAGATATTAAAGTTTTATTTTTGAAGTGCAGGTAATATACGCCAAGGAATAGAAACCACCCAATTTTTGAGCACCTTAAAAAACAAAACACCCTCATGTTACATCAAAGAATGATCCAAAAGACTTTGAATATTTATCTTGAATATTTATTTCCTCTAAGGGTAGTAACAAAAGCTATGTTCATTTGAAAGCACTGGCAGAAAGAGGGGAGGAAGAAAATAGGAGAAAGGGAAAAGAGGGAACACTGAAAAGCATCAAATTAAATATTCAGAAAGAGACCAGGCTAAGCCATGCAGGAGGAAAGACACTGGCAAAACCAGAAGTAAGTACTTTAGGATCCCCTGCGAAGGGCTTCCTTGGCTTAATAACAACTAAGTGACTCCATATGAATCCTCTGCCATTTCCTTCATCTTTAGCTTGCCAAGATTAAAAAAAAAATGCTATCAAGTTGGAAGACCTCATCAAAGAAAAGAGGTATTAGGCATTGTGATTAAGCTATATATTCTTGTCTGTGGATATGAGTCTACAAATGAAAGCAGTGGAATAAAAACCATCAATTCAGCAATTCAATGAAGTAACCACCAACCAAACAGTGATCCTTAAGAGTAAAGAGAATGATTCATGTTTCATCAAAATTTTAAGAATTCAGAAATGGGAGGAAATCAGGTAGATCATAGGATATTAGAACAGATCCAATTAACTGACATGCAGTAGGTTAATAGGCCAGCAACAGGACAACATCACTATGAGCAGTGCAGACAGACAGAGCAGGAGGGTCTAAGAGCAGATAAACTAATCTCCAGGGTGCCAGGGACACAGGCAGCAACAGAGTGCAGTTTCAGTACTATGTCTACTTGGAACTGTTCTGGCAACTGTACAAAGACACATTTAAAGAGAAAACACTACCACCTAATAAGTTTTACTATATTTCTTCACAAGAATATTTAAGGATTTTGGTTCTGGTATTTTTTGTTTATTTTCTTTAACTAAAATGTCTACGGATTAATTTCTAGTCCAATAAAAGATGAACAATGACTAAGTTTAATCTCCCTTCCCTTGACTGTATTCTTTTCCCATGTAAAAAATACTTTGCAGAAATCACTGGCAAAAAAAAAAAAAAGGTACAAATTGCTACTTGAGACTCTATGCTAAAATATTTATTTCTAACAAAATGAACGAAGCAAGACTTATTGTTAAAAATATTGTTTTTAAATGTCTTTTTAAAAAAAGATTTATTTATTTACTTTATGTATATGAGTGCGCTATCTGCATGCACACCTGCAGGCCAGAAGATGGCATCAGATCACATTATAGATGATTGTGGTTGCCGGGGAATTGAACTCAGTACCTTTGGAAGAGCAGTCAGTGCTTAACCACTGAGCCATCGCTCCAGCTCTGTTAAGAATATTGTTAAGAATGTAAGTTCTCGGAAGGAGAAACTAAGCCCAATGCGGTCAACAGCACCCCAACCCACACCTCTCCAATAATCTGACAGGGACATGCAGAGCTATATAACACCATGTTCTTAAAGGACTTCATTTTATCCACAAAACTTACCTAGCTTTAGTATTCATTCATTAAATCTGGCATGGGAAATCTGAAATGCTAACATAATTTCAAATATGGAGATTAAGCTCAAGGCTTTCAGTTACAGTTATGATATTTGAAAAGGGAAACAAATTTTTTTTTGGGACCTTTTATAGGAATTCTCTTATTCTGTCGCAGTGATGGCATCAACCTGTTTCAATACTTACCATTCATTAGCACTGAATGACAGATTATACACACTCTAGCTTCCTTTCTGTCCATATATAGCAGTTTACATTTCAGGCTACAGCAGGAAGCACAGAAAACCTGAGAGGAAAAAAATATATACTGAACTACTAGGATCACAGTACAAAACAAGTGATCTAATAATGACCAATATAGGTCAAAAGTGAACCATATTAACTACTACACTACAGAATAAAAAAATAAAAAGAAGTGGCAGTTCAGGAAACTGGAATTCAAAACCAAGAGTGAGATTTACAAGTCTGTTAACAATAAGAAAGTTAATAAAAATTCATGAAAATAAAAATATTAGCAAATATTTTTATATTTTACATACTTTATCAAAATATATACAGAAAATACATAGCAAGGGGAAAAACAAAACAAGACTTTAGTTACCCTTAGGCAAATTTCTCATAACACCAGTACTTAAGAGATCGTATACCTATTTCTGTTTTGGAAGGAGCTACATATATAGGAGGAGGAAATGATCAAAGATTAAAGGGATTAAAGGCGTGCACCACCACACCTGGCCTGTTTTCTATTACCTAATAATCATACCAGTTTTCTATGAAGGACAAAATGAAAACATACAACCCAGTAATAAAAATCAGCCCAGCTCTAGCTATAGCAAGCCAGAGCAGCCCACAAAGTCAGCCAGGCCAAGTTCTAACACCTCCTTCTTGCCTTCTGAGCTCAGTTGGAGCCTTTCTTTCCCCTTCACACCATGCAACAATTCCCTAGGTCCCTGTTAAGATTTATCTTCTTGAGGATTCTTAGTCACTTACCACATAGCTTTGTAGAGGAAGAAAGCTGTTCCCAGTAAAATAAACTCTACTCTAGTTTTCATGGTCTGGAGCTATCTTATGCCTCATAAAGTTGAACCAAGATGAAGAGTCATATCAAAGTTAACATTAGTTACAGCAGCTTTCTTCCCACTAGGTAAATTGACATATTTAGCTATTATGATTACTAATTTAGTTTCCAAAGGACTATGCATTTTCAAATCAGCTAGGATATACAGAGTACAGAAGGTGTGATACACTTGCTTCATCCAGGAAGAAACTAAGGGTTTTGTTTCTAATTTTGTTTTTTGGACAGTTTCACTCTACTGTAGCCAAGGCTAGCCTTGAAGTTACAGTAATTTTCCTGCCTCAACACTGTAACTGCAGGGACTACAAGTATGAACCATCATGTCCAGCTAAGAAGCCAGGATTTAATGGTGGGTTTGCTAAATTTTCATCACTAAGACAAAGTAAAAAAAATAATTTAAGGGAAGAAAGATTATTTTGGTTCACTTTCAGAGGTTTAGCCAAACGAGATTGGGGGGCATGTATCCATACCATGGTGACCAGGAAGTAGAAATAGAATGCCTGAGTTGTTAGATTTCTCCTTGCCACCTTTTAAAATCAACTTACTACCCTGTGAAACAATGCCATCCACACTGGGAGGAGTATCCTCCTCCCACTTAGTAAATCCTCTCTGGAAATGCCCTCAAATTTATACTTAGAAGTGTTCTTTCTATATTTCCTAGGCATAGCGTAATCCAAGCATATTTACAATTAAAATTAACCACCATAGACAGTTAGGTGACATATTCAAGTTCACAACAAACTGTAAAAATATTAGGCACTTTATATATGTTGTTTGGTCACTTCACTCAAAAGAAGTCTACAAGACACTCATTTACAGATAATAGGTAGCAGGCAAGTGTTATTATGGTCTTAAGGACTGTGTCTCTTCAAAACACATGTTACAACCTTATCACCTAAAGTGATGGTATTATGAGATAGAACCTCTGAGGGTGGTTAGGTCATGATCCCTGGGAGTGTGATTGCTGTCTTTGTGAGACAGGTCCAAGACCAAAGCTTTGTCTTATATATAAAATGTGTCCCCATTGTCTATGCATTTAAATAGTTAGTTCCCAATTGGTGATAGTGGTGAGTATGGAACTTTTAGGTATAACAGGACAGTCAGGTCATATTCAAAGTCTAATCCCTGTTTTGGTTCAAGGTTTCTGCTTTCTCATTACCATTTAATGTAACCAGACTGATATACCTGCTGCTACAGTTGTAAATGACTTCTACCACTATGCCTTCCCTGTCATTGACAGACTATATTCCCTGAACGAGAGCCAGTACAAATCCTTCCTTCTGTAACCATCCTGCCAAGAATGAAGCTATTCTAAGGAGATACCTGTCTGCCCCTGTTTTTACTACTAGATAACTGAAAATAGTACCTAAGAAATTGGAATTTTCCCAGGAATCACATGCTGGAAGGAAAAGGCTAAATCAGAGGAAGAACTTATCTCCCAAGAGATTTTACACAGTTCTGACAATTTGTCACCTTCTAGATGAGACAGGAGACAAATATGGGTGAACAACAGATGGGAATATGGACTGACCAAGACTCCTTAGTTATGTGAACTCTTGCCTTCTATTTAAATCCAAACTTCCTGACAGGACCTAGAAGGTGCACTTTTGGGGGCTGGAGGGACCTACTGTTGGATCTTTATTTGTTCCTCTTCCCAATGTAGCTATGTTGAATAAATTTCCTTTCTTGGTTTGTCACTACTATATGTCTATTTTAATTGGCCTATTGAAGAAGGGTGGCCGAATCTAGTTCATTAGGTTTGCTAGGGCACCAGTTCTTACCCTAACAGCTTTATTGGTGACACTACTTCAAGCTGTTTTCTTTAGGTACTCTGACACGGGATGAGAATAACAAATACAGAAAAATGGTACCAGAATCAGCACCATTGCTGTCATAAACGTGGAACTTTGGAGGAGGCATATGGAGGAGTATGGAGCTGTGAGCTAGGTACATCCTAGAAGGCTATAAGCAAAGCTTAATGGGTTATTCTGGCCAGAATGTGGAAGACCTGGATGCTGATAAAGATGCAGACAGTAGGACTGGAGAGAGGGCTCAGTAGTTAAAATATCTGCTACACAAGTATGGATGACCAGAGTTCGGATCCCAGAATCCATATAAAATCTAGGTGGGCATAGCAGCTCACCTGTAATCCCAGTGTGGCAGGTAGAAACAAGATTTCTTTCTTTGAGTGACCTGGCAAGCAAGACTCGCCAAAATGGCAAGCTCTAGGTTTGAGACACTTCCTCAATACACAAAGTAGAGGGCTAGTGGAGATGGCTAATGGGCAAAGGCACTTGCCACCAACTCTGCAACCTGAGGTTGAATTCCCAGAACCCCATGATGAATAGAAATAAACAGAGTCTGTAAGTTGTCCTCTGATCTTTAAATGTACACCATGGATTGCATGTCCCCTCCCATCAAATAAATGTATTAATATTATTTAAAAAGGTAGAGAGTGGCTAAGAAAGATACTTGATGTCTACCTCAAGCCAATGTAGACATGTGCACACAAGTGCTCCTGCACACATAGCCACACACTGTGAACATATAAAATGCACATGCACAGATAACACACACACACACACACACACACACACACAGAAAAACAAATAAATAGAGCAACAGAGGAAGACACCTAACACCAACCTCTGGCCTCTGTATGTGCAAACACAGAAGAGGGAACCTGAACATACACATTTACATTATGCATGCACATACTCACCAATAATTTTTTTTAAATATTAAAAATGAAAAAATAAAATAAAAACGATCTACCTCTAGAGGCATTGCCCATGTGGCTGCTGTGTCACATGTGCATCAGTAGGTGGCAGAGAGGAGAGAGGCTATGTCTATATTCAGTGTTCTGACCTATGAACATCTGAATGAATAGTAGCCTAATATTCCCTGAAAATAACAAGTCAGAGACCACCATCAGTTTGGTGCCAGGGTGGCCAGAGAGGGAGCTAGCCTGTGACAAACACTAGTCCAACACCACGCAAGCACCAGATGGGCTTCCAGGACAAGAAGCAAGCCAGAGACTAGAAGAACCATGCCTGGCCCTGGATGTGGGGGTTGTGGGTGAGCCAGCCCCAAGGATGTGAGTGTGGGAGAGACAGCCCTGTCTTCTGTCTGCTTTGGAGTGGTGTTGGAGAGGGAGAGATATCCTCCATTCTCCTTTGAGCCTCGACACATGTAGCAGGTGGAAGAGTTGGCCCTGATGGGGTCATGAGAACTGGTCCAGCCCCTTACCTGCTATAGCACTCAGGAGAGAAGACAATGCACTTTACCTGGGCAGCACAGTAGAGCTGGTCCTGGGTGTGGGATGTGGGGGTTGCAAGCCCAGAACCAGGGCTTTGAGTTGGCCCACTCCAACATACCCCATGGATGAACTACTGGAGTGCATGAAGAGGCCAGTTCCACAAACCCAAAACTACAGTATCTCCATGACACAGGGTAACAGCAGGATATCTGAGAGGAGTTCCAGTGAGGTTCCAGTTTGACAAAGTAGCAGAAGCCAGAAGCCTCATATCAGATCAAGGAGTCATTATGATGAACATTTACAAGCAAAAAAGTGTGGAAAAAGAGAATATTGTGGGACATACTGAGACACAAAAGTTTCCACAATGAGATTTTTTTATCAGTTGGGAAAGGTTTCAAGGTTGGAGGGTGGGTCTGAGGGGAGGTGGGAGATAAGTGGGAACAGGCTGCATGATATGAAATTCACAAAATAAAAAAAAACAAAAAAATGTTTTTTTTTTTTGGTTTTTCGAGACAGGGTTTCTCTGTATAACAGCTCTGGCTGTCCTGGACTCGCTTTTGTAGACCAGGCTGGTCTCGAACTCACAGAGATCCGCCTGCCTATGCCTCCCAAGTGCTGGGATTAAAGGCATGCGCCACCACCGCCCAGCTAAAAAAAAATTTTTTAAAGTTAAAAATGCAGACAATAAAGGCTTTGACCATAAAGTTTCAGAAGGAATAAGGGCTTGATGAAGAATTGGAGTAAAGGCCATTCACATTTCATTTTGGAAAAGTAACTGGGTACATTCTACCCATGTCCTTAAAATCTGGTGAGTCCATTACTAATTATTTTGGCATAAGAAGTTAAAAAATAGTGTAATATTCTGACTGTAGTATAGTTATAACTCATTGCTTAATTTAGAATTAAAGTGAGAGAGAATAGAAAATGGAAAAGAAAATATGAAAAATGTGCATCTTGGTGAGGAAAGGGTGTGGTGGTGGTTAGTACCTCTGGCAGGGCAGGAAGGCAGTGTAAACAAAGCTGGTTGGCTGTTAAAGAGAGTAACACAAGTAGAGGGAGTCTCAAGTATTACCATGGAACATTAGGGATGGCTGTTTGAAGGAAAAACTACACCCAAGAAAGGCCCCAGGGGATAAAACTGAAAGCACATTTGGAAACTATTAATTTGAAAGGAGAGTGTTTGAAAATATGAAGCTTCCAGGATGTGTTGCTGGAGAACAGTGCAGGAAGTGTTTTCCTAGGTTCAGCTGTAAAAGCAGTGAGGCCACTATACCTGTGGTCAATGAGAGCCAGGCTTGTCTCAAGTACACAGTTAAGTATCACTGGCATGATGATAGTTTGGCAAGCAAGCAGAATGCTAAAGTTACAGTGTTAAGACAGTTTGTACTAAGCCAAATAAAAAATCAATTAGGCTAGGCAATGTATACTATGGCCAGGTTCTATATGAGCTCTTGACTGAGATGTGTGGGTAGCTAAGAAGTTGAAGTCTACAATGCATTGGAAAACCTAGGATATCCAAATTCCAAATGTTGGTGAGCAAAGATGTAGGACTGAGTGGAGCCAACCCAAGAGAGAGAATATATGCTAATATGTACTATGTGCATTGAGGTACCCAAGGAGGCTAGAAGAGGGCACTGGATTCCTTGGAACTACAGCTAACAGACAGCTGTGAGCCACCAAGTAGTTCAATAAATCTTAGCCATATGTAAATGTGTAACATAAGGATTACCCCCTTTACAGATGAACACACTGCCTTGCCTAAAATAAAGCAGCAAGTAAGTGGCTATAGGTTATTCTAAACCTGGATCACATTATTTCTAAATAAAGTTCAAGGCTGAATAGCTAATCTATGTTGTCAACTAGTATATTTCTAATGTTTAATGAATATTGTTCCCATGGGGCTGGTGAAATGGCTTATTATATAATGGTGCTTGCTAAACATGATTGGTAACCTGAGTTTAACCCCCAGATTCCATATAAAGGTAGAAAGTGGAAGGACAGAATATACAAAGTTGTCCTCTAACCTCCACATACAAGGTGTGCACATACACACATTATATGCACACAATGAATAAGGAGACACTGATGCTGCAGAATATTTGACCACATTGTGAACCCAAAGATTTTAAACTGTAAAAACCTGTTTCTGTTATGGGATGGCTCATTCTTTAATCCTAGAGCTTTCTGTTTACTGTAAACAAGTATTTGTGGTGTGGATCTGCCCTACCACACACCTTTAGTCCAAGAACTTTCTGTTTGTTGTAGACAAGTGGTTATGGTGTGGCTCAGCCTTAGCACACACCTTTAATCCAAGAGCTTTCTGTACACAGGATAAAGTTAACTCTAGGTGAAGAGGCAGAGCAAGAAACCAGCTGACAGGGATTAAACAGAAAGGAGGGATATTGAGTTGGAAGGTATTTAAGACAGATGGAGAAGAAGAAAGAAGCTTTTTAACGTTGGGCTTTGGTTTTTTTCTTTCTGGGACACTGATAGAGTAGGAAGATCAGCTGGATGCTTTCTCTGCCTCTCTGAGCTAGCAGGTTTTCAACCCAGCATCTGGCTCCTGAGTCTTCATTGGTAAAAATCAAATGGGACATTTTGGTTTTTTAAAACATTTTGGTGTTCCAACTTGTGGCATGACCCCACAGACAGACAGATCACGCCAGCTGCAGACAAACTGAGAAGCCATCAGATTTGGCAAATCATCAGGGAAGCCCTCAAGGAGAAAGTTAATGATAGGAAGCATATTAGAAGGCTTTAGGACCCTGTATAGTGCTACTGTAGATGGCTTGAAAATAGAAACAGAAAATGAAAAGCTAAATGGGTTAGCCGAAATTGTATCAATATCAATTATGATTACTACCATTTTGTTATTTTGTATTTTATCCTTAATAAGCATAATAGTTTTTTTATCCTCTCAAAGAAAAAGGCTTTAGAGATATAGGAAAAAGAAAAATATGAAAAGTGTATTGATAAGATTCAAGCCTTAGAAAGGCTTACAGACGAACTTAGACAAGCCTTAGAAAAACCTATAAATGAGAATAAGAAAAATACTCAGCCACAGACAGAGGAATTTAGACAAACCTTAAAAGACCCAAGAAAAATACTCAGACATAGACAGAAGAATTTATATAAGCCTTAGAAAGACCTACAAATGAGAATAAGGAAAATTCTCAGGCACAGAGGATTTTAGACAAGAGCCTACCATGCTGCATAATGGAATTGAAAGGGGGTGGCCCAAGATGTTAGAAAACCAACCTTAGTTTATCCAGTTACTATAAAACACTTCCCAGAATTTGATAGGCACCCCCAAGGTTATAATGAAATTAAATGGAATGCTATAGACATAGTAGATCTGAGGAGATTTCAGGAATTTCTTGTCTCCTTTGGGAAGGATTCATCCTATGTGAAACCGATTTTAAATTCACGGGCAACTCAGAACAGGATTATCCCACAAGACTGGAAAGATTTGGCAATAGCAATATTGGAACCTGGCCCTCAGTTACAATGGCAATCATGATGGAAAGAGGAAGATAAGGCCATAGAACAATGAAATCAGAGGTGTTGCTATTTCCGAGAAACAGTTGCTGCTGGGTGAAGGTCAATATACTGATTTATAAAGGCAGCTTGAGTTTGATGATCACACTTTGGGGCTATGTTGTTTAGCAACGTTAAATGCTTGGGATAAGGTTGAAGAATCACGAAAGATGTCTGAAGTCACGTACTAAAATTATACAAGGCCCAAAAGAAGTCTTCACTGATTGTTGCAAAGATTGACTTTAGCTGTAAATAGAACAGTATCAGATTCAGAAGTCAGAAAAATACTGATTGAATCTTAGGCTTTTGAAAATGCTAATTCAGAATGTAAAAGGGTGATTAGACCTTTAAAAGCAAGATCACCACCAATAGAGGAATGGATTAGAGATAAGGCTGATATTGGATCTCACATTTATGCTGCTACTCTGATAGAAGTAATTTCTAAAAAAATCTTAGAAAAATCAAAATGGCAGATGTTTCAGTTGTGGCAAGCAAAGTCATTTATAACGGGATTGTAGGCAGGTCTTTTCAGGAAACAATGCTTTTTCCCAAAATAATCCAAAAAGAGGTCCCCAGTCTTCTACAGTATGCAGACTGTGCAGCAAAGAGCAGCACTGGACTGTAGGGGTTAGATAAATTAGATTTAGAAAATATATAGGAGTATCTGATACTGTCTCTTAATTCGGGGGCCTGAAGAGCATTATCAGCATGAAGTCAGGAAAAACAGGAAAGACTTAATAGACTGAAAAACAAGGGTGAAGTCAGGAAAAACAGGAAACACTCAATAGATTGAAAAACAAGTTTGAAGTCAGGAAAACAGGAAAGACTTAATGGACTTGAAGAAACAAAGTATCTAGCCTGACATTGTTTTCAGCTGCTAAGTGGGCGGAGCCCAAATTAAGCTGAAACAGAGTTCCTCCTATTTAAGGACAGTGCATGGAGCCCAGAAAGAAGAAGAGGCCCCTGATGCTAGAGAGCTCCAAGAGTCCTGCTGAAAAAAGGGCTGGCCATTGATGGCCAGCTCTCTCCCTGAAGCAGAAAGAAGCCGGTGAGCAAAGAAAGCCTGAGCAAGACACCAAAAGGCCAAGGACTGAACCCTGTGGCTCAGCTTTTGCCTAAAGGGGTTTAATCTGTCCGAGCAGTGGCCTAAAGGAAACGGTGCCTGGCTTTAAGGACTGAGGCAGAGCAGCTGAGTTCCTGATTCAAAAGAAGTAAGTTGGCCTGCAGACGGCTGGGGTCTCCCACAGAGAAGAAAGCATGAAGCCTTATTTAAGGTGAGACTGCAATAACCAACTTACCCTGAGGAACCTGCATCTGAGAGATCCAGAAAAAGGACTGCTAATTGTGTTAAAGAATCTACAACAAGGGGGCCAAGATGGCGGCGACCTACACTGATGCATTTTGAACACGGGGAAAAAAGAGCCATAAAAAACACAGAGATATTGGGCACTGTGCAAAAACCGGAGGGGCTAGACCCCCCTGGGAACACTCACAGCTCCCAAGGGACTGTTAAAAGTCCCAGGGTAAGGCTCTCCCCCCATCTCTCGCAGACACGGAAGCCACTAAACCCGGGATTCGGGAACTCCCATTTGGAGAGGCGCCTGGTAAGATCGACCCCAACTCACAGCAGGCAGAATCAGAGGCCACTTGGCGAGCGATCACTAGCCTCTGACCTCCCCACACCTCAGGAAGAACTTATTCCCAATTAAGAAACTTTGCGAGATAGTGGAAGTCTTAGCAAGGAACAAACAGGGAGCTCAGCGGGGGGTGGGAGGGGGTGGGGGGTGGGTCTGCAGCCACTCGAGACACGGAGGGCAGAGGTTCCGAGAGAGCGGGAAGCCGCTGGCAGACAGGAGGGGCCGAATCCCTGAGCACTCACGGCAGCGGAGCTGGGGAGGGAGCCCGGCGTGGGCGGGGCCAGAGATCCGCGCACCCACAGCAGGACAACTGGGGAGGGAGCCAGGCGCAGGCGGGGCCAGGGATCCGCACACCCACGGCTGAGCTACTGGGGCGAGAGGCCCACTCAGGCGGCCGGAGGATCCAGGGCTCGGTGCACCCACGGCCGAGCAGCCAGGGAAGGAGACCCGCGGCTGCGCAGACAGGGAGGCAATCAGGCACAGAGGTCAGGCCTGTGGTGAGAAGCCTAGTGAGAAACCAGAAATCAGGGGACCATAGATGTATTCTGGAAAATCCAGACATATTAGGTGTGGAGCCAGACCCTGTCAGCCTCCGTGACGACAAACAAAGCCCACAGAATCTGTGCCTGCGCAAACAGGTCCATACCATCAGAACCATTACAGGCTGATAACTCAGAGTGCAACATAGAGAAGACTGAATTGGGAGCAGTGAAACAATCCTGGTTCATTACTCACAACCTGGGAATAGGCTGCACCAGCTCACAGTGCCTCAGGTGATTAAAACCACAGTGACCCTGAAATCCCCCTGTAAGCAACGACAGATAACCAAGTAACTCGTCCCCTGCACCAAAGCATCCACTGTGGATCCAAGCACAGAAAACGACAAGAACAGACAGCTAAACGCATCCAATGGCCAAAGGTCCAAAAAAAAAAAAATAGAAATCAAGGAAATATGTCTCCAACAAAGCAGAATTATCCTACCTCATCCAATTCGGATGACCTCACACCAACAGAAACACATGAAAACGATGACAATTCTGAATTATGGAAAGTGATAGAGTCCCTGCAAGAAGAATTTAAATCTATGAAGGAATTCAAAGAAGCCACAATTTTACAAGTAAAAACAAGGAACAACACCATTAAAGAGCTCCAAGCCAAGGTGACACAGCTTGAACAGGAAAAGGACAAAGCAATGAAAGATTTTCATACAAAAACAAGCAAGCTGGAGAAGGAAATGTACAAAACGAACAAAACCATACAAGACATGAAAATAGAAATAGAAACAATAAAGAAAACACAGTCAGAGTTCAAAGAGGAAGTGGAGAATCAAGGGATGAGAACAGGAACTACGGATGTGAGTATCAAAAATAGGATGCAAGAGATGGAAGACAGGATCTCAGGCATGGAAGATTCGATGGAAGAAATCAGTACAACATCCAAAGAAAATGAGAAGGCTAAAAAATCTCTCACCCACAACATCCAAGAAATCAAGGACTCAATGAAAAGACGGAACCTAAGAATTATAGGTATAGAGGAAAGAGAGGACTCCCGACTCCAAGGTCCAGGAAATATCTTCAACAAAATCATAGAGGAAAACTTCCCAAACCTGAAAAGAGAGATGCCAATAAAAATCCAAGAGGCTTACAGAACACCAAACAGATTAGATCAGAAAAGAAACTCCTCTCGCCACATAATAATTGAAACACCAAATGTACAGAACAAAGAAAGAATATTAAAAGCTGTAAGAGAAGAAGGTCAAGTCACATACAATGGCAGACCCATCAGAATTACACCTGACTTCCCCTCAGAAACGATAAAAGCTAGAAGGGCCTGGTCAGATATACTACAAGTCCTGAGAGATCATAGGTGCCCAGCCAGACTACTTTACCCAGCAAAACTCTCTATCAACATAGATGGAGAAAGCAAGATATTCCACGACAAAATCAAATTTAAACAATATCTACCCACAAACCCAGCCCTACAGAAAATCCTAGAAGGAAAATCCCAACCCAGAGAAGAAAACTCCACCCAAGAAAACAAAGGGAATAGAAAACCCCTCAGCAACTAAAACAAAAGAGGCACAGGACCACCACCTATACCAAACTAATGGGAAATAACAACCCCAGGTCACTAATATCCATCAACATTAATGGATTCACCTCCACAATAAAAAGACATAGGTTTACTGAGTGGATCCGCAAGCAAGACCCTTCCTTATGCTGTAAACAAGAGACTCATCTAACTACCAAAGATAGACACTGCCTCAGATTAAAGGGCTGGGAAAAGGTTTTCCAAGCAAACGGACCCAGGAAGCAAGCTGGAGTAGCCATCCTAATATCAAACAAAACAGACTTCCAACTGAAGTTAATGAAGAAAGACAAAGAAGGGCATTATATACTCATTAAAGGGAATATTCATCAAGAGGAAATCTCAATACTGAACATCTATGCCCCAAATAAAAAGAGACCTACTTTCGTAAAAGAAACACTTCTAAAACTTAAAGCGCACGTCAATCACAACACATTAGTAGTGGGAGACTTCAACACCCCACTCACAACAATCACAACAATGGACAGATCATCAAGACAGAAGACAAACAGAGAAATATTGAGTCTAACAGAGATCATGAAACAAATGGACCTAACAGATATCTACAGAACGTTTCACCCAAACACAAAGGAATACACCTTTTTCTCAGCACCCCACGGAACCTTCTCCAAAATCGACCACATAGTTGGTCACAAGCATAGTCTCAATAGATACAAGAAAATTGAAATAACACCTTGTATCTTATCAGACCACCACGGAATAAAGCTGGTCTTCAACAGCAAAAGAATCAACAGAAAGCCTACACACACATGGAAATTGAACAGCTCCTTACTGGATGACCACTGGGTCAGGGAAGAAATAAAGAAGGAAATCAAAGACTTCTTAAAATCCAATGACAATGAAGACACAACATACCCAAACCTATGGGATACATTGAAAGCTGTGCTACGAGGAAAGTTCATACCACTAAGTGCTTTCAAAAAGAAAATTGTGACACCTCATATTAGTGAACTAACAGCTAAGCTGGGTGAATTGGAAAAAAAAAGAAACAAACACTCCCAAGAAGAGCAGAAGGCAGGAAATCATCAAACGTAGGGCTGAAATCAACAACTTAGAATCAAAAAGAACTATACAAAGAATCAATGAAACCAAAAGTTGGTTCTTTGAGAAAATCAACAAAATAGACAGACCCCTAGCCAAATTAACTAAAAGGCAAAGGGAAAGAACCCAAATCAACAAAATCAGAAATGAAAAGGGAGAAATAACAACAGACATTGAGGAGATCCAGAAAATATTCGGGCATTACTTTAAAAATCTATATTCCACTAAATTTGAAAACCTAAGCGAAATGGACAATTTCCTCGATAAATTCCACCTACCAAAACCAAATCAAAATAAGATTAACAGCTTAAACAGACCAATAACACCCAAGGAAATAGAAACAGTCATTAATAATCTCCCAACCAAAAAAAGCCCAGGGCCAGATGGCTTTAGCACGAAATTCTACCGGACCTTCAAAGAGGAACTAACACCATTACTTTTCAAACTCTTCCACCACATAGAAACAGAAAGATCACTGCCAAACTCATTCTATGAGGCCACTGTCATTCTGATTCCTAAACCACACAAAGACCCAACAAAGAAAGAACTTCAGACCAATCTCCCTCATGAACATAGATGCAAAAATACTTAATAAAATACTAGCAAACCGAATTCAAGAACACATCAAAAGTATCATACACCATGATCAAGTAGGCTTCATCCCTGGAATGCAGGGATGGTACAATATACGAAAGTCTATCAATGTAATTCACCACATAAACAAGATGAAAGAAAAAAAACCACATGATAATCTCGCTAGATGCAGAAAAAGCATTTGGCAAAATCCAACACCCCTTCATGCTAAAAGTTCTGGAGAGAACGGGCATACAAGGACCATACCTAGAAATAATAAAGGCAATATACAGCAAGCCAGTAGCCAACATCAAATTAAATGGAGAGAAGCTTGAAGCATTTCCTCTAAACTCAGGGACAAGACAAGGATGTCCACTTTCACCATATCTCTTCAATATAGTACTTGAAGTCCGTACTAGAGCAATAAGACAACTAAAGGAGATCAAAGGGATAAAAATTGGAAATGAAGAAGTCAAATTATCCCTATTTGCAGATGATATGTTAGTATACATAAGTGACCCCAAAAACTCCACCAAAGAACTCTTACAGCTGATAAACAACTTCAGCAAGGTGGCTGGATACAAAATTAACTCAAAAAAATCAGAAGCCCTTCTTATACAACAAACAAATATACCGAGAAAGAAATAAGGGAAACAACCCCATTCACAATAGCCACAAACAACATAAAATACCTGGGGTAACTCTAACCAAGCATGTAAAGGACCAATACAACAAGAACTACAAGCCCCTGAAGAAAGAAATGGAAGAGGCCTTTAGAAGATGGAAAGATCTCCCATGCTCATGGATAGGTAAGATCAACATAATAAAAATGGCTATCCTACCAAAAGCAATATATAGATTTAATGCAGTTCCTATCAAAATACCAACACAATTCTTCGTAGACCTGGAAAAAGCTATTCTTAACTTCATATGGAACAACAAAAAGCCCAGAATAGCTAAATCAATCCTGTACAATGAAAAAACATCTGGAGGTATCACCATCCCAGATTTCAAGCTGTACTACAGAGCAACAGTAATAAAAACAGCATGGTACTGGTATAGAAACAGACCAGTGGATAAATGGAATCGAATAGAAGACCCAAACATGGACCCACACACCTATGGCCAACTAATCTTTGACAAGGAAGCCAAAACCACACAATGGAAGAAGGACAGCATCTTCAACAAATGGTGCTGGTCCAACTGGATGTCCACTTGCAAAAGAATGAAATTAGACCCATACCTATCCCTTGTACCAAACTTAAATCCAAGTGGATCAAAGACCTTAACATAAAGCCAGCCACACTAAATATACTAGTAGAAAAAGTATGAGAAACCCTCGAACTCATTGGCACAGGTGACAACTTCCTGAACAGAACACCAACAGCTCAGGACCTGAGATCAACAATCAATAAATGGGACCTCATGAAACTGAAAAGCTTCTGTAAGGCAAAGGACACTGTCATTCGAACAAAAAGGCAACCAACAGACTGGGAGAAAATCTTCACCAACCCCACATCTGATAGAGGGCTATTATCTAAAATCTACAAAGAACTCAAGAAACTAAATGCCAAGAAACCAAATAATCCAATCAAAAAATGGGAGATGGAGCTAAATAGAGAATTCACAAAGGAGGAATCCCTAAGGGCCGAGAGACACCTGAAGAAATGTTCAACATCCTTAATCATCAGAGAAAGGCAACTCAAGACAACCCTGAGATTCCACCTAACACCTGTTAGAATGGCTAAGATAAAGAGCTCAAATGATAGTGCATGTTGGTGAGGGTGTGGAGAAAGGGGAACCCTACTCCATTGCTGGTGGGAGTGCAGGCTTGTGCAACCACTATGGAGGTCTCTCTGGTGATATCTTAGAAATCTAGGAATAACCTTGCCTCAGGACCCAACCATACCAATTCTGGGTATACACCCAAAGGACCTCTCACAGAGACATAGGGAAGTCTCCTCATCTATGTTCATAGCAGCCTTATTTGTAATAGCTAGAAATTGGAAACAACCCAGATGTCCCTCAACTGAAGAATGGATTAAAAAACTGTGGTACATCTATACAATGGAATATTACTCAGCTATCAGAAACAATGAAATCATGCAATTTGCAACCAAATGGATGGATCTAGAGAAACTCATCCTGAGTGAGCTAACCCAGTCTCAGAAGGATGCACGTGACATCTATTCACTTATAGTAGGATTTTAGCTATATCGTACAGGATATCTGTACTACAACCAACACACCAAAAGGAACATGGACATAATTTTTTTTTTATCTTTTTCTTTTTCCTTCTCCTTTTTTTCTTTTTTCTTTTTCCTTTCCCCTTCTCTTTTTCCTCTCTTTTTTTGTTGATATTCTTTGTTTTTGTGGGTTCGTGTTTGTTGGTCTTTTTTTTAGTATTCCCCCAGTAGCAAGGAGACACCTTTCACTGGCAGTACTGCCTCATAGGCCCCCGGTGAATGAAGAGGCTCTTGGCCCTCATATGACTCCTGATCTGTGGTGAGAGACTGTTAGGCAGGGACACTCAACCCCAGAGGAACAAGACGGAAGGGTCAGGGGGTAGAGCATGGGAGGGTGGGGCTGGGAAGCGGGAAAAGAGGACAATATGATAAGGATGTAACCTGAAGCAACAATTTATTAACTAAAAAAAAAAAAAAAAAAAAAAAAAAAAGGGCAGGTGGCAGGGCTGAAACACTGTGAATGGAATAGAGGATACAGCCGTTCGGCCTGGTTTTGCAGACCTCTAGGTGTCGAAAAGACGTGGAGGTAAGGTAAAATACAAGAGAATTTTGATGTTGGCCCATGCCTTTGACTTCAGCGGAGACGGGGGGGGGGATACCGTAGAGTTGGTGGTCTTATGTATCCTGGAGTCATACGGAGCGGGGTGGTGTGGGTGCATACTCTTGGTCCCACCATTCAAGAAGAGTACACCCTTGGTCCCAGCTCCCAGCACACTGGAGACAGAAACGGGCAGATCCCAGAGCTCAGGGTCAGCCTGATGCTGGGCAAACTCTAAATAGAGAAAGACTTCGATCCAGGAGTGGTGGAACACATCTTTGATCCCTTCAGATGGGAACCACAGGTCTCTGATCCCAATAATTAGAGTTCAGAGACACACACATGGGATTTGGAGGGACCTAGGTTTGGAGGCTACTTACAAAAGGCCTTCTCGATGCAGGGAGATTTTCCTTTGGGATCTCAAAATATATACACTGGAGCTGGTTTAGGTCCAAGGTGACAGAATGATTTCTTCTTTTACCCGGATTGAAAGATAACGCTTTGTATGTTGTCGGAAGGCCAAATTTGCTTCAGGAGAAGTACTACCTAGCCCCCCCCACCCCACCCCCCCAAAAAAGAGGGCAATTGTCCTAGGGTTGGGATTGGGGCAGGGCTCTGTTCTTATTGTTCCAGGAGTATTGAAGCGTCCATTAGGGGAGCCCGGGGACGGCTGGACAGCGGAAACCTCAGCAGAGAGCAGAATCAGGCACCAAGGAGGACGAGTGACCCAGTTGATTCTGCCTGGCAGACTTCCTCAATAGCTGTCTCCATCAGGGGCCTGCAACCACGGCAATCCAATGTCGCTGGGACAGTCCACCTCTACACAATGCCCTGGCTGGAACCTCAGTGAAGCCTGCAAGATCAGCCTCTGCCTACAAACTCCTTAGGTCATCTAAACAGCTGAGAACAGAAGGACTGAACATAAAAGGAGTGTACTAACATTTTTAACCATTTTTTCCATTTGGGTTTGGGCCCCAAACAGGTCTACTACGACCCAAATCAGCAGGAAGTCACTTTAAGAGAGCAAAGTCCCATGCCCAGAGGGTGGGGAAGGTGTTTCTCCGCCCTTCTTTTTGGTTATTTGAAGGATAACTGAAAACTCTGATATTTAGGGGAAGAGATTACAAGCTGATAAATGGTCCTGTTTAATGGGTTTTGGAGGTTAGCCCCAGGGACTTCCTACTTTTCCTTTTCTGTATCCTTCTTCCTCTCCTATGTAGGAGTGCATAGGCTTGAGAAAAATGAGATATAGACATAGCACAGGAAGGTCCAAGAAGAAGGGGCAGATTATTGAATATGCCCTTATACCTTTGTATATTGATACAAAATTAGTAGTTTATTTGGCTAAAGTGGTATTGACCATTGTTTATTGTGCAAAAATAAGATTGTATTGGATTACATCGGTATTGATCTTTGTATATTGATACAAAATTAAGATTATAGTTGGCCACAATGGTATTGACCCTTGTATATGGACGTAATATTAAGATTGTATTGGGCTACATAGGCATTGATCTTTGTATATTGATACATAATTAAGAGTACATTTAACCACAATTGAATAGATCTTTGTATATTGATACAAAATTAAAGGTAACGCTTCCTAATGGTATCATACCTAGAGATACTTAAAATTAAAATGTGAAGCTCTGGCCTCTTGATACCAACCGTCTAAAACGGTCTAGGATAGTTAAGTAAAACAAACTCCTAGTCATGTAAACATGTCACTTTGTTAGCTACTATGACAGTCTATCACAGATATTCTCTAAACTACCCAGTAACCAAGTTGCTAAGAGACAAGCAACATTTCCTTATCTAAATACAAGAGATGGATAGGGCATCTTCAAAAACCCCAAGAGATCTGCAAAATATGGCATTCAAAGATGTTATCTTAAATTAAGATTTTCTTTTTTTTGATATCAAGACATATCAGCTCCTGACAGCACCCCCTATTCTACTCCAAGTAGAAGATAAGCATCGAAGAATCTCCACTGTAAGATGGTTGAATTAGTGGCAAGCCTTTCTCTTGGCATGAAAAAACCCCTTGCACCAACTGCAGATAGACTGCTGTCCAAAAAGGACAAACTTGGTAGCAGGGAAGTCGACAGCCTAAGTCTGCCAAGACAGGGTAGGTAAGTCCTTCATAATCCCTGCTCTACAACAAATGTCTGTCAGAGAAACAGGACCCAAAGGCTGAAGACTGATGCAGGAATGTATGGAGAGAAAATGGGAACTGTCCAGGCAGTCATTGGTATGTCCTTTCTTAGTTTTGGAAGCTGCAGGCCCTGCACTTCCTATATAAGCAGATATACTTATCCCTCTCAGGTCTCTGGGGAGGTTGAAGAATAGACAGCTAGAGTCTCATAGTTAAATTTTGAGTTGTTTAGGAATCAAGAGGGTGTTATAGATCTAAGAAGATACTCTTAAAAGTGTGTTGCAAGTTAGTATGAAAGTTGAGTCAGATATAGACCTTTAAACTCATGGAGATGGTTAGATAGTAGAATGCTAAAGTCTGGGGCCAAATATGTATAAACTGGACATTGGGAAGGTATACTGGGTCATTAAACTCTCATAAATGTGGCATATTTATATCTGTTGTTTTGTATAATATTTACTGTTGTGGGAGAAAGAGCCATCTGTTGGACTGAAAGGGGAAACTTCTGGGGGGAAGAGGGTGGAAGGGCGGGATAGGCAGGGGGAATAGGGAGGGATTTGTGACTGAGATGTAACTTGAAGAAAAAAAAAGTATTTAAAAAAAAAAAAGAATCTACAACAAAGACTGTGTTCCTGACAACTGAGACCTGCCCCAGAGACTGTATCATTCTAAAAGGTTATGAAAGTAGTTGTTATAATTATCAATACGTTTAGTGGATAGGTTAAAGGGATTGTAAGAACTTACAGGATTAATAGTTAAGAAATTGTTGGTATTTGTTATAAGTGAATTTAGTAATAAATAAATAATAATTTAAAAGATCGGTTACACTGGACTAATGAATGCAGATCAACAAGGGATAGGCAAGGTAACCTTTGACATCAGGAAATACCCAAGGGGACCTCCCACAGGCCCCAACATCTGGGGATGAGTTTCTTCTACCCTGACAGGCAATTAGAAGGTTTTATGCCTGTTACTAAAGTCAACAATGCTCTGGATGTAATCAAGGTCAGAACAGCTTCAATAAATATCACAAAAAATTCACCATAAAACAAACATTTTGGCAAACTGCTATAAATAATCAGAGACCAAAGCTCAAGATACAAATAAATGGCATTGAAATAAAAGGCTTAGTAGACACAGGAGCAGATGTAACGATAATTTCATCAAAATCTTGGCATCCAGATTGGCCTCTTCAGGAAGTAAATATCCAATTCCTAGGGATTGGAACTTTATCTCAGGTAAAACAAAGTACAAGATAGGTCAAATGTATAGGGCGAGAAGAACAAATAGGAAAATTAAAACATATTTGGCTAATATAGCCATGAATTTATGGGGATGTGGTTTGTTGCACCAATGGAAAACACAGATTAACATTTTTCCAGTCTCTGAAAAAAAAACCTATAAAATAAAGAATTTTTATTTTAAGAAAATAAAAGTGCTAGAATTAAAGGTGTGAGCCATTACCACCCTTTTCTTAGCTTCTAAGAAAAATATTAAAAGGTATTATTAAAAACAGTCATAGATTGTCCAGGTTGTTCATAAACAGGATAAGACAGGTATTGGTCTTTCAAAGTTACCAACCTTTAAAATGGTTCACTAAACCAGGCATGGTGGTGCACTCCTTTAATTCCAGCAATCATGAGGCAGAGGCAGGTGAATCTCTGTGAGTTCAAGGGCAGCCTGGTCTATGAATTCAGTCGGACAGCCAGGACTAACCAGAGAAAACCTATCTCGAGAAAAAAAAAAAAAAGGTTAACTAGGCATGAAAAAACAAAAATAAAAATTATCAAATGATAATTTACCAAAGGCATACTTGCCTTACTAGAATGAAATGAAAAATGGGTTTTCTAAAATCACATATCTTAATTCCATGTTAGAATGTTAGACTCTAGAAATACACATGAACCATACCATCTTGGACATCAGCTTTTGAATTTTCTTCTTAAATAAAAGGGGTACTTTTGCTGTTTGGTATTAAAAGTACAGTTAAGAGATTTAAGATATTTTAAGCAAATTAAGGATTACTACAGTTCAAACTTGTTTTCTAAATCTCTAGGAGATGGAAAAAATTGGAGTTAAAATATTTGAGCAGGATGGTGGTAGCCCATGCTTTTAATCCTAGCAGAGACTGGCAGATTACTATAAAATTAGTTGTTTTCTAAATTGTAGACAAAGAACAGGGGGTAATGGCTCACACCATTAATTCTAGCACTTGATAATCAGAGGCCTTTAATCCCAACACTCAGGACACAGAAATATGCAGATCTCCAAGTTCAAGGCCAGCTTGGTACAGAACAAATTCCAAGTAGAGAAAAATTTAGGTCCAGGAATGGTTCACAACTTTTTTTTCCTTTATTTTTTATTTATTCAAGTTACATCTCAATCACAATCCCCTCCCTATTCCGCCCTCCAGTCCCAATCTCCCACCCCCAACCCCCCATCCTCTTCCCTTTTTTTTAAGTTTAAGGTATATCTTATTTCCCCCTACAGTTTCCCATTTCAGTCCAACAAATAAATACAATACAAAACAACAGAGGTAATTAGGCCGCAGTTATGAGGGTTATATGGCTTAGCGTACATTCCCAATGTCCAGTCCATATGTATTTGGCACCTGACTTTAACATTCTACTATCTAACCATCTCCATGAGTTTAAAGTTCTATATCTAACTCAACATTCATACTAACTTGCAACACAATTTTAAAAGCATCTTCTTAGATCTATAACACTCTCTTGACTCCTAAACAACTCAAAATTTAATTATGAGACTAGCTATCTGTTCTTCAACCACCTAAGAGACCTGAGAGGGATAAATAAATCTGATTTTATAGGAAGTACAGGGCCTGCAGCTTTCAAAACTAAGAAATGACATACCAGTGGCTGCCTGGACAGTTCCCATTTTCTCTCCATACATTACAGCATCAATCTTCAGCCATTTGGCCCCGTTTCTCTGACAGACATTGATTGTAGAGCAGGGGTTATGAAGGACTTTCCTACCCTGTCTTGGCAGAGCTAGGCTGTCGACTTAACCTGCTTCCAGGTTTTGTCCTTTTTGGACAGCATTCTGTCTACAGTTGGAGCAAGGGGCTTTTCCTACCAAGGGATAGGCTTGCGACTAATTCAATCATCTCCCACTGGAGATTCTTCGATGCTCATCTTCTACTTGGAGGAGAATAGGGGATGCTGTCAGGAGTTGATATGTCTTGATATAAAAAAACCTAAAGTTACGAAAACATCTTTGAATGCCATATTCTGCAGATCGCTTGAGGTTTTTGAAGAGGCCCTATCTATCTCATATTAGGGTAAGCAGATGTTGCTTGTCTCTTAGCAGCTTTATTTCTGATTAGCTTAGAAAATAATTATAATAGGCTGTCATAGTACCTAACAAAATGACCGGCTTGCATAACTATTAGTTTGCATTTCTTTTTTTTTTTTTTTTTTTTGGTTTTTTCAAGACACGGTTTCTCTGAATATCTCTGGCTGTCCTGGACTCGCTTTGTAGACCAGGTGGGCCTCGAACTCACAAAGATCCGCCTGCCTCTGCCTCCCAAGTGCTGGGATTAAAAGCGTGCGCCACCACCGCCCGGCCTAGTTTGCATTTCTTAATTATCCTCAACAGTTTATGACAACTAGTAGTAAAGGCCAAAACATCACATTTCATTTTTTTTCTTTACCTCCTAACCCTTCGTTCCCATTTCTCTGGGGTGGGGTGTCCTTATATAACAGTCCTTCATCTCAGTTGAGAGGTTGTTTGAGGGCCAAGAGCCTCCTCATTCATTGGGGGTCTATGAGGCAGTACCACCAGTGAAAAGTGTCTCATTGCCCGAGAGAGAGAACTAAAAAACAAACAAACAAATAAGCAGATAAATAGATAAAAAAGACTAAAAAATAGAAAAAATATTTAAAAAAGTATAATAAATAAATAAATAAATAAAAATAATAAAAAAAAAGTCTATGCCCAAGTTCCCTTTGGTGTGTTAGTTGTAGTATCGATACCTTCTACTATATAGCTAAAATCCTACTATAAGTAAACAGATGCCATATACATCCTTCTGAGTCTGGATTAGCTCACTCAGTATGAGCTTTTCTAGTTCCATCCATTAGGCTGCAAATTGCATAATCTCATTGTTCCTGATAGCTGAATAATATTCCATTATGTAGATGTGCCACATTTTTTAACCCATTCTTCGGTTGAGGGACAACTGGGTTGTTTCCAGTTTCTAGCTATTACAAATAAGGCTGCTATAAACATAGATGAGGAAACTTCCTTATGATTCCGTGAAGAGGCATTTGGGTGTATACCCAGAAGTGGTATGGCTGGGTCCTGAGGCAAAGCTATTCCAAGTTTTCTAAGATATCGCCAAACTGACCTCCATAGTGGTTGCACAAGCCTGGACTCCCACCAGCAATGGAGTAGGGTACCCCTTTCTCCATACCCTCACCAGCATGTGCTGTCATTTGAGCTTTTGATCTTAGCCATTCTGACAGGTGTGAGATGGAATCTCAGAGTCATCTTGAGTTGCATTTCTCTGATGATTAAGGATGTTGAGCATTTCTTTAAGTGTCTCTCAGCCATTAGGGATTCCTCCTTTGTCAATTCTCTATTTAGCTCTGTCCCCCATTTTTTGATTGGATTATTTGGTTTCTTGGCATTTAATTTCTTGAGTTCTTTGTAGATTTTGGATATTAGCCCTCTGTCAGATGTGGGGTTGGTGAAGATTTTCTCCCAGTCTGTAGGCTGCCGTTTTGTTCGAATGACAGTGTCTTTTGCCTTACAGAAGCTTTTCAGTTTCATGAGGTCCCATTTATTGATTGTTGATCTGAGGTCTGGAGCTGTTGGTGTTCTGTTCAGGAAGTTGTCACCTGTGCCAATGAGTTCGAGGGTTTTTCCCACTTTTTCTTCTAGTAGATTTAGTGTGACCGGCCTTATGTTAAGGTCTTTGATCCACTTGGACTTAAGTTTTCTACAAGGTGATAAGTATGGGTCTAATTTCATTCTTTTACAAGTGGACATCCAGTTGGACCAGCACCATTTGTTGAAGATGCTGTCCTTTTTCCATTGTGCGGTTTTGGCTTCTTTGTCAAAGATTAGGTGACCATAGGTGTGTGGGTTCATTTCTGGTTCTTCAATTCGATTCCATTGATCCACTGGTCTGTTTCTATACCAGTACCATGCTGTTTTTATTATTATTGCTCTGTAGTACAGCTTGAAATCTGGGATGGTGATATCTCCAGATGTTTTTTTATTGTACAGGATTGATTTAGCTATTCTGGGCTTTTTGCTGTTCCATATGAAATCAAGAATAGCTCCTTCCAAGTTTATAAAAATTGTGTTGGTATTTTGATAGGTATTGCATTGAATCTATATATTGCTTTTGGTAGGATGGCCATTTTTATTATGTTGATCCTACCTATCCATGAGCATGGGGGATCTTTCCATCTTCTAAAGGCCTCTTCCATTTCTTTCTTCAAGGGCTTGAAGTTCTTGTTGTACAGGTCCTTTACTTGCTTGGTTAGAGTTACCCCCAGGTATTTTATGTTGTTTGTGGCTATTGTCAAGGGGGTTGTTTCCCTTATTTCTTTCTCAGCTCATTTGTTTGTTGTATAAAGAAGGGCTTCTGATTTTTTTGATTTAATTTTGTATCAAGCCACTTGGTGAAGGTGTTTATCAGCTGTAAGAGTTTCTGGTGGAATTTTTGGGGTCGCTTATGTATACTATCATATCATCTGCAAATAGGGATAATTTGACTTCTTTGTTTCCAATGTCTATCCCCTTGATCTCCTTTAGTTGTCTTATTGCTCTAGCAAGAACTTCAAGTACTATATTGAAGAGATATGGTGAAAGTGGACATCCTTGTCTTGTCCCTGAGTTTAGAGGAAATGATTCAAGTTTCTCACCATTTATTTTGATGTTGGCCACTGGCCTGCTGTATATTGCCTTTATTATTTCTAGGTACAGTCCTTGTATGCCCGTCTCTCCAGAACTTTTAGCATGAATGGGTTTTGGATTTTGTCAAATGCTTTTTCTGCATCTAGCGAGATTATCATGTGGTTTTTTTCTTTCATCTTGTTAATATGGTGAATGACGTTGATAGACTTTTGTATGTTGAAACATCCCTGCATTCCTGGGATGAAGCCTACGTGATCATGGTGTATGATACTTTTGATGTGTTCTTGAATTCGGTTTGCTAGTATTTTATTAAGTATTTTTTTTTTTTTTTTTGGTTTTTCGAGACAGGGTTTCTCTGTTTAACAGCTCTGGCTGTCCTGGACTCGCTTTGTAGACCAGGCTGGCCTCGAACTCGCAAAGATCCGCCTGCCTCTGCCTCCCAAGTGCTGGGATTAAAGGCGTGCGCCACCACCGCCCGGCTTATTAAGTATTTTTGCATCTATGTTCATGAGGGAGATTGGTCTGAAGTTCTCTTTCTTTGTTGGGTCTTTGTGTGGTTTGGTAATCAGGGTGACTGGGGCCTCATAGAATGAGTTTGGCAATGTTCTTTCAGATTCTATTTTGTGAAAAAGTTTGAAAACTATTGGTGTTAGCTACTCTTTGAAGGTCTGGTAGAATTCCGTGCTAAAGCCATCTGGCCCTGCGCTTTTTTTGGTTGGGAGATTTTTAATGACTGTTTCTATTTCCTTAAGGGTTATAGGGCTGTTTAATCTGTTTATCTGAGCTTGATTTAGCTTCGGTAGGTGGAATCTATCAAGAAAATTGTCCATTTCACTTAAGTTTTCAAATTTGGTGGAGTATAGATTTTTAAAGTAGGATCCAAATATTCTCTGGATTTCCTCAAAGTCTGTTGTTATTTCTCCCTTTTCATTTCTGATTTTGTTGATTTGTGTTTTCTCCCTCTGTTTTTTACTTAATTTGGCTAAGGGTCTGTCTATTTTGGTGATTTTCTTGAGAACCAACTCTTGGTTTCATTGATTCTTTGTATAGTTCTTTTTGTTTCTAAGTTGTTGATTTCAGCCCTAAGTTTTATGATCTCCTGCCTTCTGCTCCTCTTGGGAGTGTTTGCTTCTTTTTTTTCCAATTCACCAAGTTTAGCTGTTAATTCGCTAATATGAGCTGTCACAATTTTCTTTTTGAAGGCACTTAGTGCTATGAACTTTCCTTGTAGCACAGCTTTCATTGTGTCCCATAGGTTTGGGTATGTTGTGTCTTTATTTTCGGTGGATTTTAAAAAGTCTTTGATTTCCTTCTTTATTTCTTCCCTGACCCAGTGGTCCTCTAGTAAAGAGTTGTTCAATTTCCATGTGAGTGTAGACTTTCTGTTGATTCTTTTGCTATTGAAGTCCAGCTTTATTCCATGGTGGTCTGATAAGATACAAGAGGTTATTTCAATTTTCTTGTATCTGTTGAGAATATCTTTGTGTCCAACTATATGGTCGATTTTGGAGAAGGTTCCATGAGGTGCTGAGAAGAAGGTGTATTCTTTTGTGTTTGGGTGAAACATTCTGTAGATATGTTAGGTCCATTTGGTTCATGATCTCTGTTAGACTCATTATTTCTCTGTTTGGCTTCTCTCTTGATAATCTGTTCATAGTTGTGAGTGGAGTGTTGAAGTCTCCCACTATTAAAGTGTTTGGATCGATGTGCGATTTAAGTTTTAGAAGTGTTTCTTTTATAGATGTAGGTGCCTTTGTATTTGGGGCATAGATATTCAATATTGAGATGTCCTCTTGGTGGATATTTCCTTTAACGAGTATGTAATGCCCTTCTCTGTCTTTTTTTATTAACTTCAATTGGAAGTCTATTTTGTTTGATATTAGGGTGGCTACTCCAGCTTGTTTCCTGGGTCCATTTGCTTGGAAGACCTTTTCCCAGCCCTTTACTCTGAGGTAGTGTTTATCTTCAATAGTGAGATGTGTTTCTTGTATACAGCAAAAAGATGGGTCTTGTTTATGGATCCAGTCTGTAAGTCTGTGTCTTTTTATTGGCGAGTTGAGTCCATTGATGTTGATGGATATTAGTGACCAGGGGTTGTTATTTCCCATTATTTTGGTTTAGCTGGCTGTCTTGTGTTTCTCTTTTGTTTAGTTGCTATGGAGGTTTCTGTTTCCTCTGTTTTCTTGGGTGTAGTTATCTTCTCTGTGTTGGAATTTTCCTTTTAGGATCTTCTGTAGGGCTGGGTTTGTGAGGAGATATTGTTTGAATTTGATTTTGTCATGGAATATCTTGTTTTCTCCTTCTATGTTGATAGAGAGTTTTGCTGGGTATAGTAGTCTGACTGGGCACCTATGTTCTCTCAGGGCTTGTAGGACATCTGTCCAGGCCCTTCTAGCTTTTAAGGTTTCTGAGGAGAAGTCAGGTGTGATTCTGATGGGTCTGCCATTGTATGTGACTTGGCCTTTTTCTCTTACAGCTTTTAATATCCTTTCTTTGTTCTCTACATTTGGAGTTTCTATTATTATGTGGCGAGAGGAGTTTCTTTTCTAATCTAATCTGTTTGGTGTTCTGTAAGCCTCTTGGATTTTTACTGGCATCTCTTTCTTTAGGTTTGGGAAGTTTTCTTCTATGATTTTGTTGAAGATATTTCCTGGACCATGGAGTCGGGAGTCTTCTCTTTCCTCTATGCCTATAATTCTTAGGTTCCGTCTTTTCATTGAGTACTTGATTTCTTGGATGTTGTGGGTGAGAGATTTTTTAGCTTTCTCATTTTCTTTGGATGTTGTATTGATTTCTTTTTTTTTCTTTTTTTTTTTTTTAAGATTTTATTTATTATGTATACAGTGTTCTGCGTGCAGGTATGCCTGCAAGCCAGAAGAGGGCACCAGATTTCATTATGGATGGTTGGGAGCCACCATGTGGTTGCTGGGAATTGAACTCAGGACCTCTGGAAGAGCAGCCAGTGCTCTTAACCGCTGAGCCATCTCTCCAGCCCTGTATTGATTTCTTCCATCGAATCTTCCATGCCTGAGATCCTGTCTTCCATCTCTTGAATCCTATTTTTGCTACTCAAATCCATAGTTCCTGTTCTCTTCCCTTGATTCTCCATTTCCATTTTTAACTCTGACTGTGTTTTCTTTATTGTTTCCATTTTCATTTCTTGAGTGATGTTATTTGTTTTGTACATTTCCTGCTCCAGTTTGCTTGTCTTTGCCTGGAAGTCTTCCATTGCCCTCTCGTTTTCTTGTTCAAGTTGACTCACCTTGTTCTGAAGTTCTCTAATGGTGTTTTCCATCTCTTTCGTATGTGCAATTGTGGCTTCTTTGAATTCCTTCATAGATTTAAGTTATTCTTGAAGGGACTCTATGACTTTCCATAATGTAGAATTGTCATCATTTTCATGTGTTTCAGCTGTGGTGAGGTGGTTCGGGCTGGATGGAATAGTGTTGCTTTCTTTTGTTGGAGTCATTTCGCTCTGTTTTTTTTTTTTTTTTTTTGGGCCTGGGGACTCTGTACATGTGGAACTTTTTAGCTGTCTTCTGGACTTGGGTCCAAAGGGGGCACTTTGGTATAGGAGTCGAGTTGCCTTACTCCACCCCTATAAGGTGAGTCATTCAGCCCTGCCTCCTAGGTGGAGACCTAACTAATCCAGGGGGTGGAGCTGTGTACAAGTAAGCTCTGGTTCCCCGCCGGAAGGGCCAGTACTAGTACAAAATTCCAATATACAACAGTTTCAAATACCTCGCAGTTTGCCCGGGGTTGGTTCCTGTGGTGGGTAAATCTGCCCTTCACTTCCAATAGCCTTGTCACTCATGTGGCCTGGAAACTGGCCCGTGACATCACAGCAGTGGGTTGCAATCTGCAGTGTGAAGGCACTTTGCAGCCGAGCTGCGCTCACTTCCAAGGGTTGCAACCTTTCGCCAGATAGCTGGATTGTCTGTGCGAGACCTGGGGGTGCCCAGCAGGGTGGGGGTTATCTCTGCGTGGGATCTGAATCTGTCCATTGGGTATCATATTGGAACTTACCCGGCGTCTCTCCTGGTGGGGAATGGGGGGTTCCCGATTCCCGGGTCCAGCGGCTTCCTTGCGTATCCAAGAGTGGGAAGGAGCATCCTGCCCAGGGACCCTTAGTGGTCCCTGGGTAGTTGGGTGAGATCTAGAGGGGGTTGAGCCATTTGTACAGTGTCCTGCAACACTTGCCGCCCTGTGACTGTTAACCCCAAAATCAAAATACGTCCACGCAGGCCGCCGCCGTCTTGGATCCCCCATGGTTCACAACTTTAATCCCAGCAATTGGGAGGTACATGCCTTAGCTCCCAGTATTTGGAAGGCAGAAGCAGGCACATAGGATTTACAGTGACTTAAATTTAAAAGCCACTTACAAAAGACAGGCTAAAATTCAAAGAGTGTCTGTCATTTGTGATCTCAAAATAAATACACTTAAAGGTATATTTAGTTTTAAAATTTCAAAAGAATCTTTTTAATCTCAATTAAAAGATAGTATTTTTTTTCCTATTGCCAAAAAAGTTTTCCCTAGGAAAGATTTGACCTGCCAAAAAAGAAATCCCCAGAGTTAGGGTTAGGCAGCGTTTTGGTTTTATCTTTCCAGGAGAATAAAAGCATCCAACTAAGGAACCTGGAGATCACAAGATAACTGAAACGTCTGAAGAAAAGGGACCAGACCCCAAAGAGACAAGACAAGTAGCCCAGATAAAACAGCCTCTCAGGCTGCCTCAATGGCCGTTTCCTCAAACAAAACAAAAGAAAACAAAAGCATTACAAAAGCCAAAAACCATAAAACCAACAACTGCATCCAGAACAACTTCAAAACACCTAGCCAAGATGGTCCAGCCTCACTGTTCCAGTGAGGACTTCAGTAAAGCCCTGCATTTTCCCACTCAAAGATCAGCTTCGGACTACAAGCTGCTCAAGACATTCAAATTGCTGAGCATATGGAGACTGGACAGCAAATGTTTCAGCTAGCTTTCTTCTTTCTTCCTTTTTTTTTTTTTTTTTTTTGAGACAGGGTTTCTTGGTGTAGCCCTGGCTACCCTGGAACTCACTCTTTAGATCAGGCTGGTCTTGAAATCATAGAGATCCGACTGCCTCTGCCTCCCAAGTGCTGGGATTAAAGGCATGTGTCACTATGGCCAGCCATTACAATTTCAAACTGCCATGTGGGTGCTGGGATTTGAACCTGGTTCCTTTGGAAGAACAGCCAGTGCTCTTAACTGCTGAGCTATTTCTCCAGCTCCCCAGCTATATTTCTTAAGACTTGACCATTTTCCCAATTTCTCAGTTCCCCAAAAGGAATAGCCACACAAACCACTCAGTTACCAATCTCAGTCGGATATTGATAGTTTATTGAACACATGCTCCAGAATTGGTCATAGCCACCATGACCAGAGTCACAGAGGTCTCAGAGCCTAACTGTGACATTGGTCTAATTCTAAGGCAGGCTTTTTATAAGGAAAATCATATCCAGGTAACTAACAGGTAACCAGGTCTAGGAACAAACCACATTCAGGTAACAACCAAGTTCACATATGAAACAAACCATATCCAGGTAACAACCAGGTAACCACATGTAGGAAGCAAGGGGATGGCAGTACTATATTATTTTGACTGGATAGAAAAAGGATTTCTAATTTATCTTTAATTTGGTTGGTCCCAAATGGAGCTGTAGTTGGGCACTTTTCAGAGTGTTAAGATAACAAAGTTAGCAACGTATGAGTAAATTTACAAGTAAAATGGAATTTAAGGATATTTTATTAAACACCTTTTTTGACAATGAGACGTGTCAGTTCCTGGTAGCACCCCCATTCTATTTCAAAAAAGGTGATGCTAAAAAAAAAAAAAAAAAAAAAGATGATGCTTATCAAAGAATCTCCATTTGGAGATAGCTGCATTAAAGGCAAGCTAGCCCCTGGGCAAAGAAACAGTCCTTCCTTCAACTGTAGACACAATGCTGTCTGAAACGGGCAAAACTGGATGCAAGGAAAGTAGGCGGCTGAGCTTTGCAAGGACAAGGTAGGCAAGTGCTTCATAATACCTGTTTCACAGAAAAGTCTGTCAGATATTCTGAGCCAGAAAGCTGAAGATAGATGCTCCAATGTTTTAGAGAAATCTTGGGTAACTATACAGATGGCCAGCAGTCTGTATTATTTCAATAGTTTTGGAAGCTACTTGCTCTGCAGTTCCTGTTTATTTAGATAATATTTATCCTTCTCAGGTCTCTGATGGGGTTGAAGACTAGATAGTTATAGTAGCACAGTTAAGTTTAAGTTGCTTAGGATTTAAGAAAATTGTTTTATGATCTAAAAAGATGTTTTTAGGTGGCTAAATACAAATGCATTGGACACTGTGAACATAATTCCTACCAGATAATATACAGTTTATTGATGTTAGAAAAAGAGTCTTTTATTTGGAAAAAAAAAAGGATGAAATGTTGCAGAATATTCGATCACATTGTGAACCCAAAGATTTTTGACTGTAAAAACCTGTTTCTAATTATGGGATGGCTCAGTCTTTAATCCAAGAGCTTTCTGTATACTGTAAACAAGTACTGTGGTATGGATCTGCCCTACCACACATCTTTAATCCAAGAAGTTTCTATTTATTGTTGTTATGGTGTGGCTCAGCCCTAGCACACACCTTTAATCCAAGAGCTTTCTGTACACAGGATTAAATAAAGTTAACCCTAAATCAAGAGGCAAAGCAAGAAACCAGCTGACAGGGATTAAACAGAAAGAAGGGACATTGAGCTGTAGGGTATGTAAGACATCATGGATAAAGAGCTTTTTGGTTTTGGGCTTTTGGCTTTCAGCACTGAGGGGTGTTGGCTTTTAATGTTTTTCTTCTTGGACCTTGGTGGAGTAGGAAGGTCATCTGGGTGCTTTCTCTGTCTCTCTGAGCTAGCAGTTTTTATCCCAGCATCTGGCTCCTGAGTCTTCATTGGTGAAATCAAACAACTGGGATATTTTAGTTTTTTGAAACAACACACTGACCTCTTTTGATCATAATGACGTTAACATCATACTTCAACCAATTTTTAATATAACAACCTATTACTATTTGCTTTTTAAGGAACAACCAGTGACCTTGTTTTTCCATTTGAAGACAAAAGTGGGTCTTATAAAACTGATCACTGAAGGTATAAACCAAAATATAATCTGCCTTACTGTTTTGCCAATGCAGATCTTAATGAAGGTTATTCTGTATTCACTGCTCAAATTCTCAAATATAAAACAAAAATGGCTATAACTTAAAAATATTCAACATTCAATGTTATTTAAAGAAATCAATACCTAAAATAAAATTTAAAATCAGATGTTCTTTAAAGTGTATTTACAAAATTTTCTTTGCAAATTATGGCATATATACTATGGAAATAAATGTGGGATTTCCTTAGGAACCTGGGAACAGATCTACCCTGAGATCCAGCTATACTAACCACTCACTCTTGGATATATATCCAAAAGACTCTACAGAGAAACTTGCCCATCCCTGTTTATTGCTGCTCTGTTCATAACAGCCAGACATTGGAAACAGCCTAGATGTCCATCAACAGATAAAAGGAAAATTAAAATATTGTACATTTATGCAATGGAATATTATCCCAGGGTTAAAACATAATTTTTAATATGACCTGTAAAGCACTACCTGACCTCTCCCCTGACTTCTCACAGGGGAATGACCTACACACAACCACTTTTCATATTAACTTTATTTCCTTCGTCATCCTTACCACTACTTATATATGCTTGTCTTTGATCAATGGTATAATATTTACATATATATGGAGTTAGGGATAACAGTTACTATCAGTATAAATTCAGTACTCAATACAGAGAAAGATGAGTAATCAATTCACCAATATAATAAATCAGCCACCTATGACTTGTTTATTCGTTAGTTAACAAATGTTTGTTGAGCACTCTGAATCTGCAGGTTCTGTGTTATATACTGGGAATGCAAGTCAAAAAATAAATGTCACAGTTCAGTACAAGTGAGAACAAAGACAAAGCTATATGATAATCGCTCTATCATAGGTCAAGGTTTCTTTTAACCAACATAGTCTTTTGGAGAATGTGTAATGGGAAGTATTTCCCTAGCTTAATTAGAAACCACATTGAATCTGTTGGTTTTATTTGTCCATGCCACATGGTTCAAATCATAATAACAATTATTGGTTATAGGCAATATAACAGATTTTCAGGTGAAGTATAAGGGAAAGTGAATTGCATGCAATATTCTATTTAAAGAAGGCAGCTATTGCTCTCATTTACTGATTCCTATCAGTACATAAGAAACTGTGGAGGTCTGAATGAGTATGGTTCCACAGGCTCTTATATTTGTATGCTTGGTTCCCAGATGATGAACCGTTTAGAAGGATTAGGAGGTATGTCCTTGTTGGAATAGGTGTGTCCTTGTTGGAGGAGATGTGTCACATGCTGTGTAATTTCAACTACAAGATATTCTGCAAAAAGTAAACTTATAGACAAAATAATATCAGTGGCAGGGCAGGCAGATAAATGAGCAGAAGAACTGCTGGATGATACTGTAATAGAATCCATAATACACATTTATTAAAACCTGCTACAAAGTAAACAGTAATGTAAATTGGAGCCCTACATATTTCTTTCATAAGATTTTAGAAAAACATAATGTCTTGATATTTAAATGTACTACATTAATGAAAGTTATTAATAATGAGCTAAACTATGGAGTGGTAGTATTTGTAAAATGTACTTTGTGCTCAATTTTTCTGCTCTGAAAAAAATTATTAATATTTTTAAAGTAGCTATGTCTATCAAACCAACATGGCCTGATGATATATACAGGTGGGCAAGATATACTTTGTTTTTGTTTTGTTTTTTTGGTTTTTCGAGACAGGGTTTCTCTGTATAGCCCTGTCTATCTTGGAACTCACTCTGTAGACCAGGTTGGCCTTGAACTCACAGAAATCTGCCTGCCTCTGCCTCCCAAGTGCTGGGATTAAAGGGGTGTGCCACCATGCCCAGGTTGATTTTTCTTTTCTTTCTTTCTTTTTCTTTTTTGTTAGACATTTCTCTGTGCAGGCCTAGGTGGTCTGGAACTAACTTTGTAGAGTAAGCTTGCCTCAAGTTCACAGAAATCTGCCTGCCTCTACCTCCCAAGTGCTGGGATTAAAGGCGTGTGCCACCATGCCCAGGTTGATTTTTCTTTTCTTTCTTACTTTCTTTCTTTTTTGTTAGACATTTCTCTGTGCAGGCCTAGGTGGTCTGGAACTAACTTTGTAGAGTAAGCTTGCCTCAAGTTCAAAGGTGCTCTTGCCTCTGCCTCCTGAGTGCTGTGATTACAGGGGTGTACCACTACTGCCTGGGCTTGTTTTTTCTTTTTCTTTTATTCTTTTTCTTTTTTTTTAAACATCAAGTATGTACATGTGTATCTCAGCTGGTAAAGTGCATGTCGTACAAATATGAGGCTCTGAGCTCAGAGCCTCAGCATCCACAAGAAAGGCCAGGCATGACCATATATATCTGTACTCCCGTTCCTGGAAAAGACAGATGTAATTGGTGGCCTGGCAGTTTGGCTGAACTGATGAGTTACAGGTTCAGACACCTTGTCTCAAAAACTAAGGTGGACAAGTGAATGAGGAAGACATTTGACACTGACCTCTTGCCTCCATATGTACATGCACACATGTACATATGTGACTGTACACACACATATATGCATACATACACAGACATGTATATACACACAATACACACATCTAATGGGCTGAAGAGATAGCAAAGTAAGTGCTACCTACATAACTAAGAGAACCTGATTCAGATCCTCAGCATCCACATTAAGAAAAAAAAAGAAAAAGGCATCAGTGAGTAGTGCCAGTACAAGGAGGCTGAGGCAGGCAGATCTCTGTATGTTCAAGGTCAGCTTGGTCTATATAGTGAGTTCTAGGCCAGCCAGAGCTACACAGTGAGATTCTGTATTAAAGAGAACAGGGGCCAGGGTAAGCATGGTGATGCATATCTGTAATCACAGTGCCAGGAGGAGCCCTGGGCTTCTGGCTAGCTACTGTTACCGAACTGGTAAACTCTGGGCTCAGTGAGAGACAGTGTCTAAAAAACTAATGTGGAAAGCAACTGGAAAAGACACCCCATGTGAACCTCTGCCCTCTGTATGCATGTGCCTGACCCCCTGACATATATAGACACACACATATGAAATGTATACACACAAACACACACACAAATAAAAATAATTTAAAGAAGCATCAGGGGTTTTCATTTCATCTCAAAATATACATTTTAGTTTCACTTTTAGACAATTATTTGTGGTGATGATGACTATTACTTTTTTGCTTTGAGATTGGTCTTATATAACTCAGGAGGAACTGGAATTCACTATATAGATAAAGATGATTTTGAACTTCTAATTTTCCTGACTCTGCCTTCATTTCTCTTACTGATGGGATTACAGGGGTACACTACCTTGCCTAGTTTATGTAGTGCTAAAGATCAAAGCTAGGGTTCCTTCCACATGTACAGACATTATTCCCTCAGTTGGTATAAACTGAGCTATATCTACAGCCAAATATTTAACATCTTTGAAGTACTCTTTTACTAAATATAGTATAATCATTTAAACATACTGTTACATAATTCTTTACTATAGTTCATAATTTAAATATATTATCCATTAGTATTATTACTATGTGTATGATGTGTATGTGTGATATAGGCATGCATGTGGAGGTAGAGGACAACATTCAGAGTCTCTTTTCTCTTTCCACCATTGCTTCCAGAGATTGAATTTGGGCTGTCAGACTTGAAGGAAAAGCACTCTTTTTTTTTTTTTTTTTTGCTTTTTCGACACAGGGTTTCTTTGTGTAGCCCTGGCTGTCCTGAACTCATTTTGTAGACCAGGCTGGCCTCGAACTCGCAAAGATCCACCTGCCTCTGCCTCTCAAATGCTGGGATTAAAGGCGCGCGCCATTACCACCAGCCCCAGGAAAAGCACTCTTGTTTTGTTTTGTTTTTTTTGTTTTTTCAAGACAGGGTTTATCTGTGTAACAGCTCTGGCTGTCCTGGACTCACTTTGTAGACCAGGTTGGCCTTGAACTCACAGTGATCCGTCTTCCTCTGCCTCCCAAGTGCTGGGATTAAAGGCATGCACCACCACGCCTGGCTCAGGAAAAACAATCTTACCCAGTGAGGTATCTCACCCACCTTCAATATACTTTAGTATATTACAAAATACTAATTCAAATTAAATACATTTAATCAGTCTTTCTGCTGCCATGGCATCTGTGAAAAAGCTTGTGGCAGCTACATGGTGGTGGGATACACCTTTAATCCCAGCACCCGGGAGGCAAAGGCAGGCGGATCTCTGAGTTTGAGGCCAGCTTGGTCTACAGAGAGTTACAGGACAGCCAGGGCTGTTATACAGAAAAACCCTGTCTAAAAAAAACCAGGAAGGAAGGAAGGAACAAGTTTTGAAGTTCACCTTCGGTCACTCATCCTTTAGATGGCAATCACGAATGCTGCCAATTTTGAGCAGTTCTTCCAGGAGAGAATCAAAATGAACAAAAAAGCTGAGTCTTGGTGGAGAGATTTTAACTAGTGAAAGCAACAAGCACAAGACCACAGTAACGTCTATTGTGCTGTTTCCTGCTGGATGGAGTGGTGCTCACCTTCAATCTCAGCACTTGGGAAGTGAAGGCAGGCAGATCTGTGTGCGTTCAAGGCTAGCCTGGACTCCACTGTGAGTTTCCAGACAACCAGAGCTACAAAGTGAGACTCTGTCTCAAAACAACAAAAAAGAATGAATGAATGAATGAATGGAGTAAAAATATTTTGGTGATGATGAATAATTTATATGACTGTTTACTTGTAGTTGCTAATGGTAGAGCTATAAATTACATGACTTCCAGATTAACCAGAATGAAGAGGAGAAGGATGAGGTTTAAAGCACATTGATGTAAAATATTTTGTATGAATTCATAAAAATTTAGGAACAATAAATGCATAAAATTAAAAACTGATTTTCATTTTAGACACATACAGAAGATATGATAATTGCAAATGCTCAATCTTTCATATATCTATAAATTCAAATGTCTGAGAAGGAAACTTGTCTAGATTCATATTAAAAATTAATATAGATCATGTTTCAATATGCTACTTTGATAATATATGTGTCACCAAGTTATTTTTTAATATAAGTGATGAGATTATGAATGCCTTATACAAACCCAGATGAAGAAGCTAGTATGACAAATTAACCAGAAATGAAAGCTTATTGCAAAATAAAACCTAAAGTGTAGATACCTTAACTGACACAGTTAACAGCATTTCTGTTAACTGGGATGACTTCCAGAAAATACACTCAACCAAAACCATTTAATGGCTATTCGTTCCACTGAATGATCTCAGCTAATCTGTAAACTCTGTGGTCACCATACAGAATAAAAGTGTGCTAGCACAAATCTTTGTTCCCTTTCCTTTTTTATATGTATTTACTCATTCTTACTTTATTGGGGGAGAGGGCTTGTACATGGCACAGAGCAAGTGTGGAAGTACGAGAACAACTTGTAGGGGAACGTTCTCTCCACCATGTGGGTTCTAAGAGATCAAACTCAGGTTATCAGCATTGGCAGCTAGCACCTTCACCTGCTGAGCCATCTAACAAGCCCCCCACTCCCAGGCAGAGAGGTTCACACAAGCTCTTTCAGAGTTCACAGTCTATACAGAAAAGGAAACTGGAGATCCAGAGCTTTTCATGTGTATCTTAGTGCTACCTCCCTGCAGCTGTCTTTTCTGTCTAGTCAAGTTACCAATATGTGAACTAAAAATTCATATATTTAAGTTATATTTGATTGACAACAAATGTGGGAGAGCCCAGCTCACTGTGTGTGGTGCACTCCTAGGCTGGTGGTCCTTGGTGCTCTAAGAAAGCAGGAAGAGAAAGCCATGAGGAGCAAACCAGTAAGCAGGATTCTTCTGTGGCCTCTAAGTCAATTCCTGCCTTAAGCTTGCTGCTCTATTTTGATTTCCTGTCCTGAGTTCCCTGGATATTGGACCGTGACATAGAAGTATAAGTGAAAGAAACTCTTCCCAAAGTTGCTTATGGTCATGGTGTTTTATCACAGCAATAGAAACCCTGAGATCCTTGGTATCCATACTGGTGTGTGAATAATAAAATTCTCCAATAGTCTTGGGCATTTGGATGTTAGGTCCTCAGTTGGTGGCCTTGTTTGGGGAGGTTAACAGGATCTGGCCAATTTGAGAGTTCTAAATTACAAATGCAATATGATGTTGGCCTCTTTGCCTAGAGACAAGCTGCTGGCCTTCGAGCCTGGCGTGAGCTGCCTACAAAAGGGGATGTTGGGGTTTCCCTGATGACTGTAAGGCAGGGCCCAGAGGAACCATTTTCTGACTTTGTCTCTCATCTAATAACAGCAGCCAGTAGGATTTTTGGGAGACTGGCATCGATTATGTTAAACAATTGGCTTTTGAGAATGACAATCTGGCATGTAGGCAGCCATTTGCCCATATAAAAAGAAGACAGACATTACTGGATACATCCGCCTTTGTGCAGATATAGAGCCTTCCTATAATCAGGGTGTGGCCATGGCAGTTGCGTTATTAGGACAGACAGTCTGACTCTCTTTCAAAAAATAAACAAAGCTGTTTTAAATGTAGAAAGTCTGGGCATTTTGCCAAGGACTGTAGAAAGACTCAGGAGAGAGGGAGCAGCCTTCACGTAAGGCCAAGAATATGTCCCAGATGTAAGCGGGGAAGGCATTGGGCAAAAGAGTGTAGATCAAAAAAGATGCTGAGGACAATCCTCTCCCTCCCCAGTTGGGAAATGGGATGAGGGGCCCACACCAGGCCCCAAAAAATGCCTATGGGGCAGTCAATTTTGTGCCTCAGGGGCACAACAATCCCTCTCACAACTCTATAGGGCCACACCAGGAAGGGCAGGATTGGACTTCTGTGCCACCTCCTACACAGTATTAACACCAGAAATGGGAGTACAGACCTTGTCCACAGGAGTCTTCAGACCCCTCCCTCAAGGGATGTTTGGATTGATCTCAGGAAAGGGTAGTCAAATTTTTAAGGGACTGCAAGTTCTTCCTGGAATTGTAGACTATGATTATACAGGAGAAATCAAAATATTAGCCAAGGCAACCTCTGAGATTTTCACCATAACTCAAGGAGACAGAATTGCCCAGATCATTCTGCTGCCATTGCCCCAGACTCAACATAAGTCCCAATCGCAGTTGCAGGGGGCTGGATGCCTTAGCTCATCAGATATATATTGGGTACATGCTGTGGGAACCACCAAACCAAAACTGACCTCTGGTTTGATGGGTGAAAATTTACAGGACTAATAGATACAGGGGCTCATGTGGCCATCCTCAGACAAGAAGAACGGCCTTGGGCTTGGCCCCTTATAGAGACCATAACCAATCTGAAAGGCACAGGTCAAAGTACTAACCCTGAACAGAGCGCCAAATATCTGACATGGAAAGATGTACAAGGTCACTCAGGAGTTAGACAACCCTATGTTATCTTGCCAGTGAACTTACGGGGAAGAAACATTTTATCACAAAATAGGAGTGATCATGTTCAGTCCTAATGACACCTTTAACTGCCCAGATGCTCAGACAGGGATATACTCTGGGTTAGGGGTTAGGTAAGGATAACCAGGGAATCCTTAGCCCCTTATCTCTTACAGGTAAGTCAGACAAAAGGGGACTAGGGTATTTTTAGCATTGGCCACTGACATGCCTGCACCCCAGTCTCATGCCGGTCCAATCACCTGAAGTCAGACGAAGCGGTCTCGGTTGATCAATGGCCACTGACTCAGGAAAAATTGCTTGTAGTCCACCAGCTAGTGCAGGAACAACTAGAGGTGGCACACATTGTTGAGAGCAATTCTCCTTGGAATATGTCTATTTTTGTCATAAAAAAAGAAATCTGGAAAATGGAGACTGCTCCAGGACTTATGTACCATTAATTCCACCATGGTGCTTACGGGAGCCCTACAACCTGGCCTCGCCTCTCCTGTGGCTATCCTACATGGATATTCTAAAGTCATTATTGACCTCAAGGATTGTTTCTTTACTATTCCTTTACATCCTAATGATCAAAAGAGATTTGCTTTTAATGATCCTTCTATTAATCTCAAAACCTCCATGCAAAGGTTTCAGTGGACTGTTTTGCCCCAAGGGATGGCAAATAGTCCCACATTATGTCAAAAATTTGTAGCCCAAGCTATTAGACAAGTTAGGGAACACTGGCCTCAGATGTATATTGTCCACTACATGGACGATATTCTCTTGGCTGGAGAGTCAGGCTCTAATGTATTCGCTTGTCTTGCTGAACTTAGAAAGGAATTACAGTTAGCTGGCTTAGAAATAGCTCCGGAAAAGGTTCAGCTTCAAGACCCTTACACTTACTCAGGATTCCAACTTACAGGCTCTCGAGTGACAGCCTTAAAGGCGCAGTTACAGTGAGATGGTTTAAGGACACTTAATGATTTTCAAAAACTTTTAGGAGATATTAATTGGCTACACCTATATATTAAGTTCACCACAGGGGATCTCAAACCTTTATTTGATATCCTTCGAGGGGACTCTAATCCTCGGTCACCTCTAGAATGGACCCTAGAAGCTCTACTCGCTCCAGATCGGGTTGAAGATGCCATTACGAATCAAACTGTTCACTGTATTAATTATAGTTTGCCTTTTGATTTGATAATATTTAATACTATTTCTACTCCTACTGGACTCTTTTGGCAACAACATCCTATCGTGTGGTTCCACCTCCCTTCTTTTCCCAAAAGAGTGCTTTTGCCCTATTATGAGATGATCTCTGATCTCATTATTATAGGCCGAACAGAAGCTAGGCGATATTTTGGTCTTCAACCTTATAGAATCATACAACCTTATACCAAATCCCAGATTCAATGGCTACTTCAAAACAATGATTCTCGGTTAATCTTTTGTGCTTCATAATTGGGGGTCACTGATAACCATTATCCACCTGATAAGCTAATTCAATTTTGTAGATGACATGCTTTCTTCTTTCCAAAAATCACCAGGGCTGAGCCATTACCAGGAGCCCTTCTAGTATTCACTGACAGATCATTGTCAGGGATGGCGGCATATACTGTCAATGATGCCACCGTTACATTCAAAACTCCTTTTTCAGCCAGGTGGTGGTGGTGCACGCCTTTAATCCTAGCACTTGGGAGGCAGAGGCAGGTGGATCTTTGCGAGTTCGAGGCCAGCCTGGTCTACAAAGTGAGTCCAGGACAGCCAGGGCTACATAGAGAAACCTTGTCTCGAAAAACCAAAAAACAAACAAACAAACAAAAAACTCCTTTTACATCAGCTCAATTGGTTGAGCTTCAAGTTCTGGTTATAGTACTCTCCACTTTCTCTCACGTGCCTCTAAATATTTATACTGATAGTGCTTATATTACCAATTCTATCCCTTGGCTCGAAACCTCACCTCAGATTAAACAAACCTCAGACATAGCAGATCGTTTTCTCTCCTGTCAACAGCTTATCAGACAAAGAAACCATCCCTTTTATTTGGGCCATATTCAAGCACATTCTGGGTTACCTGGGCCACTGACAAAAGGCAATGATCTCACAGATTGAGCCACCAGAATAGCTATGTTGGTCTCTGCTTCATCATTAGATCGAGCCACAGAGGATCACAAGTTACATCATTTGAATGCCCACTCTCTTAGGCTCAGACATAAAATCACCCGTGAACAGGCTCAGCTAATTGTGAAAAGTTGTCCTTCCTGCTTTGAACATTTGCTGGTTCCTCATTTGGGGGTTAACACTCATGGATGAATTCTGAACTCTGTCTGGCAAATGGACGTTACACACTATGCTGAATTTGGCAATCAAAAATATGTTCATATTTGTAGAGACACTTTCACGAGTTTCATTATGGCCACTCTCCAAACTGGAAGGATACTAAACATGTTATTGCTCACTTACTCGCCTGCTTCTCCACACTAGGCAAACCCTCCAAAATTAAGACTAATAATGAACCAAGTTACACTTCTCAAGCTTTCGCTGATTTCAGCAAATCTCTCTATATTGTCCATGTTACAGGCATTCCTTATAACCCTCAAGGACAGAGTATAGTGGAATGTGCTCATTTAATGATAAAAACTACATTTTCAAAAATAAAAGGGGGGAGTTGGTATCCCATGAAAGGGGCCCACAGGAATCTCCTTTATCACACACTTTATCTTAAATTTTCTGAATTTGGATGCTGAAGGGCACTCAGCAGCAGATTGCTTCTGGCACCCTCAAACTGAAAGACAATATGCAATGATAAAATGGAAAGATCCTATGGATAATACTTGGTATGGGCCTGACCTTGTATTGATATGGGGATATGGCTCAGCCAGTATACTACTCTCAAGAACATGAAGCAGTCAGGTGGCTACCCGCAAGACTAGTAAAACAAATAAATTGCGCAGGGATATAGACATCCCTGAGGATAGCTCTCTTGTTTTCTCTCCTAGATCTAAAGTTGTGGCACCTTTGGATAATCTCGACTCTGCTGCTGCACACCATCTTAGGACTTGAAATATAAAATGGAGGCATACATGCCCCTAACAACTTGACCTGGATAATTACAAATGCACAAGGAAACATCATCACCTCAGTTAATAAGGTCACCACACCTGGAACTTGGTTTCCAGAGATTCAATTTTCTGGCAAACATTGGTTTAATTGCATACAGTGGGGAACAGAATGTGCCCATGGGCAGTTCTATGTCTGTCCTGCGGATGTTGCTCCTAAAAGGGGCTGTGGGGGACCCTCCAATGCCTATTGCTCAGGATGGCATTGCCTCTGTACAGGAAGCTTTGAATGGCAGCCTTCATACTCATTAGATCTTATTAATGTTCAAGATATTAGCCAAGGCAGCTACAGCTGCGAGGCACCTGTTTTTCCTACGATTAAGGTGACCTTTACTAAATATGCCAAAGCCCAAACTTGGTCCACCAAAAAGATCTTAAGGATAAGGCTGAATAACTGGGGCCCCTCATGGGACCCTGCCACCACATTTTCTATAAGACTAGACAGTTGACCCCTTTTTCCATAGGCAGGTCTGGGACCTAATCGAGTTCTGGTTCCAGCCTTTTCAGTCTGGAACATTACCAACTCAATTATTCATTCATCTGACCCTACATCTATGCCAGCACCACCGACTACAACTAATGCTTTAATATGTTTGCTCAACTATAGCTTTCTTGCTTTAAACAGTTCTCATCCTGAGATCACTGAGCAACGTTGGCTGTGCCTTTCAGCTTTGCCACCGTTCTATGAGGGCGTTTTGATAGATGGAAATGACACATCGTCAGACTACAAAAAATGTCACCAATCTCAAGGAAATGTCAAAGTATCCCTCCCTGATACAGGAGGGCAAGGCACCTGTATAGGTTCAGTGCCATCTACCCACTCTCACCTCTGTGGCTCTACTATCTCTAGAATTACCACTGATTATATAATATCTCCCAGGATGCTTGGTAGGCTTGCAAGAGTGGAATAATCCCTTGTGTTGCTGGTTCATTGCTTAACCAAGATTTTTGTGTTTTAGTAAAACTCTTCCCCAGGATCAGTTATCAGAATATGAAACAATTTGAGGAGCTATAGAATCCTATCACTGCCCCTGTGGATCTGCTGTCACATGCCAGGAGGGAACCCTTATCTGCAGTCACTGTTGCAGTGCTGTTGGGGTTGGGGTCTGTTGGTATGGGCACTGGTATTTCTTCTCTTATCCTTCAGGATAGAAATTATGGACTTCTAAAAGAATCTACAGATCAGGATATAGGTAGACTAGAGTCAGCCATAAGTCCATTTGAAAGATTCTTTGAGCTCTTTAGCAGAAGTAGTCTTACAAAACCACAGAGGCTTGGATTTGATTCTCCTCCAACAGGGGGCTTTGCGCTGCCTTGAAAGAGGACTGCTGCTTTTATGTTAATCATAGTGGAATAATTGAAGACTCTCTTAGAAAGGTCAGGGAAGGGTTGGAAATGTGCAAACGACAACGTGAAAAAGATCAGGGCTGGGTTAGGTCCTGGTTTAACACTTCTCCCAGGCTTACTACCATACTGCCCACTGTGCTGGGTCCCCTGTTGGGACTGATATTGTTGTTGTCCCTTGGACTGTTGTTATTCAACAAAGTCATGGCCTTTATCAAACAGCAAATTGATAATATCAAGGCTGAGTCCATCCAGGTCCATTACCAACACTTGGAAATGTTAGATCTTATCAACGCATATGAAACCATAGTCGCCACCCCTGCGAGATGAGCTAGATGGTTAGTCAATGATGGGTAATAGAGCTGTTCTCATGCTTTTCCTGACTGAACCTAAGACGGGGGGTGACACTAAGATGTCGTTTGCCCAGTGAGGGGTAATGAGGATGGAACAAGAAGCTCCAACCTAAGACAGGCACAGCTCCTGAGGGGTTCATTTCCCTGCTTAAACAATATATAAAAGGGGGAACTGTCTCAAACCATTGGCCCGGCCATTGTATTGCTGTTCTCATATTTTGACCATGAGAAAGTACAGGGCCTGACTTCAGGCTTGGCCTCTCTGATAACATATAATAGTTTGTCTCTCCCTCGTCCAGTGCCCCAGTCCTGGGAAACCATGCTGAATAGACAAGAACAGATAGTTGCCTTAGTTACCCACCTTCTTGGAGCCTTATGGTTTGGCCTTGCCCTACTTTCCTCAGCAGTCCTTCCTGCTTCTCATGCTTATATACGGGGGGTTGGGACTTGATCAGACTCCTGTCTTGTCCTCATTTCTCATGTCTCTGATACCTCCCAAGTTCCCACTCTCCCTTCCCAGTGACCCTGGTGTTTGTCCTGCAGGTCAGGACAAGTTGTGATCGTGCTGGAGGATGTATGTCACAGAGGATAGTTTTAAGAGCTTAAAGACTTGTGCCATTTGAGTTTGCCTTCTCTGCTTCCTGTTCTCAAACTTCCTGCAGTTTGAGCAGCTCCTGTTCCAACTACCTGTTTCCTGCTGCCTCCACTCTGCCATTACCGACTCTATCCTTCTGGAGCCATGAGTCAAATAAACTTTTTCTTCTCTAAATTGCCTTGGTCATGGTGATTTATCACAGCAATAGAAAAGTAACTAACACACACTCTATTCTTTTCCTACTCTGTAATTCAAAAGAGGCAAAGTAAAATCTGCAGAAATACAGAAATAAACTGCTACATTTCATTACTTTCCTAAAGCTTAGCTACTGTCCTCTAGGCTCATGCACTGGATGCATGTCCCAAGATGGTAGTACAGTTTTGAGAGGTGGCAGATATGTAGGGCCTTGCTGGAGGAAGTACAATCACTGGGTCAGAGCCTTTGAACACTACACCTGGTCCTTAAGGCCTTCATGTTCTCCTTCCAATCTGTCATGATATGAACAGTCTCCTTCTCTACACATTCCTGCCACTATGATGCTCAGCCTTGCCTCAGGCTCAGAGTAATGGAGCTAGTCAACCATGGTCTAAGCCCTCTGAAATCACAAACTGTTCCTCTCAAATACTTGGTCATAGTGATGAAAGTCAGACTAATACACTAGCATAATTATTTCTTATTCTACTTAACCAAGATGAAAACCATAATAATTATCTACTTAGAAAGAGCTAATGTTAAGTCCTATGCTGTGCTGAGTAGCTTCTCACAATTTCCTACTAACCTCTTCTAACTTCAGGTGTATTTTTAATCTTGATCTATTCTTCTGATAAATTTATTTTACTTTTTACTACTACTGTTATTTCTTTCAGGCAATACTTTTTCTTACATACTTTATAATTCCATAACATATATACCATGTGTGTTACGTGTGTGTGTGGTGTGTATGTTGCAATCAAGTGACTATGCAAGTATGCCCACAGAGGTCAAAGGAGGGCTTCTGGAATCTGCCTCTACCACTCCACTTTATTACCTAGAGATAGGGTCTCTCACTGAAGTGGAAGCTTGCCATTTTGGCTAGGCTAGCTGATCAGGAAGCATTTGGTATTCACTTGTCTCTAACTCCCCAATGCTAGGTAACAGGCATGAGCCACAAGCCATACTTGGCTTTTAGGAAGTTGCTGGGGATTTGAATTCAGATCTTCATGCTTGTAAGGCAAACACTCTTACACATTGAACAATTTTCCCAGGCCATATGTATACTTTCCTATATCTCCTTAAGTTGTCACTTTAGTTTATGACTTTCATGATTCATTCTGCTATTTGTGTAAAAATTAATACTCAATACTTTGAAATACTCAATATTTCTCTTTCCTAAAGTACTTTCTTCACATTACTAATATGAATAATGACACATACCTAGGGAAGCAGAAGGAAAGAAAGAAAACTAGCTTAATAGAGATACATAGGACACTCTTAAGCTGTGTAATCTTGGGCATATTTTTTGACCTCTGAACTTCAGATTCTTGGCCTGTCAATACAACAAATTAACACCCACTCTCCAAGATTCTAAGAGACTGAACATGAATAAAGCACATGTAACTGGCACTCTCAGATCCTGTGTGCTATAATCTTCTGTGAGACTGGATGGTCTGGCTATTCAGCTCAGTGATTTCACAACTACTACTTCCTCCTCCTTCTCCTCCTCCTTCTCCCCTCTCCCTCCCCCCTCCCCCTCCCCCTCCCCCTCCCCCTCCTCCTCCTTCTTTTTTAACATAGTCTCACTACATAGCCTTGGCTGTCCTGGAACTTGCTCTGTAAACTAGGCTGGCCTTGAACCCCATCTGCCTCTGCCTCCTGAATGCTGGGATTAAAAGAATGTTGACCATGTCTGGCCACAATTTAGTTTTTTGGATTCTCAAAAAACACCAGAAAATCTAGAATGATATTCTCCCCCCACTCACTAAAATAGAACCCTTGATTACTAATTCTATAAGATAATCACTTTCAAGTTATGAAGTTCTGAATCCTTAGACTAGTCTAGACTCTATTAATAAAAATAAAATGTTTAATATACACTTATTGTCTGAAAAAAGAACTTAGTATTATATGTAAATAGATAAATTACTTGGGATATTTTCTTTCTGTTGGAATGGAACAAATAAAGTTGCATTTTAATGGATAATATTATTTTATAACATCATATTGCTTAGGATATTTTTCTAGCTACATTCCCAGGATAATCTGGTTAATATTTAGAAAAGCTATATTGATGTTTACAAGCTATACGCCCTTTTCTTCTAAGTGCATGGATTTTGTCACCAATCCTTGTAACTGTATCAGAGGTAAAAAGAACCGAAGGAAAAGATGAAACTGTGAATCCAGAATCTTTATACCTTCATAAGTTCTTCAAATTACACTAAGGAAAAATTCCATCTACTCTCTCAATTTATGTTCCGGCCATAATTTTCTTTATGAATCCACCTACAGTATCTAGTTTATTACTCAAACCAAGACATGATAGTCTGTACAAAACTGTTTTTTGTCATTTGCTTAACAAAACAAAACAAAAACTTTTGCTTTTCAGCGGGGTTCATCAGTCCAGGCTGCCCTCAAACTTGTTATGGAGCTAAAGATGACCTTGTACTCCTGATTCTTCTGTTTCTGTGTTCCAAGCACTGGAATTATAGGTGTGTGCCACCACAGCTGGCAAAACACCCTACTCAAGCTACGAATAGAAAACAGTTTAGCTAGCAAATAGAATACAAAATATTTAGGCACTAGACACATTCTTTTCTTAGAAACATTTGTTAATTCAATTTACATCTCAATCATAGTCCCTTCCCTCCTCCCCTCCTAGTCCCACCCTCACACCCTCTACCCCCTCTTCCTCCTATCCTTTTCCTCAGGTAAGGGAAGCCCCCACATCTCAGCCCACCCTCAGTTCATCAGTCCCATGAGGGCTAAGAGTTTCCTCTTGCTCTGGGGCCCAACATAGCAGCTCAACTAGGGTAAAGTGTTCCACTAACAGGTAACAAAATCCGTGAGCAATACTGCCCCCCCTACTTGCTAAGGGATCTGTAGGAAGACCAAATTGCCTATCATCTATATCTGTATAGGGGGTCTAGGTCTAGTCTAAGCTTTTTTCTTCTTTTTCTGGTTAGTGTTTTAGTCTCTGTAAGTCTCTAGGGGTCTACGTTGGTTGGTTCTGTTAATCTTCATGTGCTGATCTTAACCCCTTCCAGGTCTCTCTATTCCTTCTCCCTCTCTTACATAGGGTTCCCCAGAGCTCCACCTAATGTCTTACTGTGTATCTCAGCACAAAATCCCAGCCTCAACTTTAACTTCTTTCTGTTTCCCATCACTGATTTAGTCACCTTCTAGTAACACTTCCTTTTGTGTGTAATCCCCTGTATGTGTGCATGTGGGTGTACAGAGGCAAGGGAGGATGTGAGATGTCTTACCCAATCATTCACCTTCTTCTTTTGAGACAGGGTCTTCTCACTGAACCTAGAACTCACTGACAAAGGTAAAGTGGGTGGCAAGAAGCCTCAGGGATTCTCCTATCTCTTTCTCCAACATTGAGATTACAGATATGCTCCACTATGTCACCATGTCAGGCTTCTTTCCCTTCCTTCCTTCCTTTCTTCCTCACAGGTACTGGAGATCAAACTCAGGTCCTGGTGGTTTTCACAGTAAGCACCTTACTTAGTGAGTTATCTCTCTTTCCCCAAGTAATTCTTCCTAACTGCCCACCCAGGATCTAGTTTCCTCTTTTATCTGTTAACAAATTCCTATTTCTGTCTGGGCTACACTGTGCTAAGGTCTAGGACATAAATTTTGATTAAGCTAATTATGGCTTACTCCAGTAACTCATGTAAGACCTGTGACCTACAACTGGTCAATGAACTGATGGAAGGTGCTGGGATTCTTCCGCCCTCCAATAAAAAATGAGCAAGAAGTTTTGTATGGCTCTCAGTCAGGGTCTCTTTCTAACTATTTCTAACAGCAAACAACACTGTGTCTTTATAGCTTCACATGTGAAATGAATGTTGTATCTGTCTAAATCACCAAGGCCTTTTCACAGAACTAAAGCACAGATACCCTTTTTCTTGATGTTAAAAGCATATGAGTTGATAGATCAGATGAGAAAAAAGGTAGAGATAAACTATTGAGACTTACTATTACTTCTGCAATCTCATGATCTACACAATAGACCACTAGTTTTGTATTTAAATTACTTTTATTTGTTACAGATTACAAAACGAAGGATATGTAAAATTACATAATTAATAGAAACAAAGCTAAAATTTTAATCTAAATCTCACACCAATTTTCACATTATTTAAAAAATATATAAAGGTATCTTTTTCCATATTTACAATTCTTTTTTTAAATACAGGTAAATAATTTAATTAGCCTTTTTCTACACCGTCTTTTGTAATATTCTGTATGTTTAACAAAACATCCTTTCTGGTCACAGTTCTATTCCTTTACCTCCTAGAATAACATTAGGGTTATCTTACGTTCCCACTGCAAGGGGAGCATGGCTTCAGCTTTACCTGCAAACAACAGTTCACTCTCTAAAAACTTCCTGTATTTTACTCTCACTTCTGAGCTGTCATAAACATTCATTCATCCAAATATTAAAGCAAGAACTTTGTATTTATTTTGAACATTTTTTAATTTAGACCAGAAAACAACATTTCAACACTACACTCTTGCTAAATAGATAGGTCTTGTGAATTATTAGCACAAGTGGAAGATTATATAGACAATGTAGACAACAGTAGTAGATATGATACTGCTACACAACATCATTAGAGGAAACAGTTGGAGTCACTATACAAAGATAGATCTTGTACTGCAAACCATGCTTAGTTGTCATGCAGAAACCTTACTTTATCCATTAGGATTCATGAAATATAAATTTAGGAATATGACTTTCCTCTGATATTTTGGAGAGAATTTCTCTCTGATCTTAACAAAATTATGTAGATCTTGGGAACAAAGATGCATCCAAGCATCCCTGCACTGGAAGCTGCTCCCTATTCCAATGTATTCTGTGTGCAGTCTGGCTAGGATCTTCTCCACCCTCTGTTGATATTGATGCACATTCTGAGCATGGCCATATCATCATTGTGCGCAACAGGGCTCAGTTACTGTGTCCTGGGATACTTGGCCTGTCTGGCCCTGGGAAACTTTACTGTGGCTTTCTTGGCCTGGAACCTGCCTGACATGTTCAATGAAGCCAAGTTCTTGACATTCAGCATGCTGGTGTTCTGCAGTGTGAGGGTCAGTTTCTATCCCTAAGTGCTTGCTGCTCTTCCACAGGACCCCAGTTCAGTTCCCAGACCCGTATCAGGCAGCTCACAAACACTTGTAACTCCAGTTTTAGAAAACCTAGTATTCTCTTCTGTCCTCCATGACCCATAGGAACGTGCACTCATGTGGTATACACATACATAAGTAAAAGCAAATATTTAAGAAAAAAAACCAAATTGTTATTAACTAACAGAATTTGGAGAAAGCTAAGGAATATTATTCTTATTCCTTAATAAGAATAAGGATCTCTATATAGCCTTCAAATATTTGCATTAAAGTCATATAGAAGAAAATATGTGTGTGTGTGTGTTTATAAGAACCCTTAGAACATTGGTACATGAAAAACTATGCAAAAACAAGCACAAGATCAGGCTTGAGAGATGGCCAAACAGTTAAGACTACTCACTGGTCTCGAAGAGGACACGGGGTCTATTCCCAGCACCCACATGGTAGCTCACAATCATCTATAACTCTAGTTCCAGGGGATCGAATGCCTTCTTCTGAGCAATGTGGTCACCAGGCAAAACAAGGTAGTACACATACATGGAGGCAGAACATTCATTACAAATAACCATATCATCCAGGCATGGTTGCACACACCTTTAATACCAGCACTTAAGAGGCAGAGGCAAGAGGACCTTTGTAAGTTCAAGGCTAGTCTGGTCTACAAAGCCAGTCCAGAACAGCCAAGGCACTGTTATACAGAGAAACTCTCTCAAAAAAACAAAGCCTGGGCTGGAGAGATGGCTCAGTGGTTAAGAGCACTGACTACTCTTCCAGAGGTCCTGAGTTCAATTCCCAGCAACCATATGGTGGCTTACAACCATCCATAATGAAATCTGGTGGCCTCTTCTGGCCTTCAGGCATACCTGCAGACAGAATACTGTATACATACTAAATAAAATAAAATAAAATCTTAAAAAAAAATAAAGAAAGATTTAAAGGATAAATTCTCAATGTAACTTAATTTTTTTTGTTTTGTTTTTGTTTTTCAAGACAGGGTTTCTCTGTGTATCCTTGGCTGTCCTGGACTCACTTTGTAGACCAGGCTGGCCTCGAACTCACAGAGATCCACCTGCCTCTGCCCCCCAAGTGCTGGGATTAAAGGCGTGCGCCACCACACCCAGTATAACTTAATTTTTAAATATAATAAAATATAGTAAAAAACAATCACTGACCACACTGATTGTAATGTCTTTAATTCCTTGCATTCAGGAAGCAGAATCAGAAGAATTTATGAAAGTTTAAGGATAGCCTGGTCTCTAGAAAGGGAGTTCCAGACTAGCCAGGACTACATAGCTACATACTCTTTTTCAAAAAATATAAAAGTAAAAACAAAGTTAAAAAAAAAAGAAGTGAATCACAAATATGTTTTAAGCTGAAAGAACAACTTCCTTATTTCAAACCATCCCATTAACCAAGTATGTACAAGTATCTATCAATATAAAAACCACAAAGTAAACACTTCCTTAATTCTCAATTCTCTTTTCTTCACACAAAACTGAGACAGTATACTTTCCAGTAACAATTTAAAAAACGAAAACCAAAAAAACCCCAAACAAATGATATCCAGAAACAATCAGCAATGTTTTCTTTAGAAACTCACTAGGACTGGGCTTTCAAGAGTTATTTATAATGTCATCTCAATCTGAAGTACATTCACCTAATGCTGCATTTAAAAATTTTTTTTGTTTATTTTATATTCCAATCACCATCCCCGTCCCGCCCCTCTTCCCAATCCCACCTTCCTACCCACTTCCCCCATACCCTTCACCTACCCAGTACCAATCCACTCTGGGACATGAAACCGTATCAGACTAAGTGCCTGAGGCAAGATAAGGCAGCTCTGCTAGGAAAATGAGCTCCAGAGGGAGGCAACATCATCTAAGTCCGGGATACACCCCGTTCCAATTGTTAGGGGGATCCACTTGAGGACCAAGCAGCTTTATATATGTAATGGGCCTAGGACTGGTCCTTGAAAGTTCTTTGCTTGGTGCTTCAGTCTCTTTGAGCCCCCCTGTGTTTGAGCTAATTGGCTATGTGGGTCTTATGTTGTCCTTGATCCCTCCAGCTTCCTCAAACCTTCCCCTAACTTTTCCTCAAGACTCCCTGATTTTTGCCTAATGTTTGGCTGTGGGTCTCTGCATCTGTTTCCATTATCTGCTGGTAAAACTTCTTGGATGGCAGTAATGTTGGGTTCTTTTCCAGATCCCTCTCTCCCTCCACTTCCAACATCTATTTTATCTCCCCTAATTAGAAGGATTCAAGCATCACCCCTTGAACCCTCCTTGATACTTAGTTTCTTTGGGTCTGTGGATTGTAGCATGGTGATCCTTTACAAAATGGCTAGTATCTGCTTATGAGTGAGTAAATACCATGTGTGTCTTTTTGGGTCTGTGTTAGCTCACTCAGGATGATCTTTTCTAGTTCCATCCATCTGCCTGCAAATTTCATGATATTCTTGTTTCTGATAATGGAGTATGTAGAAGTAATTATTTAAATTATTTACCAGTATTTAAAACATATTTAATTGGTCAGCAGCATTAATCCTTAAACCACAATTATAAACGAGCACACACAGACACCTGATAGATTTTAACTAGCCTTAGCCTAGACTGTGCAATCTCAGCCCATCTAAGCTAGTTTATGCTAATCCCCAAATAAAACCCCATAACATATACATACATCCCCTTGAATTGTTATTCTCCACGCTATGCTGATGTTTCAGGACACATGGAATGATCTTCTTCCATTTACCCCATCGTGGGTCTCCTCCCTTCACTCTCCTGGCTTCTTCTTCCCATCATTCTCCCTGTCTAGAAGGCTGCCAGTTTTTCAGTACATATAGAGAGCCTTAGCTCTCTGGCTGCAAGGCAGCAGCTTTTGCTAAGGTAGCTGCACCTTTGAAATGCATTTGGGTTCAGTTCCCTGTTCTTTGGCTAGGAAACTGTCTTTCAGGAGTAGTAGTCCATTGTGTAGATGTACCACAATTTCTTTATCCATTCCTCCGTTGAGGCGGGACACCAATAGCTCAGGCTCTAAGACCAACAATCAATAAACGGGACCTCATGAAACTGAAAAGCTTCTGTAAGGCCAAGGACACTGTCAACAGAACAAAACAGCAGCCCACTGATTGGGAAAAGATATTCAACAACCCAACATCTGACAGAGGGCTAAAATCAAAAATATATAAAGAACTCCAGAAATTAAACACCAACAAACCAAATAATCCAATTTAAAAATGGAGTGCAGAGCTAAACTGAGAATTCACTACAGAGGAAATTCTAATGGTTAAGAAGCACTTAAAGAAATGCTCAACATCCTTAGTCATAAGGGAAATGCAAATCAAAACAACTCTGAGATTCCATCTTACACCTGTCAGAATGGCTAAGATAAAAAACTCAAATGACAGCACATGCTGGTGAGATGTTGATAAAGGGGAACCCTCCTTCATTGCTGGTGGGAATGCAGGCTTGTACAACCACTATGGAAATCAATCTGACACTTTTAAGAAAATTGGGAATAGTTCTACCTCAAGATCCAGCTATACCACTCCTGGGCATATACCCCAAATATGCATCACCAAATCACAAGATTTCCTCAACTGTGTTTGTAGCAGCTTTATTCCTAATAGTCAGAAACTGGAAACAACCTAATTCTGCTTTAATTTCTGGTTCAGCATCACAAAACATGCCAAGTTCCTGAGTTGATAAATGTAACTTACCTTTCCACATGCTCTGCAATGATGCCTTCTTTTGGTGAATGTAAACCGAGCTTCACACTTCATGCAGTTTGGAGCATGGGAATCTGGTACCCATACTGGTGCCACCTCACCCAGGGTAGTAAATGGCTTTCTTGCAGAAATTCCAAATTGACCAGCTCTGAGATCATTATCTGGACTATCTGGAGCCAATGCAAGGCATGGTCTATTAGAGATCTCAGCCCCATAACTTTCTAAATGTTCCCCATTTGTATCAGTCACAGAGATGTTTTCCAAAGATGCACTGCATGCATTGACTGCTGAGTTCTCCCCTAGTTTTGCTTTCCCAATAATATCATTTTTGTTTTTAGTATTATTTCCACTGTTTGCAGGAAGGTCATTTTGTAAATGGTCTGATAATGGCTTTGGAATCTGAAGTTTAAGATTAGAAGGTTGCTTGGGTCTTGCACCACCAAAAGGAACACTAATAGATTGCAAGTTTGCTATCTTGGGGGAAGACTGCCCAAGTACTGATGGGATTTGACTACAGAAATTATGTAAATAATTCTTCTTCACTACATTTCCAGTGCTGTTTAAAAGCAGTCCACTCCCTTCTGGGTTCTCATTTCCTCTGTGTTCATAAATATTTGAATAGCATTCTGACTTGCTCTCTTCTATTTCTTTTTCTTCTGTTACTGAATCTTCTTTGGAGGGTAAAGTCTTTGGAACAAAAGAAACAACTGGGCTCTGCATTCCATAGGAATCACAACCATTAGATAGAGAATTTGCTGCTGGTGCATCATTAACAGTGGAGAAATCACATCCTTCACTTTCATTCATGCAAGTTCCTTTGAAACCTAGATCTGAATCTGCCATTACAACACATTCTTTTTCACTATTAGTGTCCTCAGGTTGGCTAATCTGTAAAACCATTTGATTTTCTTCATTTACTTGGCTATCATTCATCTCATTTAGCTTTGTTAATTCCCAATTAGTCACCTGAGAGTCCAAGAAATGCTCTGTAGTGCCAGTTATTTTTTCATGCCCATTACCTTCCTCTTCATCAGCTGTAGCTTCACTGGACACAAGGCCATCTGAAGACTGTTCACAGTTGTCCCTCCCAGATAAAGCAGGTGTATCTGGCATGAGATATAAAGGTAAACCAGACGGGAAGGCATCTCCAGCTATCCTCTCCTCTACTGGCTCTTTCTTTGTTGTGATCTCCTCACTTAAGTGGGAAAAAGCATTTGAGCGCCCTAGATCTGTCCTAGAAGAGCCGTCTTTGCCAGCAAGGTCTTCATCTGGCATATAATTCTCTTGCTTTTTAATGGCAGACCCTCCATCTGTTCCCTGGGATGAACTGCTTATTAAGCTTGTAACTGCAGATGTGGAAGGGTCTCTGCCTTTATTTTCATCATCCTTTAATTGTGAAAGAGAAGAAACACTGGTTGCACTGTTAGATGAAGCAGCACAGAGATGATTAAAAGAATCCCCCTCTGGTTTTGGTTTATTCAAAGCATCCATTTGTTTCTCTGAGTTTATACCTTTTTCAGTGGACCCATTCATACTAAAACTAAATTCATCAGTTTGTCTAGTTTCATTATCCAGAGAGCAGCTAAAAGAACCCATGAGGGGTTGACTATTATAATTATCATAATCCTGCAAATCACTTTGCAATGTCTTTTTATCACAGTTATGCATGACAGCTACAACAAGAACATTCTTCTCATCTGGTAGACAAGTGAGACTTCCACATTTCTCCTCTCCCACTTCAATGGCACTAAACTGATCATCTTGATTACAGAGTCTCTTAACTAGCTGGTCTTCTGCCACTGCATTTTCATCAATCCACATCGTGTCAATCTCTGGATTTAGACTACAGTCCTGTCTGTTAGCACAGGAATCTTCTCCCTCCCTTGTAAGGGGAGCTGAGTCATCCAGAGAGAAGACTTTTAGCTGTGGTTCTGCCTCATTAGAAACTGCAGGTTCGTCCACACTGGCCAATGCAGGATTAAAAGACAGTGGGTTAGAAGAGGGATCTAAAATCTTATTCCACTTTGTATCCAATAAAGTAGGTGAAATTGTTTCATCTGAAAAAAAATAATTACAGTAAATTTGCTAGAAACAGTAAAAAGCTACTTAGGGCTACCTAACAAATATTCCAACTATGCTCTGGGAAAAAAATGTCCCCAGAATATGACAGTATCTAATCTTTAGCTAGACATAAGAAAATACATTTAAGAGAATGTCCTATACTTGTCTGTCAAAAAATGGTAATGTCTGAGAACATTTCAAATAACAAAAGAGATTTGAGCAGTGGTGGCACATGCCTTTAATCCCAGCACTCTGGAGGAAGAGGGAGGTGGATCTCTGTGAGTTCCAGGGCAGCCAGGGCTACACAAAGAAATCTTATCTTAAAAAAACAATCAAACAAAAGAATTTTGTCAACTTAATTTTGTTATTATATTGAGATAATTAATAACACAATTAAATTGACCTGCAGACCCAGAAATGGAAAAGCACCTTTAGATTGTCTGTGTATATAACAAGGCACAGATAACAGAACAGTAGTAGAGACTAGTAATTGAGTGAGAAATTTTCTATGGAGAATAAATGCTCTCTAATCTACATCATGATTGGGATGGAGGTTACATGGATATCTCCATTTGCTAAATTGTAGAGTCAACCTTGTAGTCCTACCTGTTTGGGAGCCTGAAGTGAGAGGATAACTGAGTCAATGAGTTCAAGGCAACTGGGAAACAAGTGAGACCATGTCTCAAAATAGGACAAAAACAAAAACACACAACCCCACCCCAGCCCTGTATAATTAAAATTTAGGAATTTACTAAATATAAAGTTTATCTTTTTTTTTTTTGGTTTTTCGAGACAGAGTTTCTCTGTGTATTGTTGGCTGTCCTGGACTCACTTTGTAGACCAGGCTGGCCTCGAACTCACAAAGATCCGCCTGCCTCTGCCTCCCAAGTGCTGGGATTAAAGGCGTGCGCCACCACCGCCCGGCTATAAAGTTTATCTTTAAAACGTTTTTTCTTAATAGGCTTATAGAGAGTCAGCTTAGATATGAGTGCCTAGCATGCACTAAGCCCTCAGTACAACATCCAGCATTGCACAAACTGAGTGTGTTGGCAAGTACCTACAATCCTAGGGAGGTGAAGGCAAGAAGCAGGACGCTGTAGGATCAGAGGTCCAACATCATCTTTGGCTATATCCTGAGTTTGAGGCTAATCTGGGCAATATGGAAGACTCCATTTAAAAAAAAAAAAGTCTGGAAAGATGCCTCAGTGGATAAAGGGGTAGCTGTGCAAGCACGAAGATCAAAGTTTAGATTTCCAGCACTCATATGAAAAGGCTGGAGGCACAAGCTGGGGCACAGTGGCATACAACCGTAACCCCAGCACCCCAGCACGGTGGAGTGGAGACAAGCAGATCCCAAAAGATTGCTGATAAGCCAATTTAGCTGAAAAGAGCAAACTCCAGGAGTAGTAGAGACCAAGGAGGAAGTAATACAATGTTGCCCTTTGGCCTCCATAAGCATCCACAATGGCAAGAATGCCTATGTGCATAAGCGTACACACACACAGACACAAACAGAAACACACAGAGAATCCCAAAATCTTTAAAAATGAAACAATGGTGTAGGCAAAAGTATAAATTAAACAAAACTAGCAGTGTATTAAATACTGCTCACATCGGGATGTAGTGCAGTGAGGTTTATTCGACTCTTTGTTTTGTTTTGAGACAAAAATCTCTCTATTGTTCCTGGTTGTCCTGGAATTCACTGTATAGAGCAGGCTGGCCCCAAACTCAGAGATCCACCTGGTTCTGCCTCTCAAGTTCTGGGATTAAAAGCATATACCACCATGTCTAGTATAATTTATATGTATTTAAATTTCTCACATAAAATTTTTTGAAAGTTTGCTACTGCATGTGAAATTCTGCTTGTAATAATGTTACTAATTAAACTCCTATTTATATTCTGATCGAAGGACATTTGGGAAAATAGTACTTATCTACTAAATCAATTTATAGTGTATCAATAAATATAATTTATCTATCACGTTTCTTTTGTAACAAATCAAAACTATGATAGCTAAATTATTCTCTCAAGTTATAATGCTATTTTGTATCTCTAAATAAGTTAAAGAGAAAAAAAAAAGCTGGGCATGGTGGCGCACACCTTTAATCCCAACACTTGGGAGGCACAGGCAGACAGATCTCTGTGAGTTCAAAGCCAGCCTGGTCCACAAAATGAGTCCAGGACAGCCAGGGCTATTACACAGAAAAACCCTGTCTCAAAAAACAAACAACAACAAAAACAAAACAAACAAAAAAAGAAGAAAAAGAGAGAAAAACAAATGCACTTTGTGCCTTTTCTTCTTTCTCTCTTTAATAAATGATAACCATGGTGCTGAAATTGGGCAGTTATAATTGTTAACATCAATCTTTAAAACACTCGTGGACCTTATTAAGAATTTTACTATACTGTATGTACAGCTTATTTTCTTTCTCTTTCACCCACTGAAAGATTTCTGAAGGCAGAAACCATTTCATCCCATCAGTGTAAGGCCTACATTGCATAGTGCCTAGTGTATACTAAGTAATAAATACTCAAAAGCAAATATAAATAAAAGCATTTAGTTTATGTAGCATTAAGATTAATACCTTTCGCCCCTACAAAGTATATGATCTAATTGGGAAAATAAGATAGACACAATATACATGAATAACTAATTAGTATAAGTATTCAAAAATTATTATGTAAGAATACAAAATAAATTCTAGGATGGGATAAATGAACCTGAGTTCACTAAAAAGAGGAACTGGACTAGGTCGCAAGCATTTTATCAAAAGTAAAGGATTTGTAAGTAGGGAAACCAGAAACAGTACAGCACAAATGTAAGATTTAAGAGAACAAGAAATAAATCAGTTTGGGCCAAGAAAATAACCAACCTAGGGAATGAAAAGAAGCAACACAAGGTAGACAGTGAAAGCCATAGAACTTCAGATTGTTTTAAGAATAGCCTAAGGGATAGGGATGTAGTGGTTGGCAGAGTGCTTATACATATACATGAGGCCTGGGTTTGATCCCCAACACCACACAAAATCAGGCCCCATGATGCATACCATCATAGGCATTATAGAGGTGGAGATAGAAGTAGCAGAAATTCAAGGTAATCCTCAGCTACATGACAAGTTCAAGACAAACACAGGCTACATAAGACCATGTCTTTTTTTTTTTTAGGTTTCTTGAGACAGGGTTTCTCTGTGTATCTCTGGCTATCCTGGACTGACTCTGTAGACCAGGCTGGCCTCAAACTCACAAAGATCTGCCTGCCTCTGCCTCCCTAAGTGCTGGGATTAAAGGCGTGCTCCACCACCACCGGCTTTAAGACCATGTCTTTAAAAAATAAATAAATGGTCAGGAGGTAGTGGCACACGCCTTTAATCCCAGCACTCAGGAGGCAGAGGTAGGTAGATCTCTGAATTTGAAGCCTGGTCTACAGAGTGAGTTCCAGGACAGGACAGGGCTACACAGAGAAACCCTGTCAAAAAAGAAAAAAAAAGAGGGGGTGTTAGTATGTCAAAAGAAATATATTTCTTACAAGAATGTTAAATAATACTATTAAAATAGGAATGGTTAGGTTTTACCTACCTAGACACGTTAATTACTTAGTGTAGTACATTTGTGATGTGATGTGATATAGTGTGTGTGTTCATTCTGTTGATAAGTCTCATGTAGCCTATAATGGTCTCACATTCACTATCCAGCCAAGACTGGCCTTTAACTCCTGATCTCCTGCCTCCTTCCACCAATCAAGTGCTGGAATTATAGGTATGCATATATCTGGGGGTTTTGGGGAGGGCAGGGAGGAGATAGGGAAACAGGGTATACAGATTTTATCTATGTAGTCCTAGCTGATCTGTAACTCACTATATGTATTAGGTTAACCTTGAATTTGGGATGATACTCCTGCCTCTGGCCCCCAAGTACTAAGATTACAGACCTGGCCATTTACCATACATTTTTACCTTAAATAAGAAAATAAAGTAACAGGAAATGAGAAACTACCTTCATGTAACTGTCTTAAACATTAAGCTTAGCTGGGCGGTGGTGGTGCACGCCTTTAATCCCAGCATTTGGGAGGCATAGGCAGGTGGATCTCTGTGAGTTCTAGGCAAGCCTGGTCTACAAAGTGAGTCTAGGACAGCCAGGCTGTTACACAGAGAAACCCTGTCTCGAAAAACCAAAAAAAAAAAAAAAATTAAGCTTAAAATATGTAAGTATCTGGCACATAATGCTAAGAAATATTATTTCTCCCTTTAAATACAGTGTACATTATTGTCATTACACCATTAAACCTGCTTTACTTTATTATTTGAGATTTATTTCATTCTATTTTGTGTATGGATGTTTTGCCTGCATGTATCTCTGTGTATCACTTGCATGTCTGGTATCTGTGGAGGTCAGAGGAGGGTATCCAATTCCCTGGGACTGGTATACAGATAGTTGTGACCCACCACATGTATGGGTGCTTGAATTGAACCTGGGTCTCCTGTAAGAGCACTCAGTGCTTGCAACTGGCATTTGCTACTTTACGGGTGCCTTTTCCTTCTACCCTTCTCCATCTCTTTTCTTCTTCCCTTTCAACCTCTAACACTTGATAGGAGAGAAAAAAGGATATCAAGGAAAGAAAGGGGATAATGTTATCGTTAGACTACTTCCTGCTGATTAGGGGCATCGAGTTCCTTGGGGCAAGTTTGATCCTCGCTGTCAGGATATCTAATTTCTTCTTGTTTCCTCTTTGCACACAACTATTTAACAAACCATGACCAAAAACCCACCAATCACCAAACAGCAACCCACCCACCAGAGCTCTAGCCTTTATATATCTTCTGAAAAGTTCCCAGAATTCCAAATGTCACACACTCACAGAAACTATCTGCAGCTGGCAAAATCATGCCTCTGCCAGAGCACTTAGTCGCCTGTTGTGAAGCAGGTGCTATCCCACACCTGGGATTAAAAGGAAAATATATTCCCATAATATTTCCCTGTGGGTTTGTTGTTGTTGTTTGTTTTTTCTAGACAGAGTTTTTCTGTGTAGCCCTGGCTGTTCTGGAACTCTGACGACCAGGCTGGCCTCAAACTCAGAGATCTTCCTGCCTCTGTGTGCTGGGATTAAAGGCATGGACCACCATGCCTGTCAAACTGACATTCTCACAAGTGCTCTTAACTGCTCAGCCATCTTTCTAATCCCTTGATTTTTTTTAAATGCATACTTTTATTCTCACAGTCTCTATATTATAAATCCAAATAGATTTCCCAATGTAAATCCTCACCTTCATTTTGCTCAAATTCATCTAATACCTTGTCCAGGTTGTAAGCTTCTGCTTGGAAGTAATTCTCCATCAGTGAGGAAACACTGCTGAAGAGACTTGTTTAAACCTAAAATGTAAACAGAAAAAATTGAGTTACACTTTAAATTATTAAAATATAATTTACAGATCTCAGGTATACAAGGGAGAAATCTCTAACAAATTCATTTGGACAGTGATAAGTAATATTAAGATCTTCAGATTTAGAAACCAATACCCTAACAATTATCAAAACGCAGTCAGTCTCTATATCTGTAAGTTCTATGTCTGCAGAATAAACCAATGATGGATGGAAAATATTCAGAAGAAAATACATATGTACCAAACATGCAGAAACATCTTTCTAGCCACTTTCCCTAAGTAAACAGTTTAATAGCTATTTCTTTAGCACCTTATCTTAGTAGTCTAGCAATGATTTGCAGAATACAGGATGGTATGAATAAATCATATATAAATACTCCATGGGTTCTGAAGCCTGCAATGATCCTTGGGCCAATCCTCCAGATACTGAGGGACAAATGCAGAACTATAATAAACATAGAAGGCAGACTTATTTATTAGTAGTTTATATGTCAAAAGATAAAGTCTAGGTGTTGGGAAGGAACCATTTTGACTAGAATTAAGTTACATTTCTACTAGAAAAGGGAGTGTTCATAGCTTTTGTTAAATAGAAAATGATTTGAAAGTTCAAGTATGGTTAAGGGATATTAGTTTTAATTTTAAGAATGACTGACAAATCTTTTTAAATCTCTCATTTTTAAATTTAGTTTTTAAACTTCCCCTACTATTGACCTAAAAGCATATAACAATTTAACAGAGTTCCAAGGAATTAGGTTTACTAATGAAATGTGAGGAAGTGTTCCTAAGACTGAAAGGGGTTCCCAGGGAAAAATTCTCTTGATGATCCCTTTAATTTTGGTATGTGTCCATGTATGTGCATGAGTGTGCATGTGTATACAGCAGGTGCAAGTTGAGGCCAATGGCCAACATGGGGTGTCTTCCTCAACCATTTTTCCATCCTGTGTGTGTGTGTATATAAGTGTGTGTGTATGTGAAAGAGAGGTGTATGCAAATGTGTGTATGAGTGCAGATCTACAAACATCATGCCATACATATGGAAGCCAGAGACAACCTTGGGCATTGGTCTGTTTTTTGTTTTTTTTTTTATTTTTATTTTTAAATACTTTATTTTTTTTCTTCAAGTTACATCTCAGTCACAAATGGTCTGTTTTTTAAAAAATATTTTTATTGTTTATTTATTTTGTGAATTTCACATCATGCACCCTGATCCCACTCATCTCCCACCTCCTCTCAGACCCACCCTCCACCCTTGAAACCTCTCCCAACAGAAAAAAAAAAGTCTCATTGTGGAAGCTGTAGTGCGTCTCAGTATGTCCCATAATAATCACTTTTGTCCATACTTTTTGGCTTGCAAATGTTCATTATAATGAATCCTTGGCCAGGTGTGATGCTCTTGGCTTCTGCTATTTTGTCAATACTAGAACCTCACTGGACTCCTCTCAGATATCCTGGTGTTACCCTGGGTCATCGAGATCCTGTAGTTTTGGGTCTGTGGAACTGGCCTCTTTGTGCACTCCAGCAGTTCACCCATGGGGTATATGTTGGGTGGGCCAGCTCAAAGCCCTGGTTCTGGGCCTGCAACCCCCACATCCAGGGCCAATTCCTACTGTACTGCCCAAACAAGGTGGAGGGCCCATTCCCCCATGTGCTACAGCAGGTAAGGGGCTGGACCAGTTCTCCTGTTCTCATGACCCCATCAAGGACAACTCTACCACCTGCTATGTGTGGCGAGGGAAAAAGAGAGTAGAGGGGATCTCTCCCACATCAACACCACCATAAAGCAGACAAGAGGCAGGGCTGTCTCTCCCACACTCACACACTCAGGTCTGGCTCAACCATAAACCCCACATCCAGGGCAAGCTGTATTGTTCTGCCCTGGTGAGGTACAGGGCCTACTCTCCCAAGTGCTGCAGCATGTGAGGGGCAGGGACAGCTCTCCTGCTCTTGTGACCCCATGGGGCCAGATCTCCTATCTGCCACTGGTGGTGAGGGCAAAAGGGAGGGGAGGGGATCTCTCTCTTCCCAACACCACCACAAAGCAGACAAGAGGCAGGGCTGGCTATCCCACACTCACTCCCTTGGGGCTGGCTCACCCACAACTCCCACATCCAGGGCCAGGCAGGGTTCTTCTAGTCTCTGATTTGCTCCCTGTCCTTCGGAGACCATCTGATGCTTTCCTGGTGCTGAACTGGTGGTCGTAACTCCCTGTCTGGACCCCCTGGTGCCAAACTGGTGGTGGTCTCAGACTGCTTTTTTCAGGGAATGTTATTTAAGGCTATGTATTTATTATATCATAGATCAGAAAAGTGAATGCAGACATAGCCTCTCTCTTCTCTGCCACCTACTGATGCACATGTGACACAGCAGCCACATCTGCAATGCTTCTAGGGATAGGGGTCATTGGTCTTTGATTTCCACCTTGTTTGAGGCAGGGTCTCTGTCGTTTTTCTGTTGTATACACAAAGGTAGCTGGCCCAGGAGTTTCCAAGGACTCTATCTTCCCTCTGACAGTATGAACACTGGGATTATATGTTTACCACCACTCCTGGCCTTATGTGAGTTCTGGATATTTGAATTCGGATACAGCTTTTACACAGAAAGCACTTCACCCACAGAGCCATCTCCTCTGTGATGAGTTGTTATGAAAATTGTTTGCTATTATTTAGTTTTTCTACTTAACATTGTTTTCTATTGGCTAAATTATAAGTCTTCTTATGTTAAGATTAATAATTAAGGCTTGACTATATCACCTCACACACAGTATATGTACAATAAATATCAGCCTGTTAATCTGATTATTTACTAATCCTTTTCTTTTTTTAAAGGTGTGTGCCACCACACCTAGCAATTACAGACAACTGTGAACTGTCATGTGGGTGCTGGGATTTGAACCCCGGTCCTTTGGAAGAGTAGCCAGTGCTTTTAACCGCTAAGCCATCTCTCCAGCTCCTTACTAATCCTTTTATCCCCTGCCTTCCCTATGGTGCCTTACCCCTGCTGTCTCTGGGAAATGTTTGAGGTCTACAAGTTTTGAGACTCTGGTTTCATTTTCAAAGAAACAGCTGTGCTTTCCTGAAGACTTAGGGGTGAGGTGGTCTTCTTACTGCAAAAGTCAGGATTTATGTCAGAATTCTTTACTAGCCTTCTTATAAAAATGCCATTTTATGCAAATTTAGAGCTCATTAAATTCACATGTGTATTTCATAGAGGCATATAATTGCTTTGGGTTTTTTTGTTTTTGTTTTTGTTTTTTTTTTTTTGGTTTTTCGGTTTTTTGAGACAGGGTTTCTCTGCTTTACAGCTCTGGCTGTCCTGGACTCGCTTTGTAGACCAGGCTGGCCTTGAACTCACAAAGATCCGCCTGCCTCTGCCTCCCAATTGCTGGGATTAAAGGCGTGCGCCACCACCGCCCGGCTTGTTTTTGTTTTTTTAGATAGGGTTTCTCTGTGTATCCCTGGCTGTCCCAGAACTCACCTTGTAGACCAGGCTGGCCTTGGACTCAGAGATCCACCAGACTCTACCTCCCAAGTGCTGGGATTAAAGGAGTGCCCCACCACCATCACCTGGCTTGGATTTTTTAAATGAGGATTTTTTTTTTTTTGTCTTTTAACCTCTACATTGCCTCTACTAATCAGAGAGTTTTCTGCAGAATTTCAGCTTGAGGTACCATTTACAGCACTGATTTGAGTTTTCTGCAGAATTTCAGCTTGAGGTGCCATTTACAGCACTGATTTGAGTTTTCTGCAGAATTTCAGCTTGAGGTGCCATTTACAGCACTGATTTGATTGCTGCTTTTATGTCCTCTTCCTTGCCACAGAGAACATGTGTAAACTTATCCATAAAATGTTACTGGGGTCTACTAGGTACCAATTATTGTCCTAGTTTCTAGACTATAGTGGCAAATAAGATGATGTCTCTAACCTAAAGAAGTCCAAGTTCTCAAGGGGCGATGAATGAGTTAACTTGAAACTTAAAATACTGTGGCTAGTACTAATTGATATATGCACCAGCTGCCATAAAGAAGAAATGGATCCAAGTCAGAGTAAGTATGGGTGTATTATTCAGGGTAGAACATACTGCTACATAAAATATTCCAAATATATTTCCAAGGTTAAAACAAAAGTTTTTGTTTGTTGAGACAAGGTCTGTATTCCAGTCTAGCCTCAGACTCACAACGTGGCCAAGGATGACTTTGAATTTCTGATCCTCCTGTCTCCATCTCCCAAGTGCTGGAATGATGGGCTTGCAGCACCATGCCTGATTTATATAATGGTTGGAATTAAATTCAATGCTTCACACATGAGAGTCAAGCATTCTACCAACTGAGCTACATGCCAAGTCCTTGATAATTTTTTGTTCCATAACCATTAAAGTCAGATCTTCCATATTTGTAGGCAACTTGGAGGAATACAAGCTCCTCCATCTTGTTCCTTCACGGTATATTAGAAAACTGCTATTCAAGATGCCTGTCTTCAAGAATATAGATCAACATCACAAAATGACTTAGCAAGAAAGTGTCAGCTGAACAAGCTGTTACCTTAGCTTGGAGAAGTAAGAGCTCAAGAAAGACATCTCCTTGGAGGTTTAAAACATGATCAGCACTGACCTAGTTTTTTAACCTACTTCATCAAAGTTGGGTGACAGCATATCTATGTTGAAACAGCAGTAAGGTAAAAGATAAAAGATCTGGAATCAGCATACATCATCTCTGCTTACACTCCTTTTGTGAACTTAGTCACAGCCACATTGAACTGCAGAGAAGGATGAGTGGTATGATCCATTTCTAAAACCAGTCTCACTACAATGACCTCTTGCCATTCTATACTTCCTAAATAATCATAAATAATTTGAAGGAGAAAAAATCTAAGACTCTCAGGGAAAAATAAATCAGTGACTCTGTAAGTTTCTAATACTTCTCTTTTTCCTGGAAATTACAGCTGTCACAACTAATCATAAAATATAAATAATGTAATTACAACTATATTTCTGATTCTGTGGCCCCCAAATTTTCCAACTGAATTATGCTCTTGCATAATGACTAAGAAACATAGTATATCACTATTCTTTTCTAATACCACTGCTCAAATCTATGTTCTTTTTTTTATGCTAAAAATAGCTTTCTATGATCAAGGTTAACAGTAAGTTGATTTAAAAAGGAAGAAGCCAGAACTAGTGGAGAAATTAGTGTTATGACATACTTTAATAGTTATAAAACAAAACAAAACAAAAAATCAGAGCTGGAAAAATGGCTCAGAAGCTAAGAGTGCATACTGCTCTTCCAGAGAACTCAAATCAATTCCTAGCACCCATGGCAGGTAGCTCACAATTGCTGCTCCAGGGGATCCCACACCCTCTTCTGGATTAAGCCTGTAATTCCAGTGCTTAGGAAAAAGAGGCAGGAGGATCACAAATTTGAAGTGAGTTTGAACTACATAGTAAACTCCACACTAGCATGGGCTACACAGATTGCCTCAAATTAATTAATTAATTACTGTCTTGCTCTGAATTAAAGTAAAATCATTTTTTTTTGTTTTTTTGAGACAGGGTTTCTCTATATAACAGCTCTGGCTGTCCTAGACTCACATTGTAGACCAGGCTGGCCTCGAACTCACAGAGATCCGCCTACCTCTGCCTCCCAAGTGCTGGGATTAAAGGCGTGCGCCACCAACGCCCGGCTGTAAAATCATTTTTTAAAGCTGTACTTTTATCTAGAGAGGTTGGTAATGAGGCAAGCAGCGTGCGTACATCAACCTGTACTCACAGGTGTAGTCATTCTCTCAAGTTTAGTGTAATAGAGAAACAAGACTGTGGTTTCTGTACCTATCCCCTTGAGCAGGCTTCTCTGGGCTTCTTCATGATGCTTGTTGCACCACTAGCCAGTACTGTTGACCCAGAATGTCCTCTTTGATCCTACAGAAAAAAACAGAGTGCTCATTACATTTGATAAAACAATAAGCTCTAAATTTCATTATAATTTTCATAAAATCTAATTTTCACCGTATAAACCTGCTAAAGCCAGACAAATAAAAGTAACAGGTCTCAACAATAAATTATAATTACATCTTAAGATTCAAAGACCTGATCAGCACAGAAGGCAGCCACACATACATTTTACTGAAGAAGGCAAAAACTTAAGTATCAGGGAAGAATTACGAACTTCTCTGTGGGGACTGGAGAGATGGCTCAGAGGTTAAGAGCACTGACTGGTCTTCCAGAAGTCCCAAGTTCAATTCCCAGTAACCACATGGTGGTTTACAACCATCCACAATGAAATCTGGTGCCCTATTCTGGCCTGCAGGTATACCTGCAGACAGAACACTGTATACATAATAAATAAATAAATTTAAAAAAAAAAAACTTCTCTGTGGGCTGGAGAGATGACTCAGTGGTTAAGAGCACTGGCTCCTCTAAGGACCTGGGTTCAAATCCCAGCACCCACAATGGCAGTTCACAGCTGTCTGTAATTGCCAAGCATGGTCGTGCACACCTTTAATCCCAGGATTTGGGAGGCAGAGGCAGGTGGATCTCTATGAGTTTGAGGCCAGCCTGGTCTACAAAGTGAGTCCAGGACAGCCAGGGCTTGTTACACAGAGAAACCCCCTGTCTTCAAAAACAATGACTTTAACTGTTGATTTATAAAGATACTATTTATTTTATGTAACAACAGGCCCTCCAGAAATCCAAAGAAAACTGCTACCTCTCAAGAATGTCCCAGGCCTTTAATCCTAGCATTTGGGAGGCAGAGGCAGGCGGATCTCTGTAAGTTCCAGGCCAGCCTGGTCTACAGATCAAGTTCCAGGACAGCCTATACTGCTACACAGAGAAACCCTGTCTCGAAAAACCAAAACAAACAAACAAACAAACAAACAAACAAACAAACAAACAAAGAATGTCCTCAAATATCATTTTCAACCCCTTTTCACACACACAAAATTTGGACAAGGTCTCACGATGTAGCTCTGGGTGTCCTGGAAATTATCTATGTAGACCAGGCTGACCTAGAACCCACAGATCTGCCTATCTCTGCCTCCTGAGTGCTGGAACTAAAGGCATGCACCACCACCACCTGGCCCAGGAGGTGATGATGATGTGATGAAAATGTCCTGGGATTATAAAATATACACAGAATGTATACTTTAAAGGAGTTAATTTATTTGATATAAGTTATATCTAAGTATCAATCAAAAAAATTTTTTTGGTTTTTCAAGACAGGGTTTCTCTTTGTAACAATTCTGGCTGTCCTGGAACTCAATTTTTAGGCCAGGCTGGCCTCGAACTCACAGAGATCCACCTGCCTCTACCTTCCAAGTGCTGGGATTAAAGGCACGCACCACCATGCCCAGTTCAGTCAATTATTTTTAACAATCCCTGAATTCAATCTCTTTACTACATGAATGAATGCCTTCCTTCACATATTACCATTTAGGCCTCTGTCTGGAATAGGTGCCTGTCCTTTTTCCTGTGTTTTTACAATGATTACAACATTTATCAACCTGGTCATGACTTCAACTTAACCATTTATCTTCCCTTCCAGACTCCTAAGGTTTCTCAGGATAGGAATTGCCCTTATCATTTTATGATTGTGACAGATGGCATCATTTATAGTACAGAATACATACTCACTACCTATCTGTGAAACAAACTGAAAGATTTGCTTTCAAAGCACTTTCATCTAGGAAATTTCTGACATAAAAGATCCCAAGAGTTGTATAATAACTAACTGCTAAAATCCAAATTACAATTCCAAAGCTTATGAGTGCCAGCATAAAGTACTGGTTTGCACACTGAAGCTTAAATCATATTTAATCAGATACTGTGCTTTCTACGTACAATCACTCATCTCTGGAAATTTTGTATTAGTTTGGACTTCTTTGAAAAAAATAGAAAGTATGATTCAAGAGTATGAACACAGCAATATATATCTGGTAAGAACAGGACTAACATGCCATGTACAAGTTGGATGCTTAAGCCATGTGAACACTGCAATGATCAGTTGGTGGAGCACTGTGCAAAGATCCCTGATGTGAAAATCTGGCCAATCCAGGCTTTCATTCACGCTCTAACAGTTGGTGTTACTTTCACCAAGTCACTCAACTTCTTTGAGCCTCAGTTTCTTTATACTATATATGGAAGCTAAAGTTTGTATTATATATATAATACACACACACACACACACACACACACACACACACACACACACACACA
>CAJQZJ010005020.1:7571438-7669675 GCA_907164525.1 Lophiomys imhausi
ACACACACACACACACACACACACACACACACACACACACACACACACACTGGTTTTGAATCTCTTAGGTCCTGCTAGAAGTCCAATGTGCTATCCATTGTACCACAGAGCCTACCCACACACTGGTTTTGAGACAGGGTTTCTCTGTGTAGCCCTGGCTGGTATATAGAACTCACTCTCAACTCAGAGATCTGCCTCCTGAGTACTCGGATCAAAGGCACGTGCCACCACCGCCCAGCTTATGCAATATATGTATATATATACATATATATGTATGTATGTATGTATGTATGTATATATGTATGTATGTATATACATTTTTGTTGTTGTTTTTCGAGACAGGGTTTCTCTGTGTAATAGCCCTGGCTGTCCTGGACTCACTTTGTAGACCAGGTTGGTCTTGAAATCACAGAGATCTGCCTGCCACTGCCTCCCGAGTGCTGGGATTAAAGATGTGTCTCACCATACCCGGCTATGTAGTAATATATTTTTAACAATGAAGGATTTTACTCAGTGAAGGGAACTTTACATGGTGTGCTTTGGAGAGACTTTATACATAATGCTCAATAGATGGCGGCTATTATTTAACAAATTATTATTTAGTAAAAAGTAACTTATGTGAAATATTTAGAACAAAAAGAGTATAATCTGAACCATGAAGCCAACCAATGGATTGGTCGTTCATATAATTAATAATCCACTAGGATCCTTAGTCTTAAATTCAAGACAGAACAATGAAACAGAAAGAGTAAACAGGTTCAGCCTTCAGAAAAGGCTAAATTTGATCCTAAAATGACACAGTTTTGGATATCAACACTCTCAAGCACAGTGCTAGGGGAAAAAATGAGATAATCTCTAAGAGCTTTATTCCTGTAGATCAAGATCAAAATACATTAAGGGAGTAGAATCTGGGAAGCTAACATTGTTGCTGCCCCACGATCTCACAGGGCTTCAATTTCTAGGCTACTAATCTGGTACCATTCACAACCATCAGATTCTCAGTCAAGAGCTATGACTGCTTTCAACTAGTACATACCAAGCAAAAGACAGAACAGTCTTTGTTATAGACAAAAACAATGTTTGTTATTGGAGAATGTGGTTTATAACAGGTTATAAACATGTTATACACAGACAAAAATGTCCTTAGTACAGCCACTGGTTTGAGATCAGTATTAAAAGAAAAAAATGTTTAATTCTCATGTCTGGAATAATACAACCCTAGACCATTTAAATACATTTACATGAATGTAACACTGAGTCAGAAATAACTGAGACATATAACATCCTTTGGATGGTTAATTTTACCATGGCAATTTGAGCCAATGGATGCCTAGGCATCTGATTAAAGAATGTTTCTTGTGCCTGTGGGAGTGCTTTCAAAAAATTAGGATTTCCATTGGGCTGAGTAAACTACATTGTCCTCCCCACAATACACATACACTCATACGCCTCGTGAGACTTCTGTAAGCCCTTGACTCGTGCCTGATGAGGTTACATGCCCACAATCTGCTGAATGGTTATGTTTCTTTTTATCCTCTTTACTGACTCTAGAGAATCCTAACACAAAGTCACACATAATTATCAGTGCATTAGCTCAGTTCCTACAGAATTGAGTTTTCTAGAGAGCATCCTATCTAAATTGTCTGTCTCTGTCCCATACATATATTCTCCTCACCCCACTCCCACCTCCCCACCCAGGAGATCAAAAAACAGGGTCTTGAAAATGCTAGGTAATAACTCCAGTCTATACATTTTTATTCTAAGATAAACGTCATGTTCAAGTAAAGTCCATTCATCTAACCTATTAGCATGGTATGAGCTGCTAATGCTCCTACCATGAGCCCTGCCTAACCTTCTGCCCTAACATGAATTAATTATAGCATAAGTCAGTATAAGTAAGTCTTCTTATAAGTAAGAAGACTGTGTACACTGACTCTGTACCCTAACCTGGAAGATACAGCTAGAGTTGGAACTTCTGGAATCTATGAGATAGCAGCATCCTTATAAAAATTCCCTTCTTTTTCCCATTATTTCCAGTGAGTTGCCTTAAATTCCAAAAAGTCCTAAATATATTTTAATAGCATAATAAAAAATGGAACATCAAAACCATGGTTTCAACCTTAACAGAACTTAAAAATGTAAGATCAGTCACTGACTCTGATGTTCTGTGACTGTAAGAAGACAGTGAATGAGAGAGACTCACTGGGAAGAGAAGTGTGTCTTACATTTGGGAACATTCTAGTTGACAGAGTGACTGATGTATAATCTATAAATTATGTACACAGAGAATCAAAGAACAAACAGGATATGGGGAAAATATTGCCTGACATGGGTGCATACAATTCTAATTCCACAATCAGGAAACAGAGGTAAGCAAGAACTGCAGCAAGTTCCAGGACAGCTTGGTTTAACAGCAAAGTGGTGTAGGCTAGCCAGTGCTACCTACACCTAGAAAGATTGTTTAAAAAAAAAAGAAGAAGAAGAAGCAACTGGGCATGGTGGTGCATGACTGTAATCCCAGCACTCAGGAGGCAGAGGCAGGTGGATCTCTGTAAATTCAAGGACAGCCTGGTCTACAAAGTGAATTCAGGATAGCCCATACTGTTATAGAGAGAAACCTTGTCTCAAAAAACAAAACAAACAAACAAAAAAAAGTAAGAAGAGAGTGTATGTAGAGTTCCAGTTCCCAGCACATAAGAAGCTGAACCTACAGCTGTCCTAACAGCAAAGTAAATGTTAAGCAAACTGAAAATTCAACAACTCTTCTTAGATCCATAAAATAAATGAGATCCCAAGTAAAATGACTGCTCTCAAATTTGGAGAAAGTCAGGTAAAAACAGAAAATCACTAATTACATGAGCAGAAACTCATAAGCAGAAACTGTGGCAAGGGCTAAGTGTTAGGGCAGGAAAATCTAGGCTGGTATAGATGGACTGCTAGAGGCTTAGTGTGACCATCTCTGAAGAGTCAAAGGACAGCCCCGCACTCCTACGAGTTTTACTTTCAGGAGCTCAGATTGTTTTACAGTCAGTATCATAGAAGAAACCCACAGTGCTTCTGCCAGGGAGAGGGATAAAAGAACTATTTTGAAGTTAAGCCAATTCATAACAAGGTCGGTCCCCTGGAGAAATTCTTTTACTAGAACACAACCACTACTGTTATATCACAGCCTAACTGACCTGAGACAAGGCAACATAAAATATCCAACTCTAGACCATTTTATCCATCTTGTCCCCTGGAAACAGAGGAAAAAAAATTCTAAGTAGCACTTGTGAAGTTAACAGGTCAAAGGAACAGGTTGCTCAAAGACTGTGACTTTAGTCACAGGACTACAGACTGTTTCCCCTCCCTACCCCAACTTTATCATATTACTAAAGGTCTATTTATAGTTGTTTCTTTTACCTAGTACATCATGTCCTGTTACCAAGAAAAGATTACAAGGCATACTGAAAGATAAAAACAAAACCAAACACAATTTAAAGAGATAAGCAAGAATAAAAATCAGACTAAACGTGGTAGAAATATTGGAATCATCAGACCAAAAATGTAAAACATTTATAATTAAGGTAAGATCTACAATGGACAAAACAAACAAAATATAAGAATAAACAGGCAAGATAAGAAAAATGTGAGAAATTCAGAAAAATGTGCTAGAAAGATGGGTCAGTCAGTAAAGTGCTTACCACACAAGTATGAGGACCTGAGTTCAATTCCGAGAAGCCATGTGAAAAAGCCAGGTGTAGTAGCACACATTTGTAATTCCAGTGCTGGGAAGGCAGAGAAAGGCAGAGCTCTGAAGCTTGCCAGAGAGCCAGTCTAGCATACTGTGTGAGTCTAGCCTACTGGTGAGATTCAGACTAGTGAGAGACACTACCTCAAAAAACAAGGTGAGGGGCTGGAGAGATGGCCCAGCAGTTAAGGACACTGGCTGCTTTTTCAGAGGTCCTGAATTCAGTTCCCAGTAACCACATGGCAGCTCACAACTGTCTATTCTAGGATCCAATGCCCTCTTCTAGTGTGCAGACATACATTCAGACAAGACATCCGTATACATAAGACATATAAATAAACCTTAAAAACAAAAAACAAACAAACAAAAAAACCCCAGGGGTTACAATGCATGCCTTTAATCCCAATATTCTGGAAGCAGAGACTGATAGATCTCTGTGAGTTCAAGTCCAGCATGATCTACATAGTGTGTTCCAGGACAGCCCGAACTACATAGTGAGATTCTGTATTAAAAACAAACAACAAAGTGGCCTGCATCTGAGGAAAGAAACTCAAGGTTGACCTCTGGCTTCTATATGCAGACTTACATGTGTGCATCCACACACACGCGCGCGCACACACGCGCACACACACACACACACACACGGACACACGGACACGGACACCCAGCCCAAAAAGAACCTCCAGAAACTGAAGAGAGAACCAAAAGATCACACTCAATGAGGACCCTTATCAGTGCATCACTCAACCCTCATCAGGGAAACTTTCAGTGGATGGTGATTAACACGGAAAGTCACAACTGAACAGTGTACAGAGAGTGAAAGACTTTGGAGCACTCAGCCCTAAATGGGATGTGTTTATCGTCCCTCCCCACAAGGCTCAGGGATCTATGCAGAAGAGGAGGGGGAATGAATGTGAGCCAGAGCTGGTGGATGAGTCCAAGGAAACAGTGTTTTCCAGACACAACAGGACTGACAGATATGAATTCACTGAGACTGTAACAAATGCACAAGACCTGCAAAAGTTCAAGCCAGACAAAATCCTAGCATGGAGGAGAGGAAGTGGGTACCAACTCCTACCCCTAACCAAGAAGCTATTTACACCTGATATCTGCTGGGAGAAGGAAGGTGGGTTTTCTTCAAGGAAGTGACACTGCGTATGTCAACCACACTCCAGGGCAGGACTCATGCTCAGGAGTAGTTACCAGTACAAAATGGACTCCAATGTGGTTTTTGTATGTGGGAGGGATTTTTTTTTTTTTTAAGACAGAGAAGAGCACAAACGTGGGTGGATAGGGAGGTGGGGAGAATCAGGGAGGAGTTGGTGAAAGGGAAAGAATATGATCAAAATGTACTATATGAAAAATACTCAAAGTAAAATAAAAATTTAAAAGAACCAAAAGAAATGCTAGAGATCACAGACATCGCCATTGATGGACTTATGAGAAGACATGACTGAGCAAAGACTCCTAAACTCAAGGATTTCTCAGCCAGAAACCTGAAAAACAAAAAATTTAAAACACTGGAAGGAACTGTGGAAAAGAAGAAATATTTGCATTAATAACAACAGAATTTTCTCTAATTAATGTCAGATATTAAGTCCATAAGTCTAGGAAGTCTAGAGAACACCAAACCAGATAAATGAGGAGCAAGAGCAACAGCGGTGTGTATGAGTGTGAGTGTTATACACGTCATATTCAGACTAGAGAAATCCAAACATAAAGAAAAAAATGCAAGCCAGGCTTGGTATCGTTTGAGGTAAAGCCAGAAGGATCAGGAGTTCAAGGCCAATGTGAAGTACACAGTAAGTTTGAGATCAGTCTGGGATTAAAGAGATCCTGTCTGAAAATAAACAAGCAAAACAAAGAGCAGGTGAGATGGCTCAGCAGATAAGAGCACTGAATTTAGTCTTTGGAGCCCATAGTTGAAACAGAAAATCAGCTTCTGAGAATTTCCCCTTCATCCACATGTGCACCGAGTGTGTGCCCTGGACTCACATCCATCATACTCACACATACAAACAATAATAAGTGAAGTTTAAAAACAAAAAGAAAAATATGAAAAGAAGTCACAGAGAAGAGGAAGGAAGCATCTTACACAAAAGCAAACAAATGTATTATACTCGACTTTTCCTGAAAAATCATGCAAATAAGTAAGAGGGATGGAATATTTAAAGTGTTGGTTGTAGGACCCAACCAACACAGAAATCTGTACCCTACAAGTTAATTCACTGTAAGTGATGGAAATAACACTAATAATCAAAATTGCTTTTATAAATGTACCAATCAAAAGTCAGTGGATGGCTCAGAGGGCAGAGGTACTTGCACACAGATCTGACAACCTGAATTCAATCCCCTGGATTGTAAGAGAACTGAATCCTGAAAGCTGTCCTCCTACCTCCACATGGGTACCATGGTATGCACATTTGAATACAAACACATGACTACATTTTTAGAAGGCCCCTAGCCAGGCTAATTAAGAAGGAAAAAAAAAGACATAAATGTCTACTACCAGAAATGAAAGAAGGGATACCACTACAGAAAAAAGAAGTTAAAAGTATAAAAATGAATACTATTTACAACCCTACATCCACAAACTTGATAACCTAAATGAAAAGGGCTATATGTTAGTGTTCTGTCATGGCAACAAAATATCTGAGATAATTAATTTATAAGGAAGAAAGGTTCATTGAGATATCTCTGCCCAGAGTTGACTGGCCCCATCACTTTAGCACTGTGGTGATGTAGACTACCATGACAGGGCCAAGCTGATGAAAAAGCTGCTTATTTCTAGGCCCCAAAGCAAAACTAGAAAGGGACGGGCACTAATATACCCTCCAAGGGCAGTGGAGTAGGTAGGCTCCAGCTCCTAATGTTTCTACCACTTCCCATTAGCTGCAATCAGCTAGGAGCCAAGTGTTCAACACATTAACCTTTAAAGAAAATTTAAGTTCTAAAACACAATAGGTCAGTTCTTTGAAAGACAGAATCTGCCAAACTCACATAAGAAGAGACCTGGATAGGTTTTTATCTAGCAAAGAACTTGTATCAATCGTTAATCTTTCAAAATAGAAAGCACCAGATTCACTGGCAAATTCTACTAAACATTTAGGGATGAAATTATACTGATTTTCTCCAATGTTTTTTCAAAACTAAAGGCAGCAAGGATGTTTTCTAATTCATTCTACAAGGTCAGCTTATATTACCCTAACTCTCAAACTGAAGACATTATTAAAAAAAGAAAGAAAGCTAGTTCAGTGTCTCTCATCAACATAAATGAAAAGATACTGGACAAAAATATTAACAAACCGAATCCAACATGGTATAATAATTACACATAACAACCAAGAGAAATTTATCACTAGTATGTAAAACTAGTTCAGTAAATTTAAAATTTGATTCATGTAATGCATCATATCAGCAGTTAAAAAAGAAAAATGGCATGTCATATCAATGGATGCAGGAGAATCTGCTTTTAAAATCCAACAGCCATTCATATTAAAAATTCAGAAATCTGCCAGGCGTTGGTGGCGCACGCCTTTAATCCCAGCACTCAGGAGGCAGAAGCAGGTGGATCTCTGGGAGTTCGAGGCCAGCCTGGTCTACAAAGTGAGTCCAGGAGAGCCAGGCTGTTACACAGAGAAACCCTGTCTTGAAAAACCAAAAAATAAAAAAAAAAATTCAGAAATCTAGGAACAGAAGGAAGGGATTGTCCTCAATTTGATAAATTAATACCTACTCAGCTTTCAGAAACAGGGAAATTATGCAATTTGCAACCAAATGTATGGAACTAGAAAAGCTCATCTGGAGTGAGCTAACCCAAACCCAGAAAGATACACATGGCATGTACTCACTTATAACTGGATTTTAGCCATTTAGTACAGGATAACTATCCTACAACCCACAGACCAAAAGGAACAAGAACCTAGAGCATAACTATCCTGTGAGAAATTCCATCCAGCAGAGGATCAAAACAAATGCTGAGACACACAGCCAAACATTAGGTTGAGTATAAGAGAGGAGTTGGGAGTTGTATATAAGAGAGGGAGGGGGAATAGAGAGACCTGGAGGGGACAAGAACACCACATCAAGATCAACAGAATCAATCAACCTAGTCCCCTAGAGGCTTACAGAGACTGAAACACTAACCAACAAAAGAAAAAAAATATATAGACCAGACCTAGGCCCCTCGTGTGTGTGTATGATAGGCAATTTGGCCTTCATATAGATCCCTTAGCAAGTGGGGAGGGGGAGGCAGTGTCTGTTATGGGCTAAGGAGCCTGTTAGTGGAATACCTTACCCTAGCTAGGTGGCCATGTTGGGCACCAGTGCAAAAGGAAGCTCTTAGCCCTCATATGACTGATGAACTAAGGGGGCTTCATTAGGGGTGGGACCCCCATCACCCAAGGAGAAGGAGAGGAGGGAGAGGGGGAAGAGGGTGGGGGCGTGGGACCGGGAGGGGTGGAGGGAGGGAGCTGTGACTGAGATATAACTTGAATAAATGTTAAAAATAAAAACAGTTAACATCACAATTAACTAGTGATGAAAGCTTTATTACTAACATCAGGAACAAGATAACAATATTTCCTCATACTGAAAGTTTTAGCTAATGCAACAAAAGAGGAAAAGGAAATAAAAGGTATAAAGATTGAAGAGACAGAATATTGTCTTTGCTCACATACATCATGATCTAGGTAGAAAGCCCAAAAGGATCAAAAATATTCCAGAAATTACTAAGTAATTACAGTAAGGTTATAAAGTTATAAAAGTAAATTGTTTCCTATATACTAACAAAAAAACAAGTAGAATTTAAATTCAAAATACAGTATCATTTATGAAAGTATTAAAAATTTTAAGAAAACTACAAACTCTAAGAAACAAAATCAAAGAACTAAATAAATGGAGAGACATTTCATGTTCATGGACAGAAAGACTTGGTATTGACGGGTAATTGTTCTTCAAAACTTAATCTATAAATTCAATGTACATTTTGAAACTATTAAATTACTAAAACATAATACAAGTGAAAAACTAAGATGACCTTAGATTTGTTAATGACTTTTTTAGATAGGACATCAAAATCATAACTATGAAAGAGCTGATAATGTGGACTTCATTAAAACTAAAATTTTCTTAGCTGGGTACAGTGGTGAATACGTAAGACTCCAGCTGCTTGGGAGATTGAGCAGGGGATCACTTCAGCCAGGAGTTTTAAGTTCAACAAAGTGAGACTCTCAAAAAGAATCATTTTCCCTGGGAAGGACAAGGCATGGGGAGTATGGTTAACCAATGTATACTCAAAATACATGCAGAAGGAATAATAAACCCTAGTGAATTCCATAGACCATGATGGACCTATAGTTCACAACAGCATATACATTTATAAATAACTAGAAAAGCTACAAATATAAAATAGTGACAAGGAACTATAAATACTAATTGAAAACTGGAGAGATGGAAGCATTTGCAAGCTTGAGAACCCAAGTGTGCACTCCCAGAAATCCTATAAAACTGGATGAAGCAATTCAATGCTCCCAGGCCAGCCAACATCAGACCTAGTGATGGACATGGAGAGATACAAGTGGAGCTATGGTTCAGACAGTAAAGGCACATGTCACCAAGCCTGGCATCTGAGTTAAATCCCTGGGATTTACTTATTGGAAGGAGAGAAGTGACCCTGCAAATTATCCTCTGACCTCCACCTGTGCACTATGGCATGCACAGAGACACATGACTACACAAAATTAATGAATGTGAAAAAAAATTTTCAAGATGAGTTGGCCATTGAACTCCAAGGATCCTTCTATGTCTGTTTCTTAATGGAAATTGAGTCAAAAGCTTAAAAGCAAGTCAGGTAAGGTGGCGCACGCCTTTAATCCCAGCACTCGGGAGGCAGAGGCAGGCGGATCTCTGTGAGTTCAAGGCCAGCCTGGTCTGCAAAGGGAGTCCAGGACAGTCAGGGATACACAGAGAAACCCTGTCTTGAAAAACAAAAACAAACAAAAGCTTAAAAGCAATTTTGAATTTACAATTTTCCCCCCTCAGTTACTGGTAGAGGGTCCAGCACAATATACTGTGGATGAACAGCTATGTTGGAATAAACATAGAAACTTCCTTCTAGGCCACAGGCTCCTTAGAGGAATGACAGTGCTATCCATACCTTGGTGTCACTTCTGCAATGCTTCCTAGTGCCATTATAGAGAGAAGCTCTCAAATGTTTTAATGTCTCAATTACCATGTCTGAATATGCATGAGAGCAGCTAAAGTAATCAATGTAAAACCTGCAAACCCTTCCTCATAAAAACATTGCACTCTAATTTGCAGCTCAAGGTGGCTCTGCAGAGTCTGGTGGTGTTTAGGCTCAATAAACATAAAGTCAATTTCCCTTTCAAGTCTGTTCTAAAAATGAGAAGGGGGGGCGGGGGAAGGCAAAAACCAAACCAAACAAATAGAATCTGCCCTAACAATTATAGGGCCCTAGCCCATCTGGGTGCTTCTGAAGCTGTGTCCATTAGCTCTACTCATGTTTTACACTCTGGTCTCTCTTCAAAGTGTGTCTTCTCACTACTTAAGAATGAGTTCCCAGCCGGGCAGTGGTGGTGCACGCCTTTAATCCCAGCACTTGGGAGGCAGAGGCAGGCGGATCTTTGCGAGTTCGAGGCCAGCCTGGTCTACAAATTGAGTCCAGGACAGCCAGGGCTACACAGAGAAACCCTGTCTCGAAACAAACAAACAAACAAACAAAAAAAACAACATTAAGAATGAGTTCCCTTCAGCACGTTAGACACAGTTTTTGGGTCTCCTGACCTACTGTTTCTCTTTTTACATGCCTGCCTGGCTAAGTGCTGTTAGACTGGTTACTTTCCAGGTTATCTTCTTAGTGATCTAAGCTTGTAGTTTCATGCGGAACAATGAGACAATGTGGCGAAATGGAAAAACTACTGGATCCCTGGAGCCAGGTGACCCTTTTGGGTACTGGTTCAGCCATCAACTAACTATGTGATTGTAAATTTCCAAAATCTCAGTTTCTTTTATTGTCAAATGAGGGTAATAATATCTAACCCACCTGGTTCATAACACTGCTACAGGATTATAAAATTAGATGAGAATATAGGAACATTTTATAAAAATATTCCACAAACATGCAACACTACTATATGAAATGTGGCTCAAAGACAGTACCAATGAAAGGACAATTCACTTCATGATGATAAGAATATCTAAAATATCTGACAGGATCATGGCTACTTCTCCAAAGCCTGGTACATTCTTTTTTTTTATTTTAAATTTTTATGTTTATAGGTGTTTTGTCTGCATATATGACTGTATGACACATGTATGCCTGGTGTTCAAAGAGAGTGTGTTGAATCCCCTGGAATTAGAGTTACAGATAGCTGTGAGCTGCCATGTAGTTGCTAGGAATTGAGCTTGGGTCATCTGGAAGAGCAATAATCAGTGCTCTTAAACACTGAGCCATCTCTCCAGCCCCAAAAGCCTGGCATAATTGTTGGATGAGAAACAAACAAACAAACAAAAAAATAGAAAATGAAAAGAGCACTCACGCAAATAAAGAAACATCTACATTTCAACTTCCTTTGTTGTAAAGGGTATACATTAGCAGCCACTTCAAAAAGATTGCTATGAAGATTAAGAGAAATGATACCCATAGAATACAATATAATGAATTCTTCTCTCCTTGTTTCTTATCCTAAATCATGTTTACAAATTGGTTGAAAGGGAAAAAAAAAAGAAAACAGTTAATAGTTAAAAATCAACAGGTACTTCTGCCCCTAGGGGCATTACAGATGTGACTGCTATGTCACATGTGCAGCAGTAGGTGGCAGAGAGGAGAGAGGTTATATCTACATTCAGTTTTCTGACCTCTGACATTTTAACATTCCCAGAAGAAGAAAAAAGAAGCAAGGTGGACACCAACTCCACTTTGGCACTATAGGGTAACCTGAGATGACTATAAGACCAGCACCAGGAGATCTGGCCCAGATGGAGTCACAAGAGCAGGAGAGCTGTCCCTGCCCCTCACATGCTGCAGCACTTGGGAGAGCAAGCCCTGCACCCTACCAGGATAGCACACCACAGCTAGTCCTGGATATGGGGGTTGTGGGTGAGCCAGCCCTGAGGGAGTGAGTTTGGGAGAGTCAGCCCTGCCTTCGGTCTGCCATGTGCTGGTGTAGTCTAGGGAGAGATGCCCTCCCCTCCCTTTTGCCCTCACCAACATTGGCTGACAGGAGATCTGGCCCAGATGGGGTCACAAGAGCAGGAGATCTGTCCCTGCTCATCACATGCTGAAGCACTCGGGAGAACAGGCCCAGTACCTTTCCATAGTAGAACTAGCTAAGCAAGTAGCAGTTGCAGGTCCAGAATCAGGGCTTTGAGTTGGCCCACCCCAACATCTACCCCATGGATGAACTGCTGGAGTGCAAAAAGAGGTCAGTTCCACAACTCAGGACTTCAGGATCTCCAAGACACAGGACAGTTATGACATATCTAAAAGGAGTTCCAGTACTGATGGAGTAGCTGAAACCAGGGGCCTTGTACCAGACCAAGGAGTCATTACAATGAACATTTGCAAGCAGAATGCGTGGACAAAGTGGAATATTGTGGGACATACTGAGATACACTGCATCTTCCACAATGAGCTGTTATTTTTTATGCTGGAACAGACTGCAAGAGTGGAGGGGTAGGTCTGGGGGGATGTGGGAAATGGGTGGGAATAAGGTGCATGATGTGAAATTCACAAAGCGAATTTTTTTTCAATAAAAAAAGAAAAAATTTTTAAAGAATTTTTAAAAATGGGTACTGATTCAGATTCCTCTAGAGACAAAGAACTATAACCTGTACTTTATTTTCAATACATCAAGAGTTTACAATGAATATATGAATCATGTGAGATCATATGTTAGGCCATAAAATAACCTATGAACATTTTAAAGATTTAAAAATCATATAAAATACATATCTTTTAAACACAGCAGAATACAATGTGAAATCAAAAAAAGTCTGAGAAATTCCCAACATACAGTATTTTTTTTCTTTTTTGAGACAGGGTCCCTTGTGTTCCAGGCTTCAAATTTACTATGTAGTTGAGGATGCCCTTAAAACTTGGTCCTGTTTCTACCTCCTAGTGCTGACATTATGGGTGGACCATTCTGGCTGATCTATGTGGTGCTGTGATCAAACCCAGGACTTCGTGCATAGGTAAAGACTCTACTGACTGAGCTAGAATCCCTAATCCAACATATGGAAATTAAACAACATACAAATAACCAAAAGAACAAATTTTGGGGTTAGAGAGCTCAGCACTTTAGAGCACTTGCTATTCTTGCAAAGGACATGGATTTGGTTTCCAACACCCACATGGTGGCCCACAACCATCCTAACTCCAGTTCCTGGGGATCCAATACCTTCTTTTGTCCTCTACAAGTACCAGGCATACATTTGGTGTACATGTATACATATAGGCAAAAGACTTATACACAAAAAACAACCTAAATAATGTTTTCAAATAATAGATGACATGGAAAATTAGAAAAGACTTTGAGATCAATAAAAATATAAATGCAGGGGCTGCAGAGATGGCTCAGGTATAAGAGGACCAACTGCTCTTCCAGAGGACCCAGGTTCAATTCCCAGCACCTGGTACATGGTGGCTCACATTTGTCTATAACTCTGGCTCCAGGGGAGCTAACACCCTCACAAAGACATACAAGCAGGGAAAACACCAATGCACACATTTAAAAGTTATTTAAAAATTATTCATGATTGGGAGTGGTCGAGCACACCTTTAATCCCAGAACTTGGGAGGCAGAGGCAGGTGGATCTCTGAGTTGGAGGCCAGCCTGGTTTAGAGTGAGTTCTAGGACAGCCAGGGTTACACAAAGAAACCCTGTCTTCAAAAATGCTCAGTGGTTAAAAGCAATGACTGCTCCTACAGAGGTCCTGGGTCCTTATTTCAATTCCCAGCAACCACATGGCCACATGGTGGTTCACAACCATCTGTAATGGGTTCTGACACCCTGTTGAGCTCTGAAGAAAGAACACTCATATATAAAAAATAGATACATATTTTTTTAAAAAAGAAAAACATATGGAGGCACCCCACAGGAGGGATGGGATGAATGGGAGAGAGGTAGAGGGTGGGAGGGTGGGACTGGGAGGGGGTGGGGGAAGGGGGTGGTAATGGAGAGTAACTTCAAGTAATAAATAAATGTTTTTATTTTTTTTTTGTTTTTTTTTTTTTGGTTTTTCGAGACAGGGTTTCTCTGTGTATCCTTGGCTGTCCTGGACTCACTTTGTAGACCAGGCTGGTCTCAAACTCACAAAGATCTGCCTGCCTCTGCCTCCCAAGTGCTGGGATTAAAGGCGTGCGCCACCACCGCCCGGCAAATAAATGTTTTTAAAAAATGAAAAAAAATTAAAAATAAACAAATAAGAAAAAATAAAAAGAAATATAAATAAAAAAGAAAGAAAAACATAAATAAATAAATAAATATGCAATATCCCTAAAACTTACAGGATACAACCAAAGCTGTACTTGAAAAAGTATGGCTAAAAATATCCTGGCAGAGAGGGGTTGTTAAACCAGTTTTACTATGCAGACCAATCTAGGCTGGCCTCAAACTCACTACACATCTGCCTGAGCCTGTGAAATGTTGGGATTACAGGCATGCATCACATCTCGTTTACTTACAGGCTTTTTTTTTTTTTTGACTATTCAAGACAGGGTTTCTCTGTGTAACAAGCCCTATTTTGTAGATCATACTGGACTCGAACTCACAAAGATCCACCTGCCTCTGCCTCCAGAGAGCTGGGATTAAAGGTGTGTGCCATCATGTCTGGCTTACTTACAGCTTTAAAAGACTTCAAATAATTTAATTTTCCATCTTAAAAAAATATAAAAAGGGGAAGGAACTAAACCAAAGCAAGCATAAAGTACTAATAAAGATTAATAGCTGGGCATGGTGGCACACGCCTTTAATCCTAGCACTCGAGAGGTAGAAGCAGGTGGATCTGTGTGAGTTCAAGGCCAGCCTGGTCTACAATGTAAGTCCAGAACAGCCAGGGCTACACAGAAAAACCCTGTCTCAAAAAAAAAAAGATTAAAATAAATAAAGTAGAAGAAAAACACAGAAAATTAAAAAACAAAATTTAAAATATTTTTAAAAGGAGGGAGGGAGCCTTTACTGATAAGAGAGAGATGACTCAAGTGTATAAAATCAAAAATAAAAGTAGGAATGTTACTACTAACCTTATGGAAGTAAAAAGAACTGAGTAATGTAGGTAAAATGGACAAATTCCTAGAAATTATAAACTTTAAAACTGACTCAAGTAGAAATAAATAATCTGTGTCTAGTGAGATGGCTCAGCTGGTAAAACATACAAGGCCAACCCTGGAATTCAATCTTTAAGACCACATGGTAAAAGGAGACTCCTGCAGGTTGTCCTTTGACCTCCACATGTGTGCTATGGTATGCATGCATGCATACAGATACATAAATATAATCTGAAAAAAGAAAAGAATAACTCCTCAACCCGAAAAAGGCCACTAATGACAAATCTATGGCTTAGATCACACTTCGGTGAAGTGCTTAATTTCTTCCTGCTAACACCAGGAAAAGTCAACAAATGCATTCTGATTCTTCTTTTCAAAACTGTACAGACACACAGTTAATCAAAACTGCCCAGGATAGTTAATAACAAAAGAAAAATAAAACATATTCAGATTGGAAAAAAGTAAAACTATCTCTACTTCCAGAAGATATGAACTTGAATACAGAAAAATCCTTAAGCATCCACAAAAACCAAAGTACTAACTTCAACAAGGATGAAAGATCCAAGAGCAATATACAAAAATCAACTACATTTCTGTACACTACTAATGAACAATCCAGAAATTAAATTAAGACAGTTTTATTTACATCTGCATCAAAAGGAGGACATTTAATAAAAGTGAAATATTTGTACATAGAAAACTATGAAGCATCATGGAACAGAGTTAAAGATAACCTAAATAAATACAAAGACTGCCATGTGTGTGAGCTGGAAGTCTTAATATTCAGGTAATTCTCAAAGTAAAGTACAGATTCAACACAAACCATATCAAAATCCCAGGTGCTCTGTGTTGTCAAGATTGTCAAGATAATTCAAAATACTTCTTATAGAATATGGAGATGTAAAGAAATTCACATGGAAGTGCTAGCCAAAATCATACCATAAAGGTCAAATAAAGTTGAAGGGCTTATCTGGCCTAATTAACAAACTTACTACAAAATTAGTTTAATCTAGACAATGTGCATCTGCTATAAATTCAAAAGGAACACAGATTAATAGAAAAGAATTGACAGCTCAGATACTATATTTCTGGTCAGCTGAGTTTTCAACAAGGGTTCTTTCTATTTAAGCTACTTTTCTGTCATTGTGATAAAGCACCATGATTAAAGGCAACTTACAGAAGGAAGAGTTTATTTGGCCTATGGTTCCAGAAAAATAACAATCTGTCATGGCAGGCTGAAGAGATGGCTCAGTGGTTAAGAGCACCTGTTGCTCTTGCAAAGGACCCGGATTTAATGCTCAGCATCCACACGGTGGTTTACAACCATCCATAACTCCACTTCCAGGGGCTATGATGCCCTCTTCTGGTACCAGACACACATGTGGTGCACATAATGACATGGAGCAACATATATATAAAAGAATCTGTAGTGGTGGGAAATGTGGCAGCAAGCATCAGGTACAGTGGCAGGAAATGGATGCTGAGAGCTCCATCTTGAACTGTAAGCACCAAACAGAGACACTGAACTAGTAGAGTTAGGCCTTCAGCTCTTAAAGCCTACACCCTAACATACTTTTCGAGCAAAGCTAAACCTCTTAAACCTCTCCAAACAGCATCACAATTGTTCAAATCCCCAAGACATTTCTCACTCAAACCACTACAGACACTAAAATATTTTTTTTTGAGACAGGGTTTCTCTGTGTAGCCCTGGCTGTCCTGGACTTACTCTGTAGACCAGGCTAGCCTTGAACTTGCAGAGATCCACCTGCTTCTGCCTCCCGAGCTTGGGGATTAAAGGAGTGTGCCACCACGCCCAGCGGACACTAAAATAATTTAATGAAGAAAAAAATCATACTGGGATATCTAGTAGGATATTCACATCAAGTTTGTACTTCACACTTGATATAAAAATGAACTCAAAATTGATTATATATCTAAATATAAGACCTAAAACTCTTAAAAGGAAGCACAGGACAAATTTTTTTTGTTGTTTTGTTTTTTGAGACAGGGTTTCTCTGTGTATATCTGGCTGTCCTGAACTCACTTTGTAGACCAGGCTGGTCTTGAATTGACAGAGATTTGCCTGCCTCTGCCTCTCAAGTGCTGGGATTAAAGGTGTGCACCACCATGACCGATGTGGTTCACACAGACAGCTATGAACTGCCATGTGGGTGCTGGGATTTGAACCCGGGTCCTTCAGAAGAGCAGCCAGTGCTCTTAACTACTGAGCCATCTCTCCAGCCTACAAGACAAATCTTTATGGCCTTGAATTAAGCAATAATTTCCAAAACATGATGTGAGCCTGTGATGGCTATCCTTGGTTGTCAGCTTGACTGTATCTGGAATGAACTACAATCCAGAAATGGATGATACACCTGTGATCCAGATCTTGAGGCTGGAAGACACAGACTTTTGATCTAGATCTTTTTTTTTTTTTGGTTTTTCGAGACAGGGTTTCTCTGTGTATCCTTGGCTGTCCTGGACTCACTTTGTAGACCAGGCTGGCCTCGAACTCACAAAGATCCGCCTGCCTCTGCCTCCCAAGTGCTGGGATTAAAGGCGTGCGCCACCACCGCCCGGCTTGATCTAGATCTTGAGGTGGGATGACACATGCTTTTAATTCAGATCTTGAGGCAAACCTTTAATCTGGGTTATACCTTCTGCTAGAAACCTATATAAGGACAATGGAAGAAGGAAGGGTTCTGTTACTCTAGAGAGCCCTGACTAACACAGAGCCAGATTATGTATACATATTGGATAACACATTCAAATAAATCCCATACATACGTGTGTGTGTAGATATATATGTATATGTAGTCACACACATATGTATATGTGTGAGTGTAGAGAAATTCATTTTGTAAGTTCTGTGACTCTAGAGAACCCTGACTAATACAGAGCCAGAGGACTAGGAAAGCTACTGTGAGACTGTGTCTCCTAGAAATGACAGGTTAGTGTCATTCATGATACTTCAACAATATGGCTGCCTAAATAACACCCAAAGAAGGACAACACTAATAGAAATGATAACATGAAAACAGACAAAGAACTACAGACAACTGAAGAATGCTGAGAGTAGAAGAAAAAATATTTCCCCAGGGGTGAGCCTTTTAATTGTTTATACAGAAACAAGTGGTCAGTTCTGAAATTATAAACATACAAGTAACACGGAACTGACTGTGAAGGCTGTACTTATGTATTTAGGGATGGGTATGTGTGGATGGATGTGTAGTAATAACAACTAAAGAAAAAGAGGCCCTGATTTTGAGAGGGGCATGGTGGGGCATGGGAAAGGTTGAAGTACAGAAAACTGTTCTTCAATAGTACCTCCCAGAAATGAAAAGACAACCCACAGAATGGGAGAAAATAATTGAAAATCATATCCACTACAGTTTGGCTCTGAAATGTCTCCCAAAGGCCCATGTGTTAAAAGATTACTCTTCAGCTTAGAAATACAGGGAAGTGTGGAACCTTCAAGTAACGGAGCCTAATAGAGGGCAAGGTTAGGTCACTATGCCCTTTTCCTCTCTGATTCCTAGTCACCTGTTAGTGTAAGTTTATAGAATTGTGTTTATTTCAGTTTCTCTCTTAATACAGCTATCACCAAAATAATTTGATACTCATATATTAATTTATATTATATAACATGGCTTTATAGTACAATCTTGAACAGTTTTACTGTTCTTAGCCCTCTATGCTAGCCTGCCTCCTTCTTTGCCAAAATCCCTGAGATACTTGCTTTTTAGTGCTCTTTGCTCCAGCTGAACCCTCATCATGTCACCTGGACCTCTGCCCGTGGCTAAATCCCCTACTTCTCTTCTAACTACTCCTCCCCTAAAGGGTAGGAACTCCAGGCCTATTCTCTCCCCTGCTCAGCAATTGGCTATAAGCTTCTTTATTGGCATATCAGGGGACAATTGGAGAACAGTGTTTATACAACACTGAGACAGGAGATTTTCAAAACAAGGACTGCAACCAAATATGGGGGGTACAGAAATCAGCATTTGAATTACATAATAACCTTATGCCTACAGTCACCAAGAGGTGAGCAGCTCTCTTCTGCTATGCACTGCTCACCACAGGCCTCAAATCGATAGAGCCAAAGATAGAATGTAAAACCTGAAACCATGAGACAAAGTATCTAATTGCCTTATCAACTGATTATCTCGGTGTTTTTTTATTTGTGCAGTGTACAGTATGAACCTATGATGACTATTCTTGGTTGTCAACTTGACTACCTCTGGAATTAACTAAAACCCAAAAATGGAGTGGCACATCTGTGAGGGATTTTTGCTTAATTTGAAGTAGGAAGATCTACTTCTAATGCTGATCTCTGAGGTAGGAAGACACACCTTTAATACAGATCTTTTTAGCTGGGAAAACCAACCTCTAATCTAGGCCATACCTTCTCCAGGAAGTCTTGTATACAGACATGTAAGAAGGAAGCATTTGCCCTTTGTCTGCTTGCTCTCACCTCACTGATGAGCCCATTCCTTCACTGGTATCAGAGCCTTCTTCTTTGGGATTCTGGCGTATCTTGAAGACCAGACTGAATAACTACAGGCTTCTTGGACTTTCCGTTAATAGGTAGCCATTGTTGGATTAGGGGGACCACAGCCTGTAAGTCTTTCTAATAAACCTCCTATATATATATATATATATATGTTGTTACTCTAGAGAACCCTGACTAATACAGAACCTAAACAAAACATCTAAAGTGAGTAAATAGGAAATAAAAAATTCTGTGTTATATGTAAAGAACTTATATTTAAATAGACATCTCTCCAGAGAAGATAAGCAAATAAGCAATAAAAATATGTAAAGATTTTCAATATCATTAATCATCAGGGAACAGAAAAGTCAAAGCCATGATTAGCTATTTCGTCACAAGCACTAAAAGGCTGAAATCAAAAGAAGGACGAGTGCCAGTGAGGATGAGAGGAAAATGGAATCCTCCTGTACTGCTGATGTACACTTTCAAAGAGGAATAAAAAATGGTGCAAGTGTTTGTAAGACAGTCTGGCAGTACCATCAATGGGGAACATAGAACTAGGAGTACAGCTCAATGATAGAGCATGTACTTGGCATGCATGAGGCCCTGGGTATGACCTCTAGCACCACAAACAACAACAAGCAAGGTAAATATACAGTTAATACATGACCAAATAATTCTACTCCTCAGCAAATATCCATGAGAACAATACCACATAAACATACATGCTTGAAAGTTGGGCATGGTGATGTGTGTTGCCTGTAATCCTAGCACTTCTGAGGTGGAGGCAGGAGAATCAGAGGTTCAAGGTCATCCTCCACTACATGGCAAGTTTCAAGTCAGTGAGCTACTTATTAAATAGAGAGTCTGTCTAAAAAAAAAAAAAAGAAGAAGCTTACAACAGCATTATTCATATGACTCCAAATGAAAGAATCTCAATGTCTGTTAATTAATTAAACAAGTAAAATGTGGTATAACTGCATATAATTTGCTGAATAAAAATGAAATAGTGATACATGTTTCAGCTGAAAACAGCATGCTGGGTGCTAGAGAGATGACTCAGTGGTTAAGAGTGCATATTGTTCTTGCAAAGCACCAATTTCCACTTACAGCAACTACACTGCAGCCCACAACCACCTGTTAACTCTAGCTCCAAGGGTCCAAAACCTTTTGGCCTCTGAAGGTACCTACACTCAGTGTCCTCTGCAGGCACCTGCACACATGTACACATACCCATACACAGACACACAAATACACATAATTAAAAATAAATCAGAGCCGGGCAGTGGTGGAGCACGCCTTTAATCCCAGCACTTGGGAGGCAGAGGCAGACGGATCTTTGCGAGTTCGAGGCCAGCCTGGTCTACAAATTGAGTCCAGGACAGCCAGGGCTACACAGAGAAACCCTGTCTCGAAAAAACCAAAAAAAAAAAAAAAATCAGAAAGAGAGAGAGAGAATGACAATAGCATACTAAGCTTGGTGTCTTTGTGTGGTGATAGCAGCAGCAGGAAGAACCTGAGGGCAAAGCCAGCCTGGTCTATACAACAAGACTCTGTCTGGGGGAAAAAAAGAGAAAGAAAAAGGAAGAAGGAATGAGAAAGAAGGGGGAAAGGAAGAAGTGGGAAAGGAAAGAGAAAAAAATGAAAGAAGCTGGATGCTTCATTTATATGAAACATACAAGATAAACAATTAGACAGACAAACTATAGTATAATTAGAAAGTAAAAAGCCATGATGAGAAAGGACCAATGACCTGCCAATGAATACATAGTTTTTTCAGGGGATGAAGTTGTTCTAAAATTAGATACTGTAGTGGTGATCAATGAACAGCTCTGTAATACAATAAAAACTGTTCAACTATACACTTTTAAAGAGACAAATTTTATAGTATGTACTAGGAAGTTATTATAGAAACAAGAATTAAAGCTATAAATAACTATAATTTCAACTGCTTGACAGCAATATGCTTGCTCTGCTATATCCATCAGCCTACTATATAGACGATTTCAACTAGTTTTAAATTACAGGATGAAAAAAATAGCAAACAGTCCTCTCACAACCAACAAATTCATGTTTTAAAGATTGTGTGAATGTTTTGCCTGAATGTGTATATGTGAACCACATGTGTGCCTTGTGCCCATGAAGGTGAGAGAGAGCATAGGATCCCCTACATCTAGAGTTACAGATGATTTGTGAGCCCCCATGTGGTGCTGAGAATGGAACCCAGGTCCTCTGCAAGAACAGGTGCTCTTAACCACTGAGTCATCTTGCCAAGCCCCAAATAAATTCATTTTAAGAGCTAAAAAACTATTATTTTAAGGAAAGTATATATGTATATATACATATATATTAAAATACGTATAGAATGTAAGATTAACTCATAAATTAAATTCCTTATTTTATTTAATATTTATTTTGTGTGTGTGTCTGTGTATACACATGTGAATGGAGATGTTCTCAGAAGCCAGGGTAATCAGGTCCCTGTGGAGCTGGAGTTACAAGTGGTTGTGAGCTACCTGACAAAGAAGCTGGGAACCAAATTTGGGTTCTCTGCAAGTACACTACAAGTTCTTTACCAGAAAGCCATTAGTCCAGCTACTAAATTTAATTTTTAAGGAAGAATTAAAAGTACTTAAATATAAAGCACAACTCTATATTAAAACTTCCAAATCAATAATAGTATTGTGTTTGTTTTATAACATTTTGCTTGGTTAGTTCATTAAATCAAGCATGAATATACTAGAAGAACTAAGCAACAGAATTTTGTAGGGGTTAGATAAAATAGATTTAGAAAATATATAGGGATTTCTAATACTATCTCTTAATTTGGGGCATGAAGAGCATTATCAGCATGAAGTCAGAAAAAAAAGGAAAGACTTAATAGACTTGAAGAAACAAAGTATCTGGCCTGACATTGTTTTCAGCTGCTAAGTGGGTGGAGCCCAAATTAAGCTGAAACAGAGTTCCTCCTATAGAAGGACAGTGCATGGAGCCCAGAAAGAGAAGAGGCCCCTGATGCTAGAGAGCTCCAAGAGTCCTGCTGAAAAAAGGGCTGGCCATCATTTGATGGCCAGATTTCCCTGAAGCAGAAAGAAGCTGGTGAGCAAAGAAAGCCTGAGCAAGACACAAAAAGGCCAAGGACTAAACCCTGTGGCTCAGCTTTTGCCTGGAGGGGTTTTATCTGTCCTATCAGTGGCCTAAAGGAAATTGTGCCTGGCTTTAAGGACTGAGGCAGAGCAGCTGAGTTCCTGATTCAAAAGAAGTAAGTTGGCCTGCAGAGGCTGGGGTCTCCCACAGAGAAGAAAGCATGAAGCCTTATTTAAGGTGAGACTGTAATAACCAACTTACCCTGACGAACCTGCATCTGAGAGATCCAGAAAAAGGACTGCTAAGTGCGTTAAAGAATCTACAACAAAGACTGTGTTCCTGATGACTGAGGACCTGCCCCAGAGACTGTATCATTCTAAAAGGTTATGAAAGTAGTTGTTATAATTATCAATAAGTTTAGTGAATAGGTTAAAGGGGTTGTAGGAATTTATAGGATTAATAGTTAAGAAATTGTTGGTGTTTGTTATAAGTGAATTTAGTAATAAATAAATAAGTGTTAAATAATAATTTAAAAGTTCGGTTACAGAATTTTATACATTCCTATCATTTAACAGACTAACAGTTTTATTTTTAATTTCACCAAAATGCCTATACTAAGCACCTATAATTATATCAGTATCTGACTTACAATTGAGCCTGGTGTGGTGATGAATGCCTTTACTCTCAGCACTCGGGAGGCAGGCAGAGAGCGTCCTCCATCACTTGTGCTTCAGTCTGCCTGCAGGCCACACCTTGAGTTCCTGCCCTGATCCCTTTTGATGATGAACTGTGATGTGGAAGAGTAAGTGAAACAAGCTCTCTCTTCCTCAAACTGCCTTTGGCCATGGGGTTTCGTCACAATTACAGAATCCCTATCTAAGACGGAAATTACTACCACAGCCATGGGACCTCACCATGTTGTTCTGAGGAAGATTGTGGAAGGCATTTGGAACTTTGAGCTAGAAAAGCCTTGGAGTACTCAGAGCTCAGCAAAGCTGTTCTGTGGGAGTTTGAAAGATAAGAATGTTGAGAGTGGAGGTCCAGCATGTGACATTTCAGAGCAGCAGTTCTCAACTTGTGGGTTGAGAACCCTTTGGGGGCACATATCAGATATTTATGTTACAATTCATAACAGTAGTGACATTACATTTATGAAGTAGCAACAAAATAATTTTATGGATGGGGGTCACTACAACATGAGGAACTTGTGTATTAAAGGGTCACAGAATTAGAAAGGTTGAGCCCCACTGCACTAGAGAGAAATCCAGACTAATAAACTCTTCCCAAATTGCTTTGGTTAACAATATAATAATATAAACTCTAAGACAGGAGTTGAACTTAGGGCCTCAGTTAGATTCACTGAGCCATCTCCCCCAGCCTCTATCTAGTTTTTTAAAGGCCAAAATCAGGTTTTGTGGGCATGCCTGTAATCCCAGCCCTGGGGGGGAAAGCAGGAGGACTGATGCTAATTTAAGGCCAGCCTGGTCTACACATTTGAGTACTAGGCCAGCCAGGGTTACACTGTGAAACTTCATCTCAAGAAAACAGTCAATAAATAAATATATTTAGAAGCTAGTCCTATAATAATCATCCTGGACAGTCAAGAAAGAAGTTGGTTTTACGCTAATGCAATAAATGTTATGATTCAAACTCCCACTCCCATTCCCCAAAACGACTTTGTAACTATTTTCCAAAAAGCATTTTAAGTAGTAAGTCACAAAAATGTCATGCTGACTTGATTAATGTTATTTTTAAAATACTACAAATAATATTTAAACAAAAGTAACATTTTCACTAGCATCATTCTTAGGAAACTATATTAAAAACACTATTGCAGGGAAACATGTACACTTGTAATTAAAGAAATACCAGAAGTACAAATAGAACCACAAAATGGCCTGATTTAAAGCTGCTAGCTCAAAAGGTACATATTCCCAAGGGTAATGTGACACTTGACAGTTGTATGGACTTATGCCATAACATCATGGTATCCCCTCTGTACTTCACCCCTAATTTTTCAAAAAACTATATTTATAAAGATAAAAGATGTGGGACATATAGGGTGTTTCCAGTTTCTGGCTATTAAGAAGAAAGCTGCTATGAACTCAGTTGAGGAAATGTCCTTGTGGTTTGGTGAAACATATTTTGGGTATATGCCCAGGAGTGGTATAACTGGGTCTCGAGGTAGAGCTATTCTCAATTTTCTGAGAAAGCACCAGATTGATTTTCAAAGTGGTTGTACAAGTTGGCACTCACACCAGCAATGGAGGAGTGTTCCATTTTCTCCACATCCTTGCCAGCATGTGCAGTCACTTGAGTTTTTGATCTTAGCCATTCTAACAGGTGTAAGATAGAATCTCACAGTAGTTTTGATTTGAAGTTTCCTTATGACTAGGAATGTTGAGCATTTCTTTAAGTGCTTCTCAGTCATTAGATATTCCTCTGTAGTGAATCCTCATTTTAGCTTTGTACCCCATTTTTTCATTGGATTACTTGGTTTGCTGGTGTTCAATTTCTTGAGTTCTTTATATATTTTGGATATTAGCCCTCTGTCAGATGTGGGGTTAATGAAGATCTTTACCCAATCTGTGGGCTGCCATTTTGTTCTATTGATAGTGTCCTTGGCCTTACAGAAGCCTTTCAGTTTCATGAGGTCCCATTTATTGATTGTTGACCTTAGTGCCTGAGCTACCTGTGTTCTGTTCAGGAAGTTGTCTAAATAGTGATACATTTACACAATGGAATACTATGCAGCTATTAGATACAAGGACATCATGAAATTTGCAAGCAAATGGTTAGAACCAGAAAAGAGTGAGGTAATTCAGACCCACGAAGACACACATGGTTTATACTCACTCATAAGCAGATATTAGCCATTAAGTACAGGATAATTATGCTACAATCCACAGACTCAAAGAAACTAAGCAACAAGGAGGACTCAAGGGATGATGCCTGAATCCCTCTAAGTAGGGGAAATAAAATAGACATCAGGAACAGGAACATGAACTTTGCTACCTGTTAGTGGGACACTTTGTCCTAGTGGAGCTGCCATGTCAGCTCCCAGTGCAAGAAGAAGCTCTTAGCCCTCAAATGACTGATGAACTGAGGGAAGCTGATATATGGAGACACCCCACACCAGAGGAGTAGGATAGGGGGAATAGGGGTAGAGGGTGAGACCAAGAGGGGTGGAAGGAAGGGGCTGTGATGAAGATGTAACCTGAAGTAATAAATAATCATAATAATAATAAAAAATAGATGTGGATGGAGAGAGGGAACTTGGACAGAAGCCTAACATAACTACCATCCGAGAAGCTTTATGCAGCAGATAATGGAAACAGATGCAGAGACCTACAGCCAAACATTAGGTGAAAATCAGGAAGTCTTGAGGAAGAGTTAGGGGAAGGTTTGAGGGAGATGGAGGAGTCAAGGACACCACAAGAAGAACTATATAGCCAATGAAATGAAGTTGAACAGAGGGGGTTCATAGAGACTGGACCACCAACCAAAGAACTTACATGGGCTGGTCCTAGACCCACTACACATATGAAGCTGATGGGCTGCTTGGTCCTCAAGTGGATTCCCTAACAACTGGAATGGGAACTATCTCAGACTTGGTCTCTGTTGCCTTCCTCTGGGCCCCATTTTCCTAGCAGACCTGCCTTGCAGTGGAAAAAGAGGCACTTAGTTCTGATACAATTTGATATGCCAGAGTGGGTTGGTACCAGGTTGGGGGGGGGGGGGAAGGGGGAAGGGGGGGGGGGGGGGGGACGGGGGGGGGAGGGGGGGGGGGGGTTGTGATTGGAATTTAAAATAAATAAAAAAAGGAAAAAGACATAAAAATGTGATACACTCTTATTAAAAACACTGACTGAAATAGCAATAAAAGAGTGAAAAGTGCCTAATCATGTAACAAGTAATATTCACAATTTTCAAAAACTTAAAAATATTTTCTGATTAATTATCAGACTCAAATACCACTTGTAACTGGTGAGGAAAGAATTGGTTTGTATGAATTATCTCTCTAAAAATATCCATACCTACAATCTTAGTACTAAGGCAGGAGGATTACCTCGCATTTGAAGACAGCCTGGGCTACAGTGTGAGATTCTATGTCAAAAACAAAGCAAACAAAGGATCCAGTGCAGCTATTTTGGAGGTTAAGGGCAAGCAACTCCAATGCATGTGAATGTGGTGCTTCAAATGGAGAGAGGGAAACAATGCTTGTACACTGAAAATAAAATAAAGCTCATTAAGCCAGATATTGATGAAATCCATTGACAGCAGCATTACACCTTCCCCTAGACAGTGCTAAGGCTATGCACAGACACAAAGAAAACCTTCTCATGGAATTTATTAATTCAACCAAGCATGTCTACACAGACATTTATTTAATAGTCATCTATTATGTATGCTCAAGAGCTATGCTAAAAGCTTTGAAACCAAGAAACCTACAGCTCAATAGGAGGGACAACAATATAATGTAGTCTATAATAATGGATGCTCAGAGATGCAGTATTTTAGTCAGCATGCAAATATGTAATTGGAATATCTTAAAAACTGAATGCTATTGTGTCCAAACAGAATACATGCAACAAAAGTCTGATCCTGAAAAAGGAAAATCAAGTAATTAATATATTATTAATTTAGTATAACTTTATATAAATAAAATTAATAACTTAAGAAATGAAAAGTACCAAAACACAGGTCTTAATTCCCTCATCTAGCCAATGTAGAGATTTCACATTTCCAAAGACTTCTAAAATTGAGTTTGCATGTTCTATTTATTTGTGGGTGTCGTTCTACTAAGTTATAACAAAAATATATCCCATGTGTTTATAACTCAGATTAGTATATCTTCTAATACATATATTAACTAATTCTGAAACAATCTACTATCCAGGATGCATTGTGGCATTCCTGTCTTCAAATACTTCCTTTAGATATTTGCAATCATGCTTAACTATCTTTTGATAATAAACATTTAAATTTTGCTTCAACCTCATATATTCTAGTTACTGCCCTTTTGAGTTTATTTTTTAACCAAGCACTTAAAACTTTTTTACTGGGGCTGAAGAAATAACTCAGTGGTTAAGAGCACTTGCTGCTTCTCAGAAGACTTGAATTTTGTTCCCAGCACTCATGTGATATGGCTCACAATTGCCTGCAACTCCAGCTTTCTTTTTTGGCCTCCTCAGGAGCGCGCGTGCACACACACACAATTATTTTTAATCAAAAAAATTAAAATAAAAGCATTTTAACTGATCCACCTTCTCATCTCAAATCTATTAGAATTACTCCAAACTCATCAATACTTTCCAAATGCAAAATCTAACAAATTTTTCTGTTCTTTTTTTGTTTGTTTGTTTGTTTGGGTTTTTTTGTTTGTTTGTTTTTTCGAGACAGGGTCTCTCTGTGTAACAGTTCTGGCTGTCCTGGACTCGCTTTGTAGACCAGGCTGGCCTCCAACTCAGTGATCCACCTGCCTCTGCCTCCTGAGTGCTGGGATTAAAGGTGTGCGCCACCACGCCCAGCTGTTTGTTTGGTATTTTGAGAGAATTTTTTTCTTTAAATTTTTGTTGGTCTGTTTGATTTTTTTGAGGTGGGATCTGGGACTTGCCATGAAGCTATTTCAGCCTCCCTACTCACAAGATCATAGACATGCACCTCTACTCTCGCCTCTAGCAGACACTTTAAATTCTCATCTATCATATCTACATAGTACATATCAACACAAGTGACCACTCCTTTTTAAAATTCTCCTTTGCTTCTACAAAACTTGATTACTTCTCTGTCCCGCTCCCCTCCTCTCTGCTGAGGACTGAATCTAAAACAAGGGTTCAAACACTGAGCTGCATCCCAGCCCCATTTTCCACTCTTCAGGAAGAGTTTAACTAAGTTGCCCAGGCAGATGTTGAACTTACAATCTGTGGTGGTCTGATAAGAATGGCCCTACAGTCTCATATATTTGAATGCTTAGTCAACAAAGAGTGGCACTATTTGAGAAGGACTAGGAGGTATGGCCTTGCTGGAGTAGGTGGCCTTGTTGGAGGAAGTGTGTCACTGGGGGTGAGGGTTGAGGTTTCAAAAGCCCATGCTAGGGCCAGTTATCCTTACCTCAGCCTGTGGATCAGGATATCGCTCTTAGCTACTGCTTCAGTGTACCAGGAATGTCCCTCATGCTCCCTGCCATGATAATGGACTAAACCTCTGAAATTGTTAAACAAGCACCTAATTAAATGTTGTCTTTTATAAGAATTGCTTTGGTCATGGTGGCTCTTCACAGCAATAAAACAGTGACTAAGACACAATCCTGCCTCAACCTCCCCATGTAGCTGAGGTTCCAGGTCTATGCCACTCTTTATGTCTCAACTATGACTTTATACAGTTTCACGTTCTCTCTCATAGACTCTCTGCACTCTTCATCTTCTCATTAGATGGTCTCATCTACTATAGCATTAATTATTCCCCTTAAACCTAGTCTATTCTCCTAAAACCTCACATTACCTTATGCATCCCTTCTCCAAATTAGACATTTGACTCTATACCCAAACCATCTAGATACCAAACACACACACACACACACACACACACACACACAGCAAGCAGCACCCAAAGAACAACACCTGACATTGTCCTCTAGCTCCACACACATGTGCACATGTACACATGAAAAGGTACACATACAAGAAATCACTAATTCTTGTCTGTTTCTATGTATCTTAACATTTTGTTTTAGGGCTGAGGATATAGCTGAGAGGTAGAGCACATGCCCTGGATGGATTACCAACAATAAAATAAAAAGAAAATTCTACCATTAACAAAAATAGGCTTCTCTGGTTGGCAAATCCATTCACTAACAAAAATAGGCTTCTCTGGTTGGCAAATCCATTCACTAACAGAATATGGGTTTCCTAGGGTGCCAGAGTACAAATACTTCAGATAACAAGTTTTTTAGTCCACTCTTACTACAACATAATTATGGTAAAACCCTCCATATAATCCAAATTTATATTACTATTCATAGACCCAATGCTTGAATATCTATGCACTATAAGCATAAATCTAAGTATTGGAAATGAGATGTCAAATAAATAGGCGAAACAATGACCCTTATGAGGATCATTTAATAGGAGGAAATGGAAAATAAACAGATCAACATGTAAAATATTTCCCATGAAATATTTTCTAAGGAGAAAAAGAAAAGGGATTGAGAGTCACAATTTTTGATGGGGAGCCAGGTGACACTTAGCAATCAGTTAAGAATAACATTTTTCTCAAAAAAAATATTTTTTTCAAGAAATGTCAGGAAACAAGCCTCTGAGTATCTGGGGAAAGAGAGCTCCACATAGAAGAAACTGCAAGAATAAGAAACAGTAGGGAAAAGAGTAGCAGATGAGAGGGACGACTTTACAGAGAGGTCAGATTGGGACAACTACATATTATTTTCTGCAATACTCAATACAATAAAAGTTTAGCATAAAAGAAGGTTGACAGTTGGTCTAGATTTTGCTACTGGAGACTCTAATCTGCAACACAAACTTATTTTGTCTTTATTTTTCACACTGGTTTTATGAGAGATTTTTAAATTTTCCTTAAGTAAGGACTACATTAAATTAAAATGATCCATTCTCATTTTCTGCTAAACTAGACTCAAATTTTACACAGAAAGTACTGTATGCTGCAGTAATGACAAAATGCACTGGAACAATGTAAACATTAACTTCCAACTACTTTCAAGAGCTTGAGGGAGATGTTCCACCAATCCTAAATTCATTTGCCATTTTCTTTTTTTTTTTTTTTTTTTGGTTTTTCGAGACAGGGTTTCTCTGAATATCTCTGGCTGTCCTGGACTCGCTTTGTAGACCAGGCTGGCCTCGAACTCGCAAAGATCCGCCTGCCTCTGCCTCCCAAGTGCTGGGATTAAAGGCGTGCGCCACCACCGCCCAGCTTTCATTTGTCATTTTCTAAAAAGAGCCATAGAACAATTTTTTAAAAGAGTTGGTATTATGTCACATGTATATAATCCTAGTACTTGAGAGATGGAGGCAGCTGAATTGGATGTTCAAGGATAGTCCCAGCTACCTAGCAAGTTCAAGATCAGCCAGAGCTACATAAGTGCCTGTTATGTAGGCAAAAACAACTATTAACCCTCCTTCCAAAAAAAAAAAAAAAAAAAACTCAGTAGTTTGTGTTGCAAGAATGTCACTGGAGCCAAGTGGAGGAAGTGCACACCCATCTGAACTCATCTTTGTGAGTTCAAGGCCAGCCTGGTCTACAAAACTAGTTCCAGGACAACCAAAGCTACACAAAGAAACCCTGTCTTGAAAAAATAAAACAAAACAAACAAAAAAAGTCACAGTATCTAATATCAAAAGATCAACTGATATATATTTCTTAGGGATTTGTTCTGAGTAAAGAAGTATTGGATGTAAGTCTTACAATTACATTTGGGGGGCAAGGGTCACAGTTCAGTGATACAACACATTTGGTATAGGTTCAGTCTGTATCCTCCATCTCAAAAACTGTATTTTTAAAGTTATTAGCACAGAGTTAATATATATGAGCAAGCAGTAAACTGTACAGACTAAACACAATAAAGATATAGATTAAGAATTGTATTATTGAGCCAGACATGGTGGTGGCACATGCCTTTAATCCCATCACTTGGGAGGCAGAGGCAGGCAGACTTCTGTGAGTTCGAGATCAGCCTGGTCTACAAAAAGCCAGGACCTCCAGGGCTACACAGAGAGACCCTGTCTCAAAAAAAGCCAAACCAAACCAAAACAAAAGAATTGTATTATTGTATTAAAAACTATATTATCAGACCCCTGGGTGAAGCGCCTACTATGAAAGCATGACTTGAATACCCGGCATAAAAGCTGTGCAGCCTCTCTAACTGCATCACTGAGGAGAGGAGAGGATCCTTGGAACCCAATGGTCTGCCAGCCTAACCAATCAGTGAGCTCCAAATTCAATCAACTGTCTTCCACATGCAAGAACACCCACATACAGATGTGTACACACCCCAAAAGAAATGTTATTATTAAATAATTTTCCAACTTGTCTGGAGAGATGGCTCAATGGTTAAGAGCACTGGCTGCTTTTCCAGAAGACATGGAATTCCCAGCATCCATATGGCAACTCACAACAATCTGTAACTCTAGTTCCAGGGAATCTGATGCCTTCTTCTGGTCTCTTAGGGCACCAGTCAAACATAAGGTGGACATACGTGCATGTAGGCAAAACACTAATATACATGAAACTAAATTTTAAATGAATTAAATTCAACAGAGTTTAACTTAGGCTGTTGACTTTACAAAAATGTTCAAATAGGTTTGGTAATCTCATAAGATAAAAAATCTTCAGTTGACTAAAAAACATCAAACACAATGTGATGAGTTTACATTTCATCTAAAGCACAGTCCAAAGACCCCTAGGAAAACTACTTTTGTTAACATTACATCTAATAAGAACACTATAACAAAATATCTTGGATTAAAGAGTACACAAAAGTACAAAAACAAGAGTTGGTACACCTCTTCTACATAAGTACAAATCAAGCAGGCAATACCAGAACTTCTAATAGTCATATCCTTCACTGTCTCTTCACTATGCTCAGTTAAGGAGGGAGAAGAGGGAGTCCATTTTCCTTGACTGATGAAGTAATATAAATAACTTTATTAAATTTTAACTCTTGGATAAGTGCCTTTTATAGTCTTTGTGGAAGAGTGAAGCCTACTAGCTGTAATCCCAGCTGTTCAGAAGGCCAAAGTATAAGGATCACAAGTTAAAGGCCTGCCTGTCCAGAATGAGCTCAAAGCCAGCCCTATCAACTTAGTGAACTCTGATCTCAAAATAAAAAGTTTAAAGAGAGCTGTAATAAAGCTCAGTGGTAAAGTGCTTGCCTAGCATGTGAAATGTCCTAGGTTCAATCTTAAGCACTACAAGGAAAAAAAAAAAGAGTGTGTGTGGTGTTGTTAACCAATGGAATAGTTCATTCATTTCAATCAATATTCACTAACACTTACTATGTGCTAGACCACATTTGAAATGCTTATTTTCAGTTCTAAGTATAAAACTCATATCATTGATAAGCATATTCAAGAGAAAATAATGACAAAATAAGAGTATCTGAAAGAGGTTTTAGTTATTAAATACAAAAGCCACTTAGTAAATATAACCAAGTAATCATAACATTAATACCTAACAGGTACTTAGTACTTATATATGGAGGTGTCACTTGTGTAAACCTTCATGGAAAAACTTGCCAATAAGTACTTGGTATACAGTCACATGCCCTCAGCTTCATTCCTTTCAGGATCCAAACCCTGCTTTCAAGCTGAGGCCATGCTTTTTCCCCTGCCAATGACTGATCAACAGTATGGGCACCAACAACTGGCCACTTCTTATAACACAAAATTCCTCTAAAACTCAGTTTTTGATCCCATGGCTTTATTTGGTTCATGGGGCACTTAATCAGTTCTACATGGCACTTCTGAGCTCTCCCTGACAATTCTACCACCTCTCCTATCCTTTTCTCAGGATGCTTCCCTTTCTCCATAAATGTCTCATATTCCTAATTCTGTCTCAGCAGCTACTTTCTAAAAGACTGGAATGGACACAGTTGATATCAGACAAGGACTGACAAAGCAGGAGGTAAAATGGGGCTTGGAAACCAGATCACTTACCACTCCACTGGCAATGAGAACCTCAAGCCAGGTGGGATATGAGACATGCATGGGCAGTTCTTGGCACAGGCAGTTAGTCCAAGCAATAACACTTTCACAGATGTGACTTCAGACAATGTTCCCAGAAAAGGAATTCTTTGACTGGTGTTAAGACTGAAAAGTCTGAAAAGTGTGAGTTACCAGAACAATGGAATGAGCTTAGCACTGACTCCCTAGAGAGGGTCACTAACAAAATGACTGAAAACTAAGGACTGTTTGGTAGCACACAAAGATCCTTATCACTACAGTGGGAAAGCAGTAAAACAAAGAGTAAACTCCAGGCATTTAAGACCCCTGTTTGAAAGATAACTAAATGTTCACCATGGGCAAATACATTCTGGAAAGGTCGGGATCTTAGCTTAAAAAAAACAGAATCCTGAAAGATGGGATAGGTATACCTAAAGCCCTTAAGAACAGTCATTCTTCGACTCCTCCAAATCTACAGGAATGAGTTAGCACACCCAACTGTGTACAACTGTATTTCAGAGGCCTTTGTCCTTGTTGCAGAATGCCACCCTCCTACCACCCCAGCTGTCATCTTCATCATAGCAACTGTAACTACTTGTAAGAGACTCTCCAGCTTGGGATTTGACAGTTGACATTCCCTCACAGAAGGCGGGGGTAGGGAGTCATTGAACCCTCACCTGAGAGTCCATTCATTCCATCATCCTACACCTCACAGCTCCAGGCATATAATTCTAAAGTAAGAGTATGTTGTCCCATGGTCTCAAGAGGTGCTAAAGAACACAAAGTGTGAGATCAGGAGAACTCTATGAAGCTACAAGGAACTCATCATTCATGCTGGGTTGAATTTCAGGTAATCTCAGGAATCACCCGTGCTCCTGTAGGTAAGTCCAGTAAACTCACTGGTTCAGCAAGTAGGACTTTGGTTTGTCACTGGGATTTTATAAGGAGGTAGACATTTGTTTACATCATTTATTTATATCTCCCCAGAGAAGGCATTCTCACACAGTCCTCCTCCTCCAAGGTAACATGTTTCCTCCCCTCGACCTGCTCTCATTTCCACTTCTAGCTGTCATGATGGTAGTTAATGCTACCTCTGAGAAAGATATGTTGAGCCTGAAAAATTAAGAAAAAAGAATATACATTCCAAAGGAACTGCAAGGACTAGCCAGTATAAACCAGCAGGATGCAGGATGTTCACAGGGCTATATGTTTAATATAATTAATCAAAGAAACAGAAACATTAGGCTGAGGTAAAGTTGATGGGGAAGAGGGGTGCAGTGTGGGGGAGACATTGTCTCAAGATTCAGGAATAACTGTGATGTAGACTTAAGTGATGGTATAATTTTGTAGCTAGGATGGCTCTTAGAAACCTGGAAAAAAAGTGAAATGCCTGAATTGACATGACAGAGTAGATGATAGGATAAGAAAAGAGGGTAGTAGAGTGGATATATTATGGAAGATCAGCACATTCGCCAAGGCCATCAAGAACACAAAGAGACAATCACATCACTAACAAGTTAGATGGTGTCAGAGTCTGTCTCACTGATAAGAATAGGAAGGAAGACACTGAAGCAATACCAACCAGGTGGCAACACTAGAAGTGAATCTATCATAATGACTGATAGGTGGATAGCAACTAATAAGCTAAATCCTCAGGGACCTATGAAGATAGTTAATGGGATAGAGCTCTTCTCATTAGGAGAAGAGCTGTCAATCACAGTGCTGCTATATATATACACTCAAATATATAACAAATTAGAGACTAAGGGTGACTGCCCCAGTAAAGATCCAGGAGCTCTTAGCCAATTCCTGGACCTGAACCAGTTGTCAGATCAGCCCCACTGATTCATATATATCCTTACTATCTGAAGAAATATAGACCTAGAATACATTTGTCCATAACATCAATGGCATGCCAATGGCATGGCCAACATGCTGAATGACCTGAAAGAGAAATATATTCCAAAGGATGGGAGAAAACACTTTTCTCTTCATGATAGGGGATTGGTTCAACCTCTATTTCTTTGGGACAACAAAATCCATGGATGCCCAATTCTTGATATTCAAATTTCTTCCATACGATAGTACGGTATTTGCACATAACTTACATACATCTTGTTATTTGCTAAGTCATTTTTAGATTATTCTTAATACTTAGTACAATATAAATGATATGTAAATAGCTGTGATACTATGTCACAGGGAACAATGTCACGGAAAAAAGTCTACACATGCTCAGTTTAGACACATTTTTTTTCTCTGAATATTTTTGATGGACACCCAGTTGAATCTATGCACATAGAGTTCACAGACACATGGGATGACTGTATTCAGGGTTCTGTCATCTCAATGAAATTGTAAGAGTCTAATGTCAGGAGAACACTAGCACTCCCCCTTCAAATCAAGCTGGCACTGCTTGCATACCCCCACAGTGACTGGTGGACTTCTTCAGACTCTAAAGGCCACACACTTTATATAGGATACTGCTGTGGCCTATATGGTGACATGAAAGATTGTCAGCTTTGAGTGGAAAACAACTCTGCAGAATTCCAGGCATTACTGAAAGCAGGGCCTAAGCCAGTGGTTCTCAATCTTCCTAATGCTGTGACCCTTTAATATAGTTCCTGATGTTGTGGTGACCCCCAACCATAAAATTATTTCATTGCTACTTCATAATTGTAATTTTGTTATTGTTATGAATTGTAAAAATATGTTTTTCAATGGTCTTAGATGACCCCTGTGAAAGGGTTGTTTGACTCTCCTCAAGGACCCACAGGTTGAGAACCACTGCTAAGATGTCAAGTACACATGGGAAAATAATAGTAACAAACTGGTAGAACCAAAATGCAGGTGATGGGAGTTCTATAGGAAAGCCATGGTATTAGAACAATGGCTCCTGACATCCTATTAAGAGACAGAATGCTTGATCACTGGCACCAAGTGTTGTTCAGAACTTGTTTAGTCATAGTAAACTAAGTTTACTAGGATCCTCTAAGTCTCAAATGCCTTTGAGCTCAGTAAACAACAACAAAATGAATTCCCCAAGGAAATAATGAGAGCTTAACAACTTATAGAGTTTAAATATTCAGGAATATTGTGACAATGAGGCTTTATAAAAACAGATAAAAGTTGACCTGGATCAGTGAAAGGTATATTAATATCTCTTACTTGGGGCTATTATGAATAATGTTAGGAATGTTTGTGTACTGATTGTTACGTGCACATATACTTTCATTTCCTTTGTGATTCATATAGGAATAGACTTGCTGGGTCAAATAGTAACATTCTTTAACCTTTAAAGGAACAGCCAGGCTGTTCAACAGCTAAACAAGTCTGGTAATACACAGCTGAACAAATTTCAGTTAGTTCATTTCCACCTCTCAGTCTCTGAAATAATAATGTGTTTTATAACTCTCTATCTGATCAATACAGAATGCTGGAAACCCAAACTTACAAGATTAGAGAACATTTCCTTGTTCCCAGGGAATACACTTGAGCATTCCCAGCTTGGAATAATTTCTTTCCAAAGTCAATATTCAATTAACCAAGGCATCTAAAACAAGCTAACAAGAAAAGAAAGTTAACTTTCCAGTTAGTCAAACCATCACCTGTCTATTTCTATCAATATTAATCTCTCTAATACCATAAGAGTGGGAAGGCTATATAAATCTTATTATAGAAATACACTTCAGCGTTTTTGAATGTACTACATGCCCTCTTTTCCTTTATAAACTGCAGACCTGTAACAAAAGGGAAGTGTTTCAATTACTAAATTCTCACATTATAAACAATATGAAAATTTTCATTATTTCAAGCATGCTATTGAATGACCCATTTTTATGACACATTTCTACATGCATTTTTCTCAAACAGACATACACTCTCATAAGCAAAGGCAGAAGAAAGAGAATATGAACTAGAGACAGAAGAGGCCTCAGTCACAAATGAGTGTTCAGAGTTTCAAGATTTTTATTCAGAAACATACTGTCCTCATTAATTACAAAAAAATTGTAAAAAAAAACAAACAAACAACAACATGAAGAGGCTAGAGAGGTGACTCAGCAGTTAAGAGAACTGTCTGATCTTCCAGAGGACCTGGGTTCAATTGCCAGCTCCCACATGGCAGCTCACAATAGTCTGTAACTCCAAGATCTGACACCCTCAAACTGACATGCAGGCATACACACTGAGACGAACCACAGCTTCCACAATGAGATTTTTTTTTTTTATGTTGGGAGAGGTTTCAAGAGTGGAGGGTGGGTCTGAGGGGAGGTGGGAGATGAATGGGAACAAGGTGCATGATGTGAAATTTACAAAATAAAAAAAAAATAAAAAGACAAAAAAAAAAAAAGAAAGTAGGCTGAGCAAGCCATGAGGAGCACCCCTTCATGGCCTCTGCATCAGCTCCTGCCTTGAGGTTCCTGCCCTGCTTCAGTTCCTGTCCTGACATCCTTTGATGATGAACAATGATATGGAAGTGTAAGAAAAATAAATCTTTTCCTCCCCCCAAAAAAAAAAAAAGAAAAAGAAAGAAACCCTGAATAGAGTATTAAATGTGGAAAGAGCCTTGCTATCTAGCCTACAACTAATCTTCAGAACAGAGAACTGAGGCCTAAATCAGTTATTATACTTTTCTAATAACTGAAAGTAAGACATTTATCTATTCAAAAATATAGTATATAAATTCCAAAAATATATACAAAGTACACACACACACATCTTTTTCTAGCTTATATAGGATGTCGGTATATTTCTTTCTTTTTTTTTTTTTGTTTTTGGTTTTTCGAGACAGGGTTTCTCTGTGTAGCCCTGGCTGTCCTGGACTCACTTTGTAGACCAGGCTGGCCTCGAACTCGTAAAGATCCGCCTGCCTCTGCCTCCCAAGTGCTGGGATTAAAGGCGTGCGCCACCACCGCCCAGCTTGGATGTCGGTATATTTCAAAGGCAAATATCCATCTATATTAATCAACTAAAAAACATATCTAGTTGGAAATACATTATTATGGACAATTATTAGATAAAACAGACATAGGCACAAGATGAAAATAGCATTTGAAAGGCGGTCCAAGATGGCGGCGACCTACACTGATGCATTTTGAAGGGGGGGGGGGAGAAGAGCCATAAAAAACACAGAGTCAGCCGGGCGGTGGTGGCGCACGCCTTTAATCCCAGCACTTGGGAGGCAAAGTCAGGTGGATCTTTGTGAGTTCCAGGCCAGCCTGGTCTACAAAGCGAGTCCAGGACAGCCAGAGATATTCAGAGAAACCCTGTCTAAAAAAACCAAAAAAAAAAAAAAAAACACACAGTTATTGGGCACTGTGCAAAAACCGGAGGGGCTAGACCCCCCCCCCAACACTCACAGCTCCCAAGGGACTGTTAAAAGTCCCAGGGCAAGGCTCTCTCCCCATCTCTCGCAGACACGGAAGCTACTAAACCTGGGATTCGGGAACTCCCATTTGGAGAGGCGCCTGGTAAGATCGATCCCAACTTACAGCAGGCAGAATCAGGGTCCACTTGGCCATAGATCGCTGGCCTATTAGGCTCCCCACACCTCAGGTAGAACTTATACCCACTTAAAAAACTTTGCGAGATAGTGGAAGGCTTAGCAAGGAACAAACAGGGGGCTCAGCAGGTGGTCCGCAGCCACTCGTGAAGCGGAGGGCGGGAGGTTCCAAGAGAGCACGGGAAGCTGGGAACACAAAGGCGGGCGGGAGGGGCCGAATCTCGCGCACTCACGGCAGCGCAGCTGGGAAGAGAGCCCGGCTGGCAGGGCCAAATCCCCGCGAACCCACGACAGGTCAACTGGGGAGAGAGACAGGCGTGGGCGGGGCCAGGGATCCGTGCACCCACGGCTGAGATGCTGGGGCGAGAGGACCACTCAGGCGGCTGGAGGATCCGGGGCTTGGGGTACCCACGGCCTAGCAGCCAGGGAGGGGGACCGGCGGCGGGGCAGACAGGAAGGGAATCAGGCACAGAGGCCAGCCCTGTGGCGAGAAGCCTAGTGAGAAACCAGAAATCGGGATCATAGCTGTATTCTGGAAAATCCAGACATATTAAGTGTGGAGCCAGACCCTGTCAGCCTCCATGACAACAAACAAAGCCCACAGAATCTGTGCCTGGGCAAACAGGCCCATACCATCAGAACCATTACAGGCTGATAACTCAGAGTGCAACATAGAGAAGTCTGAATTGGGAGCAGTGAAACAATCCTGGTCCATTACTCACAACTTGGGAATAGGCTGCACCAGCTCACAGTGCCTCAGGCGATTAAAACCACAGTGACCCTGAAATCCCCCTGTAAGCAACGACAGATAGCCAAGAAACTCGTCCCCTGCACCAAATCATCCACTGTGGTTCCAAGCACAGAAAACAGACAGCTAAATGCATCCAATGGCCAAAGGTAAAAAAAAAAAAATAGAAATCAAGGAAATATGACTCCAACGAAGCAGAATTATCCTAGCTCATCCAATTCGGATGACCACACACCAACAGAAACACATGAAAACGTTGACAATTCTGCATTATGGAAAGTGATAGAATCCCTGCAAGAAGAACTTAAATCTATGAAGGAATTAAAAGAAGCCACAATTCTACAAGTCAAAACAAGGAACAACACCATTTAAAGAGCTCCAAGCCAAGGTGACACAGCTTGAACAGGAAAAGGACAAAGCAATGAAAGATTTTCATACAAAAACAAGCAAGCTGGAGAAGGAAATGTACAAAACGAACAAAACCATACAAGACATGAAAATAGAAATAGAAACAATAAAGAAAACACAGTCAGAGTTAAAAGAGGAAGTGGAGAACCAAGGGAAGAGAACAGGAACTACGGATGTGAGTATCAACAATAGGATGCAAGAGATGGAAGACAGGATCTCAGGCATGGAAGATTCAGTGGAAGAAATCAGTACAACATCCAAAGAAAATGAGAAGGCTAAAAAATCTCTCGCCCACAACATCCAAGAAATCAAGGACTCAATGAAAAGACGGAACCTAAGAATTATAGGTATAGAGGAAAGATAGGACTCCTGACTCCAAGGTCCAGGAAATATCTTCAACAAAATCATAGAGGAAAACTTCCTAAACCTGAAAAGAGAGATGCCAATAAAAATCCAAGAGGCTTACAGAACACCAAACAGATTAGATCAGAAAAGAAACTCCTCTCGACACATAATAATTGAAACACCAAATGTACAGAACAAAGAAAGAATATTAAAAGCTGTAAGAGAAAAAGGTCAAGTCACATACAATGGCAGACCCATCAGAATTACACCTGACTTCTCCTCAGAAACGTTAAAAGCTAGAAGGGCCTGGTCAGATACACTACAAGTCCTGAGAGATCATAGGTGCCCAGCCAGACTACTTTACCCAGCAAAACTCTCTATCAACATAGATGGAGAAAACAAGATATTCCATGACAAAATCAAATTTAAACAATATCTACCCACAAACCCAGCCATACAGAAAATCCTAGAAGGAAAATCCCAACCCAGAGAAGAAAACTCCACCCAAGAAAACAAAAGGGAATAGAAAACCCCTCAGCAACTAAACCAAAAGAAGCACAGGACCACCACCTATAACAAACTAATGGGAAATAACAACCCCAGGTCACTAATATCCATCAACATCAATGGACACAACTCCCCAATAAAAAGACATAGGTTTACAGAGTGGATCCGCAAGCAAGACCCTTCGTTATGCTGTATACAAGAGACACATCTAACTACGAAAGATAGACACTGCCTCAGAGTAAAGGGCTGGGAAAAGGTTTTCCAAGCAAATGGACCCAGGAAGCAAGCTGGAGTAGCCATCCTAATATCAAACAAAACAGACTTCCAACTGAAGTTAATGAAGAAAGACAAAGAAGGGCACTATATACTCATTAAAGGGAATATTCATCAAGAGGAAATCTCAATACTGAACATCTATGCCCCAAATACAAAGGCACCTACTTTCGTAAAAGAAACACTTCTAAAACTTAAAGCGTACGTCGATCACAACACATTAGTAGTGGGAGACTTCAACACCCCACTCACAACAATGGACAGATCATCAAGACAGAAGACAAACAGAGAAATATTGAGTCTAACAGAGATCATGAAACAAATGGACCTAACAGATATCTACAGAACGTTTCACCCAAACACAAAGGAATACACCTTTTTCTCAGCACCCCACGGAACCTTCTCCAAAATCGACCACATAGTTGGTCACAAGGATAGTCTCAATAGATAAAAGAAAATTGAAATAACACCTTGTATCTTATCAGACCACCACGGAATAAAGCTGGTCTTCAACAGCAAAAGAATCAACAGAAAGCCTACACACACATGGAAATTGAACAGCTCCTTACTGGACGACCACTGGGTCAGGGAAGAAATAAAGAAGGAAATCAAAGACTTCTTAAAATCCAACAACAATGAAGACACAACATACCCAAACCTATGGGAAACATTGAAAGCTGTGCTACGAGGAAAGTTCATAGCACTAAGTGCTTTCAAAAAAAAAATTGTGACAGCTCATATTAGTGAACTAACAGCTAAGCTGGGTGAATTGGAAAAAAAAGAAACAAACACTCCCAAGAAGAGCAGAAGGCAGGAAATCATCAAACTTAAGGCTGAAATCAACAACTTAGAATCAAAAAGAACTATACAAAGAATCAATGAAACCAAGAGTTGGTTCTTTGAGAAAATCAACAAAATAGACAGACCCCTAGCCAAATTAACTAAAAGGCAAAGGGAAAGAACACAAATCAACAAAATCAGAAATGAAAAGGGAGAAATAACAACAGATATTGAGGAGATCCAGAAAATATTCGGGCATTACTTTAAAAATCTATATTCCACTAAATTTGAAAACCTAAGCGAAATGGACAATTTCCTCGATAAATTCCACCTACCAAAACTAAATCAAAATCAGATTAACAGTTTAAACAGCCCAATAACACCCAAGGAAATAGAAAGAGTCATTAATAATCTCCCAACCAAAAAAAGCCCAGGGCCAGATGGCTTTACCACGGAATTCTACTGGACCTTCAAAGAGGAACTAACACCATTACTTTTCAAACTCTTCCACCACAAAGAAACAGAAAGATCACTGCCAAACTCATTCTATGAGGCCACTGTCATTCTGATTCCTAAACCACACAAAGACGCAACAAAGAAAGAGAACTTCAGACCAATCTCCCTCATGAACATAGATGCAAAAATACTTAATAAAATACTAGCACTCTGAATTCAAGAACACATCAAAAGTATCATACACCATGATCAAGTAGGCTTCATCCCTGGAATGCAGGGATGGTTCAATATACGAAAGTCTATCAATGTAATTCACCACATAAACAAGATGAAAGAAAAAAACCACATGATAATCTCGCTAGAAGCAGAAAAAGCATTTGACAAAATCCAACACCCCTTCATGCTAAAAGTTCTGGAGAGAACGGGCATACAAGGACCATACCTAGAAATAATAAAGGCAATATACAGCAAGCCAGTAGCCAACATCAAATTAAATGGAGAGAAGCTTGAAGCATTTCCTCTAAACTCAGGGACAAGACAAGGATGTCCACTTTCACCATATCTCTTCAATATAGTACTTGAAGTCCTTGCTAGAGCATTAAGACAACTAAAGGAGATCAAAGGGATAAAAATTGGAAATGAAGAAGTCAAATTATCCCTATTCGCAGATGATATGTTAGTATACATAAGCGACCCCAAAAACTCCACCAAAGAACTCTTACAGCTGATAAACAACTTCAGCAAGGTGGCTGGATACAAAATTAACTCAAAAAAATCAAAGCCCTTCTTTATACAACAAACAAATATACTGAGAAAGAAATAAGGGAAACAACCCCCTTCACAATAGCCACAAACAACATAAAATACCTGGGGGTAACTCTAACCAAGCATGTAAAGGACCTATATAACAAGAACTTCAAGCCCCTGAAGAAAGAAATGGAAGAGGCCTTTAGAAGATGGAAAGATCTCCCATGCTCATGGATAGGTAACATCAACATATTAAAAATGGCCATCCTACCAAAAGCAATATATAGATTTAATGCAATTCCTATCAAAATACCAACACAATTCTTTATAGACCTGGAAAAAGCTATTCTCAACTTCATATGGAACAACAAAAAGCCCAGAATAGCTACATCAATCCTGTACAATGAAAAAACATCTGGAGGTATCACCATCCCAGATTTCAAGCTGTACTACAGAGCAACAGTAATAAAAACAGCATGGTACTGGTATAGAAACAGACCAGTGGATCAATGGAATCGAATTGAAGACCCAAACATGGATCCACACACCTATGGCCAACTAATCTTTGACAAAGAAGCCAAAAATGCACAATGGAAGAAGGACAGCATCTTCAACAAATGGTGCTGGTCTAACTGGATGTCCACTTGCAAAAGAATGAAATTAGACCCATACCTATCACCTTGTACAAAACTTAATTCCAAGTGGATCAAAGACCTTAACATAAGGCCAGCCACACTAAAGATACTAGAAGAAAAAGTAGGAGAAACCCTCGAACTCATTGGCACAGGTGACAACTTCCTGAACAGAACACCAACAGCTCAGGACCTGAGATCAACAATCAATAAATGAAAAGCTTCTGTAAGGCAAAGGACACTGTCATTCGAACAAAACGGCAACCAACAGACTGGGAGAAAATCTTCACCAACCCCACATCTGATAGAGGGCTATTATCTAAAATCTACAAAGAACTCAAGAAACTAAATGCCAAGAAACCAAATAATCCAATCAAAAAATGGGAGATGGAGCTAAATAGAGAATTCACAAAGGAGGAATCCCTAAGGGCTGAGAGACACCTGAAGAAATGTTCAACATCCTTAATCATCTTGAGTTGCAACTCAAGACGACCCTGAGATTCCACCTAACACCTGTTAGAATGGCTAAGATAAAGAGCTCAAATGATAGCGCATGCTGGTGAGGGTGTGGAGAAAGGGGAACCCTACTCCATTGCTGGTGGGAGTGCAGGCTTGTGCAACCACTATGGAGGTCTATCTGGCGATATCTTAGAAATCTAGGAATAACCTTGCCTCAGGACCCAGCCATACCACTTCTGGGTATACACCCAAAGGACCTCTCACGGAGACATAGGGAAGTCTCCTCATCTATGTTCATAGCAGCCTTATTTGTAATAGCTAGAAATTGGAAACAACCCAGATGTCCCTCAACTGAAGAATGGATTAAAAAATTGTGGTACATCTATACAATGGAATATTACTCAGCTATCAGAAACAATGAAATCATGCAATTTGCACCAAATGGATGGATCTAGAGAAACTCATACAGCCATTCAGCCTGGTTTTGCAGACCTCCAGGTGTAGAGAAGACGTGGAGCTAAGGTAAAATACAAGAGAATCGTGGTATTGGCCCATGCCTTTGACTTCAGCGGAGACGGGGGGAGCACCGTAGAGTTGGTGGTCTTATGTATCCTGGAGTCATACGGAGCGGGGTGGTGAGGGTGCATACTCTTGGTCCCACCATTCAAGAAGAGTACACCCTTGGTCCCAGCTCCCAGCACACTGGAGACAGAAAGGGGCAGATCCCGGAGCTCAGGGGTCAGCCTGATGCAGGGCAAACTCTAAATAGAGAAAGACTTCGATCCAGGAGTGGTGGAACACATCTTTGATCCCTTCAGATGGGAAACACAGGTCCCTGATCCCAATAATTAGAGCTCAGAGACACACACATGGGATTTGGAGGGACCTAGGTTTGGAGGCTACTTACAAAAGGCCTTCTCGATGCAGGCAGATTGTCCTTTGGGATCTCAAAATATATACACTAGAGCTGGTTTAGCTCCAAGGTGACAGAATGATTTCTTCTTTAACCCGGATTGAAAGATAACGCTTTGTATGTTGTCGGAAGGCCAAATTTGCTTCAGGAGAAGTACTACCTAGCCCCCCCCCCACTCCAAAAAAAAAGAGGGTTGGGATTGGGGCAGGGCTCTGTTCTTATCGTTCCAGGAGAATCGAAGCGTCCATTAGGGGAGCCCTGGGACGGCTGGACAGCGGAAACCTCAGCAGAGAGCAGAATCAGGCACCAAGGAGGACGAGTGATCCAGTTGATTCTGCCTGGTAGACTTCCTCAATAGCTGTCTCCATCGGGGGCCTGCAACCACCACAGCAATCCAATGTCACTGGGACCGTTTAGCTCTACACAATGCCCCGGCAGGAACCTCAGTGAAGCCTGCAAGATCAGCCTCTGCCTACAAACCCCTTAGGTCATCTAAACAGCTGAGAACAGAAGGACTGAACATAAAAGGAGTGTACTAACATTTTTAACCATTTTTTCCATTTGGGTTTGGGCCCCAAACAGGTCTACTACGACCCAAATCAGCAGGAAGTCACTTTAAGAGAGTGACGTCCCATGCCCAGAGGGTGGGGAAGGTGTTTCTTCGCCCTTCTTTTTGGTTATTTGAAGGATAACTGAAAACTCTGATATGTAGGGGAAGAGACTACAAGCTGATAAATGGTCCTGTCTTAATGGGTTTTGGAGGTTAGCCCCAGGGACTTCCTGCTTTTCCTTTTCTGTATCCTTCCTCTCCTATGTAGGAGTGCATGGGCTTGAGAAAAATGAGATATAGACATAGCACAGGAAGGTCCAAGAAGAAGGGGCAGATTATTGAATATGCCCTTATACCTTTGTATATTGATACAAAATTAGTAGTTTATTTGGCTAAAGTGGTATTGACCATTGTTTATTGTGCAAAAATAAGATTGTATTGGATTACATCGGTATTGATCTTTGTATATAGATACAAAATTAAGATTATAGTTGGCCACAATGGTATTGACCCTTGCATATGGATGTAATATTAAGACTGTATTGGGCTACATAGGCATTGATCTTTGTATATTGATACATAATTAAGAGTACATTTAACCACAATTGAATAGATCTTTGTATATTGATACAAATTTAAAGGTAACGCTTCCTAATGGTATCATACCTAGAGATACTTAAAAATAAAATGTGAAGCTCTGACCTCTTGATACCAACCGTCTAAAACGGTCTAGGATAGTTAAGTAAAACAAACTCCTAGTCATGCAAACATGTCACTTTGTTAGCTACTATGACAGTCTATCACAGATATTCTCTAAACTACCCAGTAATCAAGTTGCTAAGAGACAAGCAACATTTGCTTATCTAAATACAAGAGATGGATAGGGCATCTTCAAAAACCCCAAGAGATCTGCAGAATATGGCATTCAAAGATGTTATCTTAAATCAAGATTTTTTTTTTGATATCGAGACATATCAGCGCCTGACAGCACCCCCTATTCTACTCCAAGCAGAAGATAAGCATCAAAGAACCTCCACTGTAAGATGGTTGAATTAGTGGCAAGCCTATCTCTTGGCATGAAAAAAACCCTTGCACCAACTGCAGACAGACTGCTGTCCAAAAAGGACAAAACTGGGTAGCAGGGAAGTCAACAGCCTAACTCTGCCAAGACAGGGTAGGTAAGTCCTTCATAATCCCTGCTCTACAACAAATGTCTGTCAGAGAAACAGGACCCAAAGGCTGAAGACTGATGCAGGAATGTATGGAGAGAAAATGGGAACTGTCCAGGCATTCATTGGTATGTCCTTTCTTAGTTTTGGAAGCTGCAGGCCCTGCACTTCCTATATAAGCAAATATATTTATCCCTCTCAGGTCTCTGAGGTGGTTGAAGAATAGACAGCTAGAGTCTCATAGTTAAATTTTGAGTTGTTTAGGAATCAAGAGGGTGTTATAGATCTAAGAAGATACTCTTAAAAGTGTGTTGCAAGTTAGTATGAATGTTGAGTCACATATAGACCTTTAAACTCAAGGAGATGGTTAGATAGTAGAATGTTAAAGTCAGGGGCCAAATATGTATAAACTGGACATTGGGAAGGTATACTGGGCCATTTAACTCTCATAAATGTGGCATATTTATATCTGTTGTTTTGTATAATACTTACTGTTATAAGAGAAGGAACCATCTGTTGGACTGAAAGGGGAAACTTCTGGGGGGAAGAGGGTGGAAGGGCGGGATAGGAAGGGGGAATAGGGAGGGGTTTGTTACTAAGATGTAACTTGAAGAAAAAAAAATAAAGTATTAAAAAAAAAAGGAAAATAGCATTTGACTATAAAGTCAAAAATATACGGGTTTGAATCATGAAATACGAGTTTAGGCTTAGGAAAATCAGTAAAACTCTCTAAGCTTCAATCCCCTTCTCTGAAAACATGCACAATGCTGTGGATATTCTAAGGTCATTCTAATAACTGGAAATAAAATACAATGATACACCTAACAAAAAGATAGCACATTGTATGAAAATCTTACTAAATATATGTATATATATATATATATATACACATTTATGTAGACACATATATACACATGTATATATACACATATATACACACATGTATATATACACATATATATGTATACATATATTATATAAATACAAGATGGAAAACTCACAAACTTGTTATTTTGGAAGAATTAAATAAACAGGATGAGGGATGATTAGGTTGTAAATAAATTGTGAGGGGCAGCCTCAAGGTTAAAGAACCTCAACCTCTGGCCTGAGATGTAGTTCAGTTGGTAGAGTGCTTGCTTATCATGTACAAAGCCCTGGACATGATCCCTAGCACCCCATGAGCCAGATGTCATACATAGCCCACGCCTATAATATCAGTGCTTGAGAGGTGTAGGCAAGAAGATCAGAAGTTCAAAGTTATCTTCAGCTACATTTTGAGTCCAAGGCTTTATTAGACCCTGTCTCAAAAATAAAACAACCCCCCCCCAAAAAAAGAGCTGGTGAGATAGCTCAGTAGTAAAGGGACCTGCTGCCAAGACTGAAGACCTGAGTTTTCAGACTGGGTTCCACATGGCATAAAGAGAGAACCAACTCCTACAAGTTGTCCTCTGACCTCCAACATGCAGGGTGGCACATGTGCACCTACATGCACCTGCACACAAATAAATGAATGTAAAAAATTTGTGAAAGTTATGGGAATTTTGGCACAGACTATTATGATTGAATAATACAATATTACTAATAGCATAATAAAAAACCCAACACACTTTTACTCCTTACTTTAATAAAACAAACACTAGCAGAGAAAATACCACTTTAACCATGAGAAGTTAGATAAGAACCAGACCATATTACACACAAAAATACAAGTGTGTGCCTGGGGTGGTGGCTCACACCAGTAATCCTAGTACTTGGAGGCTGAGGAAAGACCAGGAGTTCAAAGCCATACTACACTACAGTATGAGACCCTGTCCTCCCAGTCCCAACAAAAAGGTTCTAGAACTGCCTCTTTTTGTAACTTTATAAGGAAACTTTAACATTCAAAGCAACTAAAGAACAGTACTAGTCTTTTTGCTCAGTTCAAATTCAGCAATAGAAGGTTCTAAAGTGATTTCTTTTCTGTACTAGGAATCACACACAGGGCCTTGCACATGTGGGAAAAGCACTGTACCACTACACTACCTCTCCAGCCCTTAGCTTCTTGAAATAGGGTCTCACTATGTAGACCAGGATGATGTCAAACTCATGATCCTCCTACATCAGCCTGGGATTACATACCACACTCTCCAAAAGTAATCTTAAAATGGGAAAATAATATGTATGATGAATAATGATTTCAAACTTGTACTCTGATACTAAAATGATGGTGCCCTGCAATATTTCCTAACTTGTTTGAAAAAACAAAACTTTAAAAATATTAGCCAAATAATTATTAACTATGTCCCACAAGATCTCATAGAAAAGTTTTAATACCCTGCCCCTAGAGGCATTGAAGATGTGGCTGCTGTGTCACATGTGCATGAGTAGGTGGCAGAGAGGAGAGAGGCTATGTCTACATTCAATGTTCTGACCTATAAACATCTGAATGAATAGTAGCCTAACATTCCCAGAAAAAAACCAAGCCAGATATCAACACAAGTTCAGAGCCATGGGGCCCAGACATGGATAGATAACCTGTGATGACCACCAGTCCAGCACCAGGCAAGCACCAGATGGCCTCCCAGGACAGAAAGCAAGACAGAGACTAGAATAATCCTGCCTGGCACTGGATGTGGGGGTTGGGGGTGAGCCAGCCCCAAGGGAGTGAGTGTGGGAGAGCCAGCCCTGCCTTTTGTCTGTTTTGTGGTGGTGGAAGGATCTCTCCTTCCCCTCCCTTTTGCCCTTACCACCAGTGGCAGATAGGAAATCTAGCCACAATGGGGACACAAGAGCAGGAGACCTGTCCCTGTCTTTAACATGCTACAGCACTCAGGAGAGTAGGCCCTGCACCTCGCCTAGACAGCACAGTACAGCTGGCCCTGGATGTGCGTGAGCCAGCCCTGCCTTTTGTCTGATTTGTGGTAGTGTTGGTGAGGGAGAGATCCCCTTCATTCTCTGATGCCCTTGCCATAAGTTGCAGGTGGGAGAGCTGGCTCTAATGGGGTCATAATAGCAGAACTGATCTAACCCCTTACCTGCTGCAGCACTAAGGAGAGTAGGCCCTAGACGTTGCCTGAGTAGCACAGTAGAACTGACCCTGGATGTGGGGGTTGCAGGCTCAGAACCAGGGCTCTGAGCTGGCCCACACCAATATATACCCCATGAATGAACTGCTAGAGTGCATGAAGAGGCCACTTCCACAGACCCAAAACTACAGGATATCCATGACACAGGACAATTACAGCATATCTGAGAGGAGTCCCAGTGAGATTCCAGTATTGACAAAGTAGCAGAAGTCAGGGGCATTGCACCAGACCAAAGAGTCATTATAATGAACATTTGCAAGCAAAAACGTGTGGACAAAATGGAATATTGTAGGACTCACTGAGACACACTACAGCTTCCACAATGAGATTTTTTTTTGTTGGCAGAAGTTGCAAGGAGGGAGGGTTGTCTAAGGGGAAGTGGGAGATGAAAGGGAACAGGGTGTATGATGTGAAATTCACAAAATTAAAAAAAAAAAAACAATAAAAAGCAAACAATAAAGTTAGAGCTTCCGAAAGGAAGAAAATTTGTAAACCTTGAATGCAGAAAAAAATATAGAGCAATATTCTAAACATAAGAATAAAGAACACACATGGCAGTTCACAGCTGTCTGTAATTGCTGGGTATTGTGGCACACGCCTTTAATCCCAGCACGTAGGAGGCAGAGGCAGGTGGATCTCTGTGAGTTCGAGGCCAGCCTGGTCTACAAAGTGAGCCTAGGATAGCCAGGGCTCTATTATGCAGAGAAACTCTGTCCTGAAAAACCAAGAAAGAAAAAAGAAAAAAAGAGAAGAGAAAGAAGACTAATAGGTTTTGTTTTGTTTAAGACAGTGTCTCACTACCTATCCCAGACTAGCCTTCAATTCATAACAGTTTTTTTGCCTCATCCTCTCAAATTCTAGGATTGCAGGTGTTCACCACCACCTCTAGCATTTAATTTATATTTATATAAAAGTATATATCACAGATAGGTAATGGCAGTCATTAAAAATCTATCAGACCTGGGTGCTTAGAAATGTTAACATACAACTGGATTCTAAATTTTCAGAAATGTCATAGCAGAGTTAAAGGAAAATCAAATCTAGGGCTTACAATTGCCTCTTGTTAATGTTCTTTAAACTAGGCATGATGGTGCTTACTTGTAATCCAAGCACTTTGGAGGCTAATGTTTGAGGCTAGCCTGAGCTACATAGTGAGTTCCAGGCCAGCATGGGCTATAGTATTAACATTCTTTCTCAAACAAACAAAAAATATGCTGTCTCTATTCCATTCCCATCACCACCCAATATGGTTAACCAGTTCCACTTAATGGGTTCACTAAAAGAACATAGCTTTTATCCTCAAACTAAAAACATTTATCATCAAAAAATTTGTCTTCAAATAAAAGCTTTGACAATTTCCCTAATGACTGTAAACAAGTTATGAATCTCAAATAAAGCCTAACCTTTCCATTTTTATACTTACTCAAGTGGTTATTTCATTAAATAAAATTTATGATAAAGTATAAGACATTCTATTAACTCCATAATCAAAATACTAATTCTGCGAACTTGTCTCATCCTTAATTTGGGAATGCTTTGCAATCAATCATGCTAGCTTTATTTCTCAGTAAAAAGGTATTTAAATAATAATCTTTTAAACTTTTTCAAAACTCAAATATATTTTCCTTCTAGAATAAGCTTATTTATCTATGGAACAAGCTCTGATGTACACAGTATATCACTTAATCCTCAAAATAAGCCTAAAACAGGTACTATTAGCCTCATTTTATAGAAGAATAAATTAATATTTAAACGAGTGTAAGTTAGACTGTTGTAAAAACTCTGATCTTGAAGCTAGAGAAATAGCTCACTAGCTGCTCCTGAGTAGCAGGAACTGCTACAATGGCAGCTCACAACCATGTATAATGGGATCTGATATCCTCTTCTGTCATGCAGGCATACATGCACTAATATACATAAATAAACAAATCTTAAAAGAAAACAAAGAACAGATTATAAGGAAAAAGTCTGTTTTGAATAATATTCCTCAGTTCTCTCTCTCTCTCTCATTTTCTGGTTTTTCGAGACAGGGTTTCTCCGTGTAGCCCTGGCTATCCTGAAACTCACTCTTAGAACAGGCTGGCCTCAAACTCATAGAGATCCTCCTACCTCTGCCTCCCAAGTGTTGGGATTAAAGGCATGTGCCACAATGCCCTGCATCAGTTCTTAAAGTACATGAAGTATTTCTGTTCAGTATCTGCAACTTAGTATTTTGCAATGATTACTACATTGGAATGTGAGTTAGAATGACACTCTAACTCACACACTTCAGATCAAATACACAATAGTGAAGTAAAGACCAATGTAAAACTGAAAGTGAGTTAACAAGTATATCCTAGGCATATAGAATATTAGTTTATTAACTAAAGCTAAAGTATAAAAATATGTGCACTTAAAATCAAAAATTTTTAAATCAAAGTTTTCCAAAAAAAATCCAAAAGTAGAACTACTCTAAATAAATATTAAATGAGGCTACCAAGTTTTAAGTCACACAGAATATACAAGATATACAAGATGTGGTTTTTATTTTTATTTTCCCCAAAAGGAAGAATGGAAATGAACAATTCTGTTTTTTCTGGTTTTTTTTTTTTTTTTTTGGTTTTTCAAGACAGGGTTTCTCTGTGTAGCCCTGGCTATGAACAATTCTCTTTACTGTCTATGATCACTTGCACATCATAGAAATGTTCTACTTCCCTGTGAGGGCTACTACTACTCCAAGAGAGTACAAGAAGCTCAGAATCTAAATGTTACCTTGCTCTAAGAGTAAGTAAGGATTTCTGTTCACATCTGACTCCATACTCAGTACCACAGCATGCAGTGCAATTAATAATCATAAAACACATATGTACCACCACCTAGAAACAAAATAACTTAAATTAAAATCTAGACGATTATCTTTTAATCAAGCTTTGTACCTTGCAACCAGCCTGTGGCCAGCACATAAGAGGAGCCAAACAAACTTTAGTGAATGGAATAAAAGTGGTAGCTTAGCAACAGAGGATAGTAAATTTAAGGACCATCCCTTCTCATTCATTTGTTCTTTCCTCACCTAGGAGTGACTAGTACTTTCCAGGCAACAAATGCCATTATTTCTTTAAGGGAGACATTGAATCAGGAATTGGAAAAGAAAGGAATATGATTATTTTTTCTAAATTCTGGGAATTAAACCAAGGAGCTTGTACATTCTATGAAAACTGCTCTTCCACAGTGACCTCCCATCCCTTAATGACTGAAGAACAAGATACTGGATGAGACACAGAAGCTCTAAGCAGAGATCTAGCTCATTTTACTCAATTACAACACTTTTCTGACCCTGCCGTATAACAGTTAATTAAATTTGTCCTGCTTCCACAATTAGCTAATTGCTAGCAGAAGCCTTGGTCATTTTTGTATTTCCCAAAACACCTAAAACAAAACCTGATATTACTAATAGCTAAAATTGTGTAAAAAATTATACATTACAATAGTTCCTTCAGATGCTGTCTTCTAAAAGCCTTCCAAATTAAATATAACATCTATCTGCATTTTACAAACAATATTGAATTTTATTAATTGCCATGATGAATGCCCCGATAGCCTTCCTTAACATTACTATAACAGGGTCTCCATATTTGACTGAAACAGCTGTCCCTCAGTTTTTCTATCTGCTTTACAAAACAATATCTGTTGCTATGAAAACCATCTGTAAGTCACTTAAGAGTGATAGTTTTGCTAGACAGCTGACACTTTTGTTTACCTAAGCAAATCTCTTTTAATTTTTATCAGTGATGTTCAAATTTAGTAGTACTAAGAATCAGGAAGGTGGCCAGGCAGTGATGGTGCATGCCTTTTATCCTAGCACTTAGGAGGCAGAGAAGCGGGCGGATCTCTGTGAATTCAAGGCCAGCCTGGCCTACAGAGTGAGTTCCAGGACAGTCAGTGCTAAAACAGTGAAAAAAAAAACAAACCCAAAACAAAAACAAAAATCAGGAAGGTAGATAAAAATCAAGATCTCTGAGTTACTGTTATCCTCACAATTCTGATTTAGGTGGCCAGGAATCGCATTTAGTCAGCACTCCCAACTAAATCTAATATTGGTTTTTAGAGACACACTGAGAAAAGAATTAGACCTTTAGAATCTAAATTAACCAAAATATCTACCAAGCTAGTTTTTTAGTTAGAAATGCCTATACAAAAGCTGATAAATGCTATAACACCTAACACACTGGATTCTCAAAATTCTTCACCATGCTGAGCCCCCTTAGACCTCAGGAGATTCCCATGCTTATAGGAGGTCAGGAGTCCTAGAGGTAACTACGCATATTAACTAATGGCTTTAACTCCGATAATTAGTAACATGTTTTATAAATTTTAAAATGCCTGGCTGTAAAGTGGACCAATCAGACATTCGTAATCTAATACAAAATTAATTTTAAAAGTCACCATCAGTATGATCTCACTTTAAACTAAGAATGACCATCAAAACGTCCTATGACATCAAATATGTATTGAAAGCCGATATAGTATTTCTCTGTGCTTTCAAATGTTCTACTGTCTATATTTTTTTTCGTGAATTGAGGTTGTAGATATACATATAAGTACTATATAAAAGAAAAATCAGAATAACCTGTAATCACATTTATAATAAACAGGAAGCTCCTTAAGATCTGACTTGTGGTATCAAACTACAATCACTAACTTTTTCCCCCCACACTATTACCAGAACAAAACAAATGATTTTCCGTTTACAACTGAGTCTATATCCCATTTTCAGCATGTCCATGCTATTAGATAATCAGCTGGACTTAAAACTCTTCTTGTCATCTGTCCGCTATTTGAGTGGAACATTTTTTTTTTTTTTTTGTACCAAGGACTGAGGCATTAAAACATTCCTTGTCTCTCTGAAGGTGAAAAGACATCTTCATAGATCTATTTTTTTTTTTTTTTAACTGTGAGCGCTTAGCTAGGAAACTTAGCATGGCAAAGACAGGATGGGGCTTTCTCCAAGGCAGACCTCCCTCTGAGACAAGATGTAACAGAAGGGAAAGGATGAGCTAGTGGCAGGTGATGAAATTTCACCTTTAAAAAAAAAAAAAGAAGACGCAAAAGGCTGTGTCTCTAACAAGAGAGGCGTGAATGCTACTCTTGGAGTATTAGGGTCTCCGGAGGGGGCCCCCCGCACTCTCTGCACCTCAATAGCCACCACTCCCCACCCAGGGGTGGCTCTGCAGGACTCAGTACGCGGCGCAGGCAAGTCAAAGAAAGCTGTTTGCAAACAAGCGTCCTCTGCCTCCCTCCGGGATGTGCACGCAGGGCCCCGGGAAGGAAGGCACGCTCGGCCCCGCCCGGGACAACCGCGAAGGGCACCCGTGCGGCCGCCAGCCCGGTCTTCCCGTACCCGGACGCGCCGGAACCCAGGCCCGGGCAAGGGCTTCCCGGCAGCGCGGGGCCTAGCCGCCCCTCCGAGCGCCCCCAGCCTCCCGGGAGACCCACGGAGAAAGGGCCCAGGCCCCGCGGCTGCGGGGTGCCCGCGGCGGCCGCAGTGGTAGGACGCTCCGTCCGCCCGGCCCGATAGCTGGCGCCGGGACCCCTGGGCGGCGCAAGCCGGCGAGCCCCGGACCGCGGCGCGCTACACTCACCGCCTCTCCATGGCCGGGGGTGGGGCGGGGGGGTCGTCACTCAGCGGAAAGCCTCCTCCTCAGCAGGGCTCCGCCGCGAAGCCTTACACTCCTGAGGGGGCTGCGGTCGCGGCGGTGGCGGCGGCGGCGGAGGCCCAGCGCCCCTCCAGCCACATGGGCTCCAAGACCGCCTCAGCTCAGCCACACGAGTCTGGGGGAGCGCAGCCGGGGGCGCAGGTTATGGCGCGACGGCGGCGGCGGAGACGCTGCGGGCGGACCGGCTCGGCGAAGCCTTGGGTGCCGCGGTAGCCGCTTCAGCCGCCCGCGCCGCTGGGCCACAGCGCCCCCTGGACCCCACGTCCCGCTACGGCGCCGGGACTGCGGCGGCCGCACCGGGCACGAGCGGCAGGGAACGCGAGGCAGCGCGGCCTGGGGGTGGCGGGGACCCGTGCTCCCGCGGCCCGCGGCCCGCCCCTGACGCGGCTTGCCGGGAGCCGGAAGCAGTTGGCTCCCCCCACCCCACCCCCGTCAGACCCCAGCACCTTTTTCTTCCCTCCAGAAGGTATGTGGATGCTCTTGTCACTCCAACCCGCCTCCGAGAGCGGGAATGTGAGGGAATCTCGGTTCATTTCTCCTGGAGTCAGGGGGTCCCTTTTCATCCCCTCAGTGCGTCAGTATGAAAGGAGTGTGACCCAGAACAAATCTTTTTTCTTTTTCTAAGCACAATGCACAATCCCTTCCCAAAACAGATAAAGGAACAATCTTTGACCTTAACTTTTTTGGAGCTACTGCTATATATCATTAAAAAAAACAAAAAGAAATTTGCTGTAGAATCCCTTAACCCCTAAACCCCTCCCCCCCACAATAGGGAAAAAAAATACGCTGACCAAGAGAAGAGAATAACCAACGGGTTGTCCTGAAATTGATAAACAGCTTAAAGGTAAGAAAAGAATCATCCTTTTACTAATCTAACCCTGGCTACCTCTACCACTTCTGTGCCACACATGCCTTACTAAATCCTAGGTAAGACTGAAAGAAGGAAATTGCTGTAGGTATATTGAGAGCTATGCAATCATTTTGTTTACAGATGCCTTCTGTTTGATCTTGCCCAGCCTCTAGGGTACTAATGTTACAGCCAAAAACAAAAGACTGTCAGAAGGAAGTAGGAAAAGAGAAAATTTTCTAAATCCCCTGGTCCCTCAAATTCCCAAATACAGTGGGATTTTTGTTTGTTTTGCTTTGTTTCTGGGTGCTACACTAGAGAGAGCGAGGACTTTGGTGTCAAGCAGATCCTGAAAGCACTGGTTCCAGTTACATCATATGTATAGTTTTATGACCCTGGCAAGTTATGTAATATTTTGAACCTCTGTTTTCTCCTACCTGCCTAGCTGGTTGTGAAGGTTAAGGATGGAAGGACTGGCCTACAGTTCCAACTTTTGTTAATTCCAGAACACCTTAACACTTACTCATTCTTAATTTCGAGATTGTACCCATCTGTTTTTGTTTGTCCCACCTCACCTCCCCCACCGTGTGCGTGTGCACGTGTGTGTGTGTGTGTGTGTGTGTGTGTGTGTGTGTGTGTGTGTTCCTATCAAAAGGTCATTCTCACCATTCCTGGTCTAAGTGAAATTCCCCTGAATTTCACTAGTGAGTTTATGTAATATCCTCCACTGAAGACAAAAGCCTAATATACAGGATCCTTTGACATTCTACTGCACAGCAGATATCAAAATAGAATCAGTACATTTTCTGCATGAAAATATCCTAAGCAATCTTGCCTTACGTTAGGTTATGGCCTAATAGTAACAGATATGAGAAAATTATATAAGGACTGCAGGATCTGTTCCAGTAATAATTGAACAGCCACCCAGAAAATATACAACCGAGCAGTTCTTTTCACATCCATGAAAGCTGTTCCTGTACAGTCCCAAGTCTGCCTTTGCCACATACTTCTGAGTCACATTATTTAAAAAAAAAAACAAAAACAAAAACCACTGTCCCCTTTTTATAAAGACAGAAACAGGCTCAGGGGAAACTGTGATCAATCCTCACAACATCTCAATGAGTTCAGCACCTCAGTACCACCATCTTAGGAAGTACCTGAACCTAAAGAAAAGCTGCAGGTAGACCTCCAGTCTCTTACCTGATAAGTCTTTTCTGAAGTATTGAGAAAACAATGTTAGAGTTTCTATTGATAAGCTTTGCTCTCTAGAATTGGGCCCTTTAATTTAGATCAATTTGGCAACCTGACATTGGCACTGGCCTTTCCAAGCCTAGCTCACCACCATTGCAGAAAACCTACATTTGTTTGTGAGTAATCATGACATCTAGGGTGTAGTTATGCTGTAAAGATGATTCATTTGTTCCCAGGACCAGTTTCTTCTTGCCTCACTCTTTCTTCCCATCTATTCATACTGTTGCTGGTGGAGGCTGCTTGATAGTAGTTTGCTTAAAATCTTTTTGTCATATGCTGGCCTTAGGAAAAGGGCCAAGCCAAGTGATCTTGTTCTACCTCTGGAACCCACATGGTAGGAGAGAAACAACTATACAGTAGGCATGCATTCACCCACATGGTCAGTCAGTTAGTCAGAAAAAAAAAAAAAAAAAAGAACCCTTTTGTCTGCTACCATTTCACTCCATGGCTGTTTTCCCCTCTTTCTCATTTTATTCTCAGCTCCTGATATGTCTCTTACCTGCTTCCTTTCTTCTACCAAATATCTTTTTATTTTAATCCACTTCAATTTGCTGCCAATTGTTTTGGCTATGCCATTCTCAGTTTTGCATTGATTTCTACCACCCTCCAATGACTTTAAAGGATATTATTACTCCCATCCAGGTAGAATTCCCCATAGACATCCTTTAGAAAGCCAATATTCTAAGAATGTTTCCAAGGGATTTAGGGTCATTTCTAATAGAATCTTCAGTGGTGGCACATGCCTTTAATCCCAGCACTATGGAGGCATAGGCAGGCAGATCTCTGTGAGTTCTAGGCCAGTCTGGTCTACAGAGTGAGCTCTAGGACAGCTTGGGCTACACAGAGAAACCATCTCAAAAAACAAACAAACAAAAGAATTTTATTTGTTCTTTAAACTTTGAGTGAAGCCAGGCATGCTTTCATCCACCTATGTATATCTGTTTATTTCAAAGGCTGAGGCAAAAGGATCACTGTTGCCTAGGAGTTTGGAGCCAATGTAGGCAACATACCAACAGTCTCATCTCAAAATTTTAAAATGGCAAGGGAAGATATCCAAATGGCATCATCATCAACCAGGTGCCTAGTCCAAATTCTGGGGATCATATTTAATTGTTATCCCTCGCTACAGGACAAGTTGATCACAAAGCCTGACAAATTCTACTTCTTAGATTTTTAATTATGCTTCTCCCTTCCAACTTGGTGCTACCCCTTTGGTCTAGGATATTTGGTGAATAAATTACAAGTTTGCTGAAGGGAAAAGGCAAGGGAAGAGAGAAGAATAAATAAACTTTATATTTGTGTGCATGAGTGTATACTGTATAAATTTTGTTGAAAGAGAAACTTAAAAACTCATCTGTGTTCTTTCTAGTCCTGTACTTTCCCAGCTTATAACTCTTCAGCACTACAAGGTCAATACATATCTACTTGCATGTCTCCCTTATCAGACTGTGAGCCTGTGGGCCAGGTGCAGTGTTTTAATCATCTCTGTATCCCAAGAACTGGTCTCAGCATGGGTACTGTTAAGCTGAACTAGATAGCTTACATCTTACCTGCTCAGTGACTTTTTAAGCCTTGCCTTCAATTTTCAGGACCTAAAATAAGAATTCCCTTTGAGATGTGTAGCCCAGAAATGAACCTAACCTGCTGCTGACAGCTGTGGTCTCTTACATCCTTCTTCCCTCAACAATTGCTACCCAGAGTCAACCCCAAAATTCACTGTCTTGTAGAGCAGATAAGGCCCAAAGCTGGCCAGCAGTCAGTTAAGCATTCCAAACTGAAGAAAGGACCTGGGGACATCTGGGAGCTTGGTAAGCCATCTTAATAACTTAAAAAAAGAACAAAGCAGCCTGCAAGATGGCTGAGTGGGTAAAGGTACATACCTCTAGGCATGATGTTACAGGACACATAGGGAAAAACTGACTCCTTCAAGATGTCCTGTGACCTGCACATGCTCTGACCTCCACACGTGATTCCCCCCCCCCACAAATATAATCATTTTAAAAAATAAAGCAATTTCATCATAGGAATTGAATACCAAGAAGTAACCAAATATATAGGTAATGATATAAAAGAATGTTGTTGGTTGTTGAAATAAAAATATGAAAATAACCTAAAATAAAGAAAATTACATTAGCTCCACAAAAATATTGTGCATCCATTTCATGTTTTTTTGTAATATATATGTGTGTGCCTGTGTGAATTTATGTACACCACAAGCATACAGATACCCAAGAAGGCCAGAGGGCATGATAAGATCACCCAGACCTGGAGTTCAGATGGCTGGGAACCATCTCATGTAAGTGCTGGGAACTGAACCCTGGCCCTCTGTAAGAGCAGTAAGCATTCTAAACCACTGAACCATCTCTCCAGGCCCCATTAATTGTTTTTGTTTTGTTTTGTTTTTTTTGTTGTTGTTGTTGTTGCAGGGGTTTTTTTTTATGGTTTTCCAAGACAGGGTTTTTCCATGTAACAGTACTGGCTGTCCTGGAACTCATTTTGTAGACCAGGCTGGCCTTAAACTCACAGAGATCCACCTGCCTCTGCTTCCTGAGTCTTGGGATTAAAGGCATGCGCCACCACACCCCGCTGCTTTTAAGTTATTTTAAATGACATTAAAAACTGCTCATAATTCAATACCAAATTAATAAAAGGATAAAGTGAAAAAGAATATTGTATCGTTTCAGTTGTTTTTCATATATGTATAAATTAAGTATATGTGAAGATTCATTTTTATTATTCGTAATGAATGTGTCTATGTGTGTGCCTGTGTGCCCATCTATACATGGGATTGTAGGTGCCATCAGAGGCCAGAGCTCTCAGATACCTTGGAGGTGGAATTATAAGTGGTGTTGAGTCAATGGCATGCGTGCTGGGAACCAAATTCATTCCTCTGCAAGACCAGTATAAGCTCGTAACTATTGAGCCATCCCTCCAGTTCCAGTATACATATATTTAGAAGGGAATAATTAAAATATTATGTGCTAGACGGGCGTGGCAGCGCAAGCCTTTAATCCCAGCACTCAGGAGGCAGAGGCAGGTGGATCCGTGTAAGTTCAAGGCCAGCCTGGTCTACAAACTGAGTTCCAGGACAACCAGGGCTGTTACACAGAGAAACCCTGTCTCAAAAGAACATATATATGTGTGTGTGTGTGTGTGTGTGTGTGTGTGTGTGTGTGTATATGTGTCCATGTATGTATATATATGTATATATATATACATATGCTTCTGGGAATTTTTTATTTTATAATTTGGAATAATTTCAGAGTTAAAAATTGCAAAAAAAATTTTACTTCCAAATCTCATGTATCTTTCACCTATATCTAGTCACATTTGCTTTAGTATGCTTTTTCTTGTTCTCTATTTCTTTTTCTACCTCAGTAAGAGAGAGATATGGGTATAATAATAGCACTCAGGAGGCAGAGGCAGACAGATCTCTGTAAGTTCAAGGTCAGCCTGGTCTACAAATCGAATTCCAGGACAGCTAGTACTGTTACACAGAGAAATCCTGTCAACAATAATCCAGGCAAAAGAAAAAAAAAAGAAATGTTGGGGTTGATGGCACACAATTGTAATCCCGGGGTCTTGTGGGTCTGAGGCAGGAGGATAGTAAATTTAAGGCTAGCCTGGCTAAACAAACAGATCTAAATGCTGAGTGTCATTCCTCACCACCTCTATGCTGCCATTGCTTGTAGGGTCTTTTAGTGAGCAGGACTAGAAAATTAACTCACACTTCACTTTGACCTGACAATGATTTTAATTAAATTATTGGACTGCTTGTGTACACATACATACATGAGCGTGCACATGTATGCCATTGTGTATTTGTGTAGAGGTTAGAGGATAATTTTCAACAGTTGGTTCTCACCTTTGACCTTGCTGAGTCAGGGTCTTTTTTGCTGTTTCTCCTACTACACCGGGCAATTCTCCTGTTTCCATGTCTTATCTTTCTGTGGGAAAGCTTAATTACAGATTTGTGCCACCCCATGGATTTTTGCCTAGGTTCTAGGAATTAAATGTATGTCAATTGCTGGGAGGTGGTGGCACACACCTTTGATCCCAACAGAGGCAGGTGGATCTCTGAGTTCCAGGCCAGCCTGGTCTATAGAGTGAGTTCCAGGACATCCAGGGCTACACAGACAAACTTGTCTTAGGGGGGAAAAAGGTATGTCATTCTAAAAGAAACAGTTTCTAAGTCCAGAAGCAAATGTGATAATCCAGCTATCTTGTATAAAGTCTTTCTTACTTTAAAGACATTTGCAAAAATGCCAACAATAATCCAGGCAAATCAGAGTAGAGCTGGAACAGAAGTTTCAAGAGGTAAAACCATCAAACTCATGAGGTTGGCATGTGGGAATAACAAAAGGAACCAAATGAAAAAGAGAAGTCAAGGTTGACACTTGAGTTTCTAGCTTGAGAAACTTGGTGAGTTTATTTTCGGCACAGAACAGAGGAGGAGGAGCAGGCTTGAGGAAAATGATGAAGAGTGCCATTTCAACATACCCACATATTAAGAAACTACAATTCACTGACGTGACATTATGTGTCTAAGATGGCTGGAAGCAGCAGAGCTGAGTTTCCAACCCAGGTCTGTCTGACTACAAAACTGTGCTGCTCAGCACGGCCATACCTCCTCCCACATTCGTTGTAGGAATGTGCACCAACCACTAGGGACGGGCAGAGAGTGGAGACCATTTATATGAGTAACATGCTGTCTTACAAGTAAGATTTCCCTGACTAACAACGTGAGAATATTTACACAAACATCATTACTGTTGTTAGCATTGTGCCCTTGTGACTCACACTACCATCCTCTGGTTCCAGTGCAAAAGTTAAGATACACCTGATGCCTGGTGGGGGTGGCACATGCCTTTAATCCCAGCACTCAAGAGGCAGAGGCAGGCAGATCTCTGGGTTCAAGGCCAGCCTGGTCTACATAGTAAGTTCCAGGACAGCCAAAGCTACACAGAGAAGTCTTATCTTGAAAAACACCACCGCCACAAAAAAAGAAGAAAAAAGAAAAAAAAAGAGACACCAATGCTGGGAAATGTTTATGATGTGTTTTTCTTAAGAACTATGGCTGGAGATAGGGCTCAGTGTTTAAGAGAACTTGCTGCTTTTCCAGGGGACCCAGTTCAAGTCCCAACACGCACATGGCAACTCACAACTGTCTGTAACTCTAGCTCCAAGGAATCTGACACCCTTACACATACATGCAGGTAAAACACCAATGCACATAAGATTTTTTTAAAAACCAAATTTAGGGCTACACAGAGAAACCCTGTCTCGAAAAACCAAAAAAAAAAAAAACAAATTTTTTTTTAAGAATTGTGAGAAGCCGGGAATGCCTTTAATCCCAGCACTTGGGAGGCAGAGGCAGGTTGATCTCTGTGTGTTTGAGTTCAAGGCCAGCCTTGTCTACAAAGCAAGTCCAGGGCAGCCAGGGCTATTACACAGAGAAACCCTGTCTCAAAAAAACAAAGCAAAACAAAACAAAGAATTGTGAGCTGGTCGGTGGTAGTGCACAACTTTAATCCTAGCACTGGGGAGGCAGAGGCAGGCAGATCTATGAGGCCACCCTGGTCTACAAAGTGAGTTCCAGGACAGCCCGGCTACACAGAGAAACCATGATGGGGCGGGGGGAGATACAGCATGTGTGGTACAATGGATATATCTTGGAGATAGAGACTGGAAATAGAGGATCTAATGACATAAAGATGGATTGGTCAGTGGAAGAGGTTGTTTATTGAGTCTCTGAGTTTTACTTCTCCGTATCCAGTACTGTCAGGACTCCTTTAGCCCACCAGCCTATTCATCATTACTCACATGTAAAAAGATAGAACAATATTGTGGATAGCACAGTGTGCAGGGTAGTACAGCACTTTAGAGTGAACAGATGTGAGTTCAAATAACAGCACCAGGCTGCTTGAAGGGAGTCACTTATTCTGAGTTTCATCTTTTTCTCATAGGTATGGTTCAAGTTGTAAAGATTATCTGGAAGTTTGAAGCATATGTCTCTGTCTCTAGCAACTACAAAGTTTACATTTTCTTTCTTTCTTTTCTTTTCCTTTCTTTCCCAAGTACACTGTCACGGAGGTACATGCCAGGCATTGACTGTTACTTTATAGTATGTCCTCATTACCAAAAAACCAAATAAGTTTGGTAGTAAAATATACGCTATTCAGAAAATTAGCATCCTTTACAGTCTGATGACTCATAAGTTTACTTGATAGTCAAGTAAAGGTCTTTGTACTTTAACACTGCCTTCTTGGATGTTCAGGAGGTTCTTTCCCCCCACCCCCAATAGCAATACAGAGTGAGGATGGACAGTGACGAGATCTGAAACACCTGTTACCAGTTTAGCTAATAAAAATGCCCTCCTGGGGCTTGAGAGATGCCTCAGTAGTTAAGATCATTGGCTGCTCTTCCAAAGGGACCCAGGTTCAAATCCAAGAACCCACATGACAGTTCATAGCTGTCTATAATTGCCGGGCATAGTTGCACATACCTTTAATCCCAGTACTCTTTAGGCTGAGGCAGGCAGATCTCTGAGTTCAAGGCTAGCCTGCTCTACAAAGTGAGTCCAGGACAGTCAGGGCTGATACACCGAGAAACCCTTTCTCCAAAAAAGCCCTTCTCTCTAGGGTTCTAACAAGTTTGTGAATGTAGACTCATATATTCTCATGTGGATGTGAACTCAGTTCAGTTCTACGGATACTAAGTGCTAACTATGATCTGACACAATAGGAACAGAGAGTAGGCAGAAATAATGGTTGTATGTGTGTGTGTAAATGTGAAGATGAATCTTTTAATTATCCAATATACATTTATTAATAACTATATACACTTATAACAAATATAAACAGTTACCTAACTACTAACCCTAAGAATGACTATAACCCCAGTTACCTAACAACTAAGTCTATTACTACCTATAACAATTATTATCTAACAACTAATTCTAAACTTTTAGAAAGATACTGTCTCTGGGGCAGGTCCTCAGTTGTCAGGAACACCTCAGGGGTAGATCTTTTAAGGCACTTAATCAGTCTTTCTTCAGGAATATCTCAGACGTAGGTCGTTTAGGGTAAATTGGCTATGGCAGCTTCACCTTAAATGAGGCTTGAGGCTTTCTTCTCCCTGGAAGGCCTCAGCTGTCCGTACACCAACTTATTCAGTTTGTATTAGCTATTTATCCGCTCTGCCTCAGTCTTTGAGGCAGGCACAGTTCCATTCATGCCACTGTTTGAACTGGTGGAACCCCTCTAGGCAAAAGCTGTGCCACAGTATTTAGTCCTTGACCTTCTGCTGCTTTGCTGAGGCCTTCTCTGCTCACCAACTTCTTTCTGCCTCAGGGAGAGCTGGCCATGATCTTTCAGTTGTGTTTGAGATCAGCTTTTCAGTCCACCAGCATTTTCTCCATCAGGTGATACAAACTGCTGCATTGTCTCTAGCATGGGAACTCTCGGGTTCCACCCACTTTGTCCTTAAATTGGGTCTCTCCTTTTTTCACCTGGCTTCAGCCTACCTAATGTGGGCTCTGCCCACTTCGTAAGACTAGTAGCAGCTGAATACAATGGCAGGCCATAAACCTTGTTTTTAGTCCATATCCTGATACACTAATTGCCCACAGCTAAGTTGATCTTCATGCCCTGTATTAAGAGACTGTAGCAAAAGCCCCTAGATATTCACTAAATCTAATTTATATTAATCTAACTCCCCTTACATAAATGTGCTTTGGCTAAAAAAAGAGAAGAATCATAAATGTCTAAGATCAAACAAATGATGGAATATGGTGAGTTTATGTTGATTAATGAAAGCTCTTTTAATGTTTTTATTTTTTAACATTTATAACATTTTATCATCACTCACTCTAGAACAGTGTTAATCAACCTTCCTGGTTATTTTATTTTACTTTATTTTTTTGGTTTTTCAAGATAGGGTTTCTCTATGTATTCCTGACTGTCCTGGACTCACTCTGTAGACCAGGCTAGCCTTCAACTGACAGAAATCCACCTGCTTCTGCCTCTGTAGTGCTGGGCTTAAAGGTGTGTGCCACCACGCCCCGCTCATTCTCAACCTTCCTCATGCTACGGCCCTTTAATACACTTTCTCATGTTGCAGTGACCCTCACCATTAAATTATTTTTGTTGCTATTTCATAGCTGTAATGTTGCTACTGTTATGAATTGTAATGTAAATATCTGTGTTTTCTGTTGGTCGTAGGTGACCCCTTGTTTAAAGGGTCATTCTACCCCTCATCCACAGGTTGAGAACCACTGCTCTAGAGAGTATTAAATTGTTGCATCTTATTCAGTGATTAAGTGTTTATCATATGATATTTACAAAGCTAAATCAAATTCCATTTCTACCCACCAACTCTACATATTTGAAAAAAAATATTTTATTTTATTTAATGTGTATGTTTTGTCTGTATTATGTATAAGTATGTGTGCTTTGTGCCTATGGAGGTCAGAAGAAGGCATTGGATCCCCTGGAACTAGAATTCCAGATGGCTGGGAACCACCATAGGGGTGCTGGGAATCAAACCCAGTGCTCTCCAAGAGCATCCAGTGCTCTTAACCACTGAGCAATGTTTCTTGTTCCTTCTTTTTATTTTGTGTTTTATATAGGATCTTATGTAGCCCAGGCTGGCATTGAACTCACTATGTAGCTGAGGCCGCCTGGTCTTGAACTACTAATCCTCTGCCTGTACCTTCCAAATGCTTGAATTCCTGGCATGTACCATCTTTAACATCTAAACATAGCCATCTTTAAAAGCTGTATTTTAAGAATGTTAAATCGAGCTGGGCGTGGTGGCGCACGCCTTTAATCCCAGTACTTGGGAGGCAGAGGCAGGCGGATCTCTGTGAGTTCGAGGCCAGCCTGGTCTACAAAGCAAGTCCAGGACAGCCAGGGCTGTTACACAGAGAAACCCTGTCTCGAAAAACCAAAAAAAAAAAAAAAGAACGTTAAATCATAGAAACATATAACTAAATTATATGAAGATAGCAAATACAGATAGTGCTGGCTTTGCACAATTCTGAAATGCATGAGTTTTACTTTCCACAGTTTAGTTTAACATCAGTCTTCCAGCAACAAAATTCAAATTTCATTTCTCATAGTTTATGTTAAAAGTAGATGCAGGGCTGGAGAGATAGGTCAAAGGTTAAGACTACTGGCTGTTCTTCCAGAGGTCCTGAGTTCAATTCCCTGCAACCACATGGTACCTCATAACTATCTGTAATGAGATCTGGTTCCCTCTTCTGGCCTGCAGGCATACATACAGACAGAACATTGAATACAAACAAATAAATCTTAAAAAAAAAAGTAGAAGTAAAGTGTAAATACTGCTGCTAGATATTTAGTTTAGAATTCACTAGGGAATTCACAGAAGCACATTTCGATCTTTTATGAGGTACCTCACTTTATTCTATCAGGGATCAATCACTGCACATCTGCTATTCAATTCTTGCACAGACAGAAAAGCAGATCTTATGTTGCCTCGTTTTCTACCAGTAGAATAATATAGCATTTTACAGAAAGAATGGACAAAAATTAAAAAGTGAAATGAAGCAAAGAAGCAAAAAGTGATCAGGTTCAAAGTTAAATTTTAATGTAAAAGCAACTACAGAAGAAATAGGAGTTGGTAGAATGGCTTATCAGGCAAAAACCAAAAAGCCTGATGACTTGAGTCCAGTCCCTAGAACCCACATCAAGATGGAAAGAGAGAAGCAACACTATAAAGTTGTTTTCTGACCTCCACACATGTGCTATGGCTTGCATATATACACACATACACAATATAATACACATACAATAATAATAAAAAAGAAATAGTTGAGTATAGGAATTTTGACACTACTTCCATTTCGGAGACTATACATATGTAGCCAGAACAACTTAGTAAAGACAAACTTACTGATCCAAGTGACAAAATTGTGACCAAAAGCATGAATGTGTCCCAGAGAAAGTAAAACCAGCAAAAAAAAAAAAAAAAAGTCGCCGGGTGTGGTGGTGCATGCCCTTTAATCCCAGCACTTGGGAGGCAGAGGCAGGTGGATCTCTGTGTGTTCAAGTTTGAGGTAAGCCTGGTCTACAAAGCAAGTCCAGGACAGCCAGGACTATTACACAGAGAAACCCTGTCTCAAAAAACAAACAAACAAACAAGTCCCATCAGAACAATTCTAAGATATATTTTATGTCATGACATTGTAAGTACAAAGAACAAGATGTTGGAAATAAATCCAAGCTTAGAAATAGACCATGTTCTTAGCATAGAAGAGTTGCCCATTCTTGCTATAAGTTACACAAAAAAACAATCAATGTTCAAATTACTGTCAATCATTTTTTTCTACAAAAATAATATATTTTAATTTTAATGTTTTGAATTGAATATTTTCAATTATTGTGTCTGATATAAATGGGAAAAGAACAGTCTTTTCAACAAATGGTAGCAGAACAACTGTATTTCTACAGGCAAAATGGTGATATTGGACATCTACCAAAAACAGACTCATAATGAATCAAAGATTTATATGTAAAAACTAAAACTATAAAATTCCTAGAAGGAACATAGATATAAATCTCTTTTATATTGAATTAGGCAATGGTTTTCTATGATAACAAAAGTATAAAGCAACCAGAAATATATAAAAAAATGACTACCAAAATTTAAAACTGTAATGAAATTGGTACTGGCAGAAACTGGCAAATGCTACATATCAGGGCTTGATTTATTGATCATCTAAACTTAGATTAAGCAATAGAGTGTTAATTGTTTTATGTCTACCTCTATTACATTATGAAAAGACATACAAAAATATATACACATCCTGCAAGTAAAGCACTTGTCACAGAAGCCTGATGACCTGAAGCCCACATAGAGCCTGATGCAGTAGCTCAAGCATGTATAATTCCAGGGCATGCCTGCCTACAGGAAGATGAGAGGCAGAGACAAGAGAATCACCAGAAACTAGTGGTGGGCCAGCTAGTCCTTCCACAGCACTGAACAGCAAGAGCCCTGTCTCAAACCAAGGTGCAAGGTAAGGACTAACACCCAAGGTAGTTCTCTGGCCTCCACATTCCCAAACCTTGGCAGACACACACCCATAGTCAGCACATGCATCATACACATGCACACACGTGCACTCATGCACACACATACACACACAATCAAATAGTTTTACAGTATTTGAAAACAATCACTTTCAGCAAACCATTTGCATTGTTCATAGATAACTCAAGATTTCAATAGATGCCTTTATTGTTTTGTTTTCATGTTACTTATACTAGAATATCAACCAACTTATATGTCAGAACTCTACTAGGAAAGCCAGTAAAACATTTACCAGCAGCATAACCACTAGCTGGAATTGATGGCAAAGATCCTAGAATCTAGCATCTCTTATCTTTTGTGCTTTACACTTGCCCAAGTCACAAGCAAATGGATGGATGGTCATATCAGGTCATGTGCTGTTCTTCTGCACGTAACACTGCCTCCCTGGATAGTTAGGAAAATGTGTTTTCCTGACATTCCAGAGTAAGGACAAGTAATGAAGAGGTGTGAAGCCAGTTGTAACCAGATTAGCTAAGAAAATGCCCTTCTCTCAGGCATTCTAGTAAGTCTGTGTACCTGGCCTAGGAGGAAGAGCCAAGAGAATTAGGCCTAGGAAAAGGCCTGCCAAATGCTTCTGTCTATATGGGCAGAAAATAGAGCAGACAAATAAGCCATGTCTTGTTCTGAGACTTTTCTCTCCTCTCACTCAACTCCCTGAGGCATAGTCTTTAGCTGGGAATTAAAGAGACTTGGCCCCATGAGAGAGTCAGGTCTGAACTTGGCTTCCAGTCCAAAGCTTTCTCCTTCGCTTTAATCACGTGGAACATTACTCCAACCTTATCTTATTTACTCAGAGTCTCCTTGGGAGGTGAGCCAGCGATTAATAAAAATAGGCCTTTACTTTTATGTACAACCCTTTCCAACTTACAAGGCCTTGTCCATGTAAGATGTGTAAGCCCTCAATGGTGTATGGTGAGTGGGAAAGGGGCTAGTAAATCTGTTTATTGATGAGAGAGACATGGAGCCTATTTCAAGACTAGAACCAAGGTATGCTAACACACGTTCTCTGTGAAACAAAAGTATTAGACCTTAGAACTAGAAGTACTCAGAATTGTTATAGTTATTTGCAATAAAAAGTGCTTCCCATACACGTTCATTGCACCTTCATATTAGGTTTTTTAAATTGATGCTAAACTTCCCATTAAATGAATAATTAGCCAAAATTCAGAAAAATTAAAAGTTGTCCTGTGTTACACAGCAGAACTATCAGAGCAGGGATTTAAACCCAGATCTCAGTTCCCAGTATCACACCCATAACTCTTAAGATGAGTGCGTAACCCCTGGCACATGAAACAATATTTTGTTAGATATAAATTATTTCATTAATAAAGGAAGGAGAAAAAAAGCAAGTAGACCAATTGAGCTTCCGCCATTTAGTCGTCAATAAATATTCCCTAAGAACCACATCTTCAGATTGTAGTAGGTAGGTACAGGGTGAGAGGGATGTAAAACATTTGATCTCCATGCTTAAAGTGTGTTATATTTGTGTGTGGGGTGGTAGTGGTGCATATAAAGGGTTAAGTGTAAATTCTGGAATGTTATGAGATCATTGGGAGAGGGGATAATGGGGACAGGGAGATCTTTGAGAGAAAATTTCTAAGGAAAGTCTTTTTGAGGAAATGATACATAAGTTGAGACCAGAATCCAAGTCATAATGAGGCAGAGAACAGTGTGTGCCTATGCAGAGAAAATGACAAAAGATAAGGACACAGAGAGACAGGGAAGAGTCACATCATAAGGATCTGTGCCCATTGGGAGGGATTTCCTTTTTTCTCTCAGTGGGAAATCTTGAAGGATTTCTAATCAAGGGAGAAATAGGAACTAACTTATGTTCAAAATATCACTCTGGCTATTGAGAGGAATGAAATTGCAGAGGCAAGATTTGAAACATGGTAACAAAAGGTTTTCTTCAGAAGCCCTTGTGAGATGGTGGCCTATACTAAAACCAAAGCAATGTTAGTAAAAAGGGAAAAAAAATTGAAATACATACCAGAAATTATCCTGGGTATTATAAAATCTCTTACTTAAACTCACAACCCAGTGTAGTTGTTTTACAGACTTTTATAGATGAGGAAGGTCATTGAGAAATTCAATGACCATATTTTATATTTTCCCCACTTTCAAATAATAATGATCTCTTGGGTAGAAAAAAGACTCATATTCAAAACTCATAATAGGTGTCATATTGATGTGTATGGAAAACCCTGTCTGAAAAAGCTTTCTGCCCCAGATGATAGAGGTCAGTCTAGATAGGGAGCATCTGGGGTTAGATGTTAGTCTGTATTTGATCTAGCACACCATCAGGTTACTAGTTTCTCTGAATTCTAAGCAGTAGAGGCTTCTTATAGCTGGGCAATCTAAAAAAATATATAACTTAGGCCATAACAAGATATAATTATAGATTGCTTGAGCTGGAAAGATTTCCTCCAGATAACTGGACACAAATGTCTCATGTCACAGATGAGCAAACAAAATCTAAATTCCAAAGGGTCTGGGGGCTGACAGAGACATTTAGAATGAGAGAGACAGATGGGGGTTAATACCAGGGTCTGTTAGCACCCAGCCATTGATTCCTACAGCACTGACCTGTGCCATCATTTGATGGATCCAAAAGTTCTTTTTCTGAATCAGAGAAACTCTGGTGAGGAAGCTGCAGATCTCATGCTCTTGGGAGGCTTCTTGCAGAAACACTCTGTCTGTATCATTTACATAAAGAAGGTATAAATCCCCTATTGGAGCAAGCCTATGCCTGAGAAACTACCTGGAGCTCAGGATTTGAAGTCCTCTTCCCCAACTTCTGTGAACTTCCTCTTCCAGGTGCTCTCTGTACTTTGGGAAAATATTTTTCTGTTCATCATTTTTACCATGGCATGAATTATAAAGAGTCAAATCCCAGTAAGGCATAGGCCCTGAATATTGCCATTTGCTGCTGTGTGACCCCCAAGACACATCTTTGCTCTGTTATAGCCTGCCTATATATCTGTTTGATAAAGAGAATAGGCATAACTTCTGAGGGCCTTGCTATTTTTAATTGTGTGGGATTGAAACTATTAGTTGCACAATTCCAGGTCCCTGGCACAGAGTGAATTCATCAGAACTCTTCTGCCTGGTGAGGTAGAGTTCTCAGGTAGAATGTGATAACTGCTGAGCTCTTCCTGTCCCCTACCCTTGTCCTCCTTTGCTCTTCCAGAGTGTCAGCTGATAACCCGAGGTGCCCAGTATTCAAGATCATTTCCTTCCTTGCATTCAGGGAAAGAGCCCTGGGCCTCACCCTTGCTCTTCACATGCCACTGTTTGAGTATAATTTGAGAGAGGCACCTTCCTGTCTTAAAATATCTTCTCCACCCACTGGGAGGAAGTTAGGTGTTGATGAAGGAACAAGAGCTCTGGGTAAACAGTTGGAATCTCAGCCCTGTCATTTCAGCAGCTTTGTGTCCTTTCATGTCTTATCCTTCCACACTCAGATCATAAGGCGCTCCATCTGTAGTACCTGCTGAAAACTGAAGATCAGACATAATGTCTGGAAAATACTTGCAAAATAAAAGCATATAAACTCTTTCACTTAAAACACATTAGAAATAAAATATTAAGGGCCATAATGTTATGAATTTTTTTTTTTTTGGTTTTTCGAGACAAGGTTTCTCTGTGTAGCCCTGGCTGTCCTGGACTCGCTTTGTAGACCAGGCTGGCCTTGAACTCGCAAAGATCCGCCTGCCTCTGCCTCCCAAGTGCTGGGATTAAAGGCGTGCGCCACCACCGCCCGGCTGTTATGAATTTTTTAAATGATGTGATTCTGTCCAAGTGTGTGTGTGTGTGTGTGTGTGATATGTGGGAGGGTATACATATGCCACAGAGCTTGTGTAGAGGTCAGAGGACCACTTTCAGAAGTCAGTTATCTCCATCCATCATGGGTTCTGGGTTGAAGTCAGATCATGAGGCTTGGGCAACAAGTACTCTACCCACTGAGCCATCTCACCGGCCCCACACTTTATTTTCTAAAAACCAAAATGCAACATAAAATCTTTTTTCCACATGCTTCATAGGTAAGTGTTCAGCACATCTTTATTATCATTATAATTATACTCATTGATTGTGAGCTGTGTTAAATAGCTCAGCAGTTTCTAAATTCTCTCAAAAATGGAACTCCGATTCAAATGCCTCTCCAGCTTAACAATCTTCAGTGACTTCCCAACACCTACACTGTATAAAGCCCAAAGGTAAAACTGTAATTAATTGAGGACTCTTAACTCTTAAGACCCAGCCTCTTTTTGCAGTCTGAAATCTCTAGTACAGTTCTTTAAAAGGCATAGGATTTAGTATCTCACTTCAGCCACTTAATGGATTTCTTTTTCTGTGACTCTATAGTAATTTCTACCTCACAGATAACATAGTAGCTTCTGATAGCTACTGATTATTAACTGCTGGTTGGTGTATAAGGATTTGACACTTGACAAACATTTGATCCTGGCAAGAGCCCAATGAAGTAATTTTTATTTTAGGATGAAAAAAATTAAACAGAAGTTAAATAGCTGCCAAATACAACAGATTTAGACCCAGAATTAGCTCAGCCCACAGTGTTAACATTGTGCTGTAAGACCTCCCTGAGGGCAGATGTTTAAGAGGACTTTGCACACACTAAAGAGCTGTAAACATTGGCTATTAATCACTGTCATCACCCCCTCTTCCTTGCATGCAAAGATCTGATTACCCAGCAATTTGCCATTCTCAAAGGCACTTTCATAGCTCTGCTTTTGACCACATTGTTATTTTCTGTCCCAAGTGTTCTTGTTTTTCTCCTTAAATGCATCTTCCTTCCTCTAGAGTCAGGTAGACCATTAGGTCTCATCTGCCCAATGAGATTCTGTAACACACAGCATAACCCTCACTCACTCAAGGGCCGGTGTGAAGACTTCTCTTGTCCCCTGCTCCTCTCCACTTAATGTTTACTAGATAAATTCTGAACTCTTTTTCTCCTCAATATTTTCCATGAAACCAATAGCAGATTTCTCTATTGTTCCAAGTAAAACCTTAATGGGATTATGTAGACATAGGACACAGACATCAGTGTAATTCAAGCCATGTCCAACAGGTGGCACAGCAGTCATGATCCCAGCAGCCCCAGAAGGTGTAGATGTTAATAACTCATATTTGCACAAAATTCATAAAGCCCACATATTATCCACAGGCATTCTTATCCACATTTTACAAAAGAAGGGAAATAGGAGACTTTTCAAACATCAGAATCTATTCAAAACAGGTGAGGTGAGTTGATTTCAATTCCAACAGAAAAGCCTTAGATTTCCTTTAAGTTAGCTCGTTCCTTGCATGTGTGTGTTCTATGGCACTGGGGCCTTCAATTCTTTACAACCTTCTAATTTTAAATATCTAGGTGGGGAAGACATATGAAATACCTTAATTCATTTTTACTTTAGTGTAAAAATTCCTAAATGTTATTTTCTTGGAAGTTGGGGCTTTTGAAACAGTGGTTTACTCTTTAGCCCAGGCTCACCTATAACTTGCAGCCCTCTGCTTCTTGTCTTCTGATTGCTGGGATTATAGACACAGGCCACTATGACAGGTCTCAAATAGTATTTTGAGACAAGGTCTTACTATGTATCCCTGTCTGACTTGGAACTTGCTATTAGAGCAGGCTGGCCTCAGACTCACAGAGAACCGCCTGCCTCTACCTCCTGAGTGTTGGGATAAAATGTGTACACCACCATGCTCAGTGACAAATTGTTTATTTTTGGTGTTTTCAGACAGGGTCTCATGTATTCAAGGCTGGCCTCAAGCTCCCTTTGTAGCCAAAGATGACCTTGAACTCCTGATCCTCCTCCTCCACTTCTCCCATGCTGGCATTGCAGGTATGTGCCACTACACCCAATTCCTCATGGTGCTAGAGATGGAATCCAGGGCTCAATTCACAATAGGCAAGCACTCAAAAAACAGAGCTACATCCCCACCCCACATATATAGTCTTGAGTATATTCTTTTTTTAATGATTTATTTTTATTTCATGTGCATTGATGTTTTTTCCTGCATATATGGTATGTGTGTCTGTTAGGGTGTTGGAAGCCCTGGAACTGGAGTTACAGACAGTTGTGCACTGCCATGTGGGTGCTGGGAGTTGAACCTAGGTCCTCTGAAGAGCAGCCAGTGCTCTTAACCACTAAGCCAACTCTCCAGCCCCATCTTGTGTTTATTCTTGAGGTCACTTGACCTTAATAGGCTTGATGGGCACAGTGAGAGTGCATGTGATTACTAGAGACCTGAAGAAGAGCCACAAAGACACCAATCAGTGAAGAAAAGGACAGTAGAACTGTAGGAAGTTCCTTAGTGCCAAGTTGCTTCCCTATGACTGTGGCTGTTGCCAAGGGGTTCCATTTATCAGGAGATTGTTTATTCCAGGAATTTGAGAGTACATTTTATGAGAGCATATAAAGCATTATGCTTGGGATATCCTCAAGAAACTCCTACCCAGTTGCTAGAAGATACAAAGTTGAGAACTACATTTGCATAAGAATCCAAAAAAGGAGTGAAATAATAAAATCCACAATCCCAAATTTAGTGACTGGAAATTCAATATTAGAATCCCAAACTTTGGAGCTCGATGTAGACGTGCACACATTTAATTCCAGCAGAGGTGGGCAGATCACTGTGAGTTCCAGGCCAGCTTGATCTACATAGTAAGTTCCAGGATAGTTGGGGCTATGTAGAGACCCTATCTCAAAGCTGAAACTCAAAAAAAAAAAAAAAAAACCGAATCAAACAAACAAACAAAACTCAGGCTTTGATGCCAGGTTTGGTGGCACACACCTATATCCCAGCACTTGAGAGGTTGAGACAGGAGGATCATTTAAGTGCAGGAGAGTCAAGAAAAGCATGGGAAACACAGTAAGATCCTGTCTCAACACAAGAACCTAGAATCAGAAGCTTACAGATTAGAATGGGGTGTTCCAAATATCAATCTTTGGTTGCCATTATTGACATCCCTGAAGTAGAATCTCTGGTTCTGGTTGTTGAATTGACTGACCATAGGGCTCAAGTACAGAGAAGAGAACTATCCTCCTAATATGAGAATTGTTGACTTCAAACTTAGCTAATGGGAGAAGACTAATTCAGTGAGTTAAATTTGAGGGCAACAAGCCGGGCGGTGGTGGCGCACGCCTTTAATCCCAGCACTTGGGAGGCAGAGGCAGGCGGATCTTTGCGAGTTCAAGGCAACAAAGTGAGTCCAGGACAGCCAGGGCTACACAGAGAAACCTTGTCTCAAAAAACCAAAAAAAAAAAAAAAAAAAATTTGAGGGCAACAGGAGATTTGGGGAGTTTAGTAATAGAATCTCAGGCTCTGAATTTGGAACCTGGAACTTCTTGTCTCAACAGAAATTCAGATTATCAGAGCAAAGTCTGGAAATCTAATAGTAGACTTTCAGCATCACAGAAGAATCTGGAGTAGAATTGGAGTTACGAGACTAGACTTAGAATATTCTTATTAGAATTCTACCTTTTGAGACTGGAACCTGAGTTCCAAAAATAGAACATTGCAATTTGAATGCTTAACCTGAAATACAAGCACCAGATATGGAATTCAGAGAGCACAACTTTGAGTTCCAGAAAAGACTTGAGTTGTCATAGTGGATTCTTGAGACACAATATTAAATTATGCATTTTAATACATAATTAGTCTAATATTAAACTTTGCCATTAATAGCAATAATGCAAATCAGATATGGTGCACACCTGTAATTCTTTTACTTGAGAGTCTGAGGTTGGAGGATCAAGAGTTCAAGCTTGGACTGGAGAGATGGCTCAGCAGTTAAGAGCACTGGGTGCTCTTCCAGAGGACCTGGGTTCAATTCCCAGCACCCACATGGCAGCTCACAATTGTCTATAAATCCAGTTCTAGGGGATCTGACAACTTCATATATACATACATGCAGGCAAAACACCAATGTGTATAAAAAATAAACATAAATAAATTATTTTTAAATGCCTTTAGGGCTGGAGAGATAGCTTAACGGTTAAGAGCACTGGCTGCTCTTCCAAAGGACCCAGGTTCAAATCCCAGCACCCACATGGCAGTTCACAGCTGTCTGTAACTTCTGGACATGGTGGTGTATGCCTTTAATTCCAGAACTCGGGAGGCAGAGGCAGGAGGATCTCTGTAAATTGGAGGCCAGCTTGGTCTACAAAGCAAGTCTAGGATAGGCAGGACTATTTATTACACAGACAAACCCTGTCTCAACAAAACAAGAAAAGCCTTTAATCCCAGACTTTAAGGCCAGCCTGGTCTACAGAGAGAGTTCTGGGAGAGCCAAGGGCTACAGAGAAACAAAAACAAAACAAACAAACAAAAAAATAATTCAGGTTCAGCCTTGGCTACATAGAGAATTCAATACAAGTTTGGATGCTGCGTGGTAGTGGTACATACACCTTTAATCCCAACACTTGGGAGACAGAGACAGGCAGATCTCTGAGTTTGAGGCCACACTGGTCTACAGAGTGAGTTCCAGAACAGCCAAGGTTATACAGATAAACCTTGTCTCAAAAAAAAAAAAAAAGGCATGTTACTAATCTGGGTTTGAAAAGTAGGCCTACTAAATAACTAGCCTTGTGACTAGGTAAGCCCTTTTATATCTTTGAGTCAGTCTCTTTATACAGAGGGACTAATAGTATTATCTTCCATAAAGAGTAGTATGAGTATTCATGAATTAGTGTGTGTGTGTGTGTGTGTGTGTGTATGCACATGCTGTCATTATTGGTCGCTCAAATAGTTATGGACACAGTGTTATAAGGATACAAATGAAGGGCTAGAGAGATAGCTCATTGGTTAAGAGTGTTTGCTATTCTTTTTTTTTTTCAAGACAGGGTTTCTCTGTGTAGCCCCTGGCTGTCCTGGAACTCACTCTGTAGACCAAGCTGCCCTGGAACTTGAACTCACAGAGATCTGCCTGCCTCTGCTTCCCAGGTGCTGGGATTAAAGGGATGCACCACCATGCCTGGGTAGTGTTTGCTATTCTTGCAGAGCACCCAAATTTGGTTCAGGTAGCCCACATACTATATACCTCCAGTTCCAGAGGATCTAATGCCTTTTTGTGGTCTCTGTGGCCATCCAAATGGATATGTACACACTTATACATAGATACGTTATATACACAAAAATAAAACAAACCAAAATAAAAAATTTTAAAAGAGGAATAGAGAGATAGCTCCATACTTGCTGCTCTTCCAGAATATGGGAATTTGGTTTCCAGCACCCATAATGGGCAACTCATAGCCACATTAACTCTAACTCCAGGGGATCTGATAACCTCTTCTGACCTATAGAGGTACCACATGCATATGTGCATACACACACTCTCTCTCACATACACAGACATATTTTTATATGTATATATACATAGAGAGAGGCTGTCCTGGATCTCACAGAGATATGCCTGCCTCACCCTCCCAAGTGCTGGGATTAAAAACATGAGCCACCACAACCCAGCTCAACTCCTATTTTTCTGTAAAGGTCAATATATATATAAATACACATTAAAGGGGAGAGGCTGGAGAAATGACTCAGAGGTTAAGAAGAGCATTGGCTGCTCTTCCGGTGGCCCTGGGTTTGAATCTCATAGTGGTGAACAACTATCTGCAATTACAATTCCAGGAGATCCATCACCCTCTTTCGGCCTCCACAGGTACTGCATTAACATGGTGCATAACATACATGCAGGCAAAACAAACATAAATAAATATAAGTAAAAATAATTTTTAAAAGGATGCAGCTGGGCATGCATTCTAGTAGATGTATGTCTTTGATCCTGGTGGTTGGGAGGCAGAGGCAGGTGGATCTCTGGGAGTTCCAGGACAGCTTAGTCTACATAGCAGTTATAGGTTAACTGAAGTTACATGGTGAGACTCTGTCTCAAACAAAACAACCCCCCCCCCCCAAAAAAAAAAGAGTGCAAAGGTGCTGACATTTGAGCTGAATAGTCCTTGGATAATCAGACAAGGAAAAGAGCACTTCAGACAGTAGGAACAGAAATTATGGAAGCACCAGGCAGGTAAAGAAAAGGTACTTTGGAGGGCTTGGTCATTGAGGAGGCTCGGCTGAGGCTGGACAACCAATGTGATTCCATGTCATGGTAGTGTCTTTACATAATGGCAAAAACTTGAAGTATTGTTAATAAGAGAATCATTCAACAAAAATATATTGATTGAGATCAGGTCCTAACTGACTAATAGACTAACAGAGGAGATGGAATGGTTAATCCTTTTTTAAATTACATTTAGATTATTTGTGTGTGTGTGGGTGTATAAGTCAAAAGGACAATTTGTGGGAATCTGTTCTCTATTCTCTACTTCCACTATACAATCCCAGGAATCAAACTCAGGTCATCAGGGTTAGTGGCAAGCTCCTTTTCCTGCTGAGCCATCTCCCTTGTCCATGATTAGTCTTGTCAACTTGATCTGATTGGAAAACACCTAGGAGATTAGTAAAGCACACCTCTGTGTGTTTGTGGAGGTTTTTCTAAGAAGATTAACTAAGAGGGGTAAGATTTGTCTTGAATGTAAATGGTGCCGTCCAAATATAAGTTGAGGCCCAGATGGGGTAAAGGGAAAAAGGAGAAAGCCCAGAAGCACAGCACTGTCTCCTCCTCTCCCTACTGCTGCAAGGTGTGCTTCCTGGCCACCATGAGGAAAGCTGTTTTTTTCATCATCCTTTCCCTACCACAATAGACTGAAACCTATGTAAGCCAAAACATATCTTTCCTTCCAAGTTTTGCTCAGGTATTTTGCCATAGCAACAAAACTCTGACTAACACAGAGAGATAGTCTTGTTTGCATATAGCTTATAAAATGTAGAGGGAAAGGTACTACATGCATACACCTATGACTAACAAGCCAGAGATCCCTACCATGTTTCACCTATCAGATTTTCTTTGCATGTACGTTTATTTCACCTTCACTTAGCAACAAGATGTTTTAAAAGAGTTAGATCAGAATTGTATGGAAAGAAGAGTAGAATGGAAAATGGCTCTAGAAAAGGGTTCAAGTCCTAGCTATCATATAGTATGATTTTTGGCAGGTTAATTCACCTCTCAGAGACTCGATTTACAAAGCTACAGAATGAAAATCCTAGCCCCTATTTTTCTTTCATTCTGTTTTTTGAGACAGGGTCTCTCACTAGCCCTGGCTTTCCTGGATCTCACAGAGATCTGCCTGCCTCTCCCTCCCAAGTGTTGGGGTTAAAAACATGAGCCACTACTGCCCAGCTCAACCCCAATTTTTCTATAAGGGTCAAGCTGAGCATGATGATGCACACTGTTAATCTTAGTACTCTCTGAAGGCAGAGGCAGGCTGATATTAGTGAGTTTGAGGCCAGTGTGACCTACATAGTGAGTTCCAGGACAGCCAGGGCTACAAAATAGAGACTCTGTAAAGGTTTGGGGCAGAAAGAGAGAGAGAGAGAGAGAGAGAGAGAGAGAGAGAGAGAGAGAGAGACCATGTGTGGTTTTAGTCAAGGTTGTGGGAGTGTTAGGAAATTCACATAGATTATCATAAATAACAGAACTGTGGGAAGAAGGAACATCAAAGCCAAGCCTGGCTGACCAGGAACTTCTAAACAGTGTGGCTTCAAGTGTCTACTAAAGTAGTTTGGAAATTAAGCAGATGCTGTGGTATACCATCCATCTGCCCACACAAGACTACAGCAATCCTATAATCAACTGCCAAAGCCCTCTCTGAGAAAGGCCCAGTGCAGTGGGAGTGGCCTCTAAGACTATGGCTCTTTTCTAGGAGCAGTATGTCTCCTGTGACTGGCTAGTGGTGGAATCAGTGAGGGACGTAGAAATCTCACCCATTTGTTTCAATTCTGAAAGATTCTAATGGGTTGTTTTGGTTCTTGAATCTTGTAGGGACATAGAAAATTCTATTTTAACTTTATTACAACCCAGCTTCTTCTGCCCCATCATGTACCCTCATGTCCTCTCAGATATTTATCATTTTTTTTGCTTATCTGCTTAAAAATGTATTTTAATTATGCCTGTATCTGTCTGTCTGTGAGTATGTGCATCCACAGGTGCCCAAAAAAGGCCAAAGGCATTGAGGGTGTCTGAATTGAAGTTACAAGAGAGTGTGAGCTGCCTGGTGTAGGTGCAGGGAACTGAGCTCCAGTCTTCCAAAGACCAGCAAATACTCTCAACCATTGAGGCAGCAATCCAACCCTAAAAGGTGTGGATTTTAAGTGCACGCCCTGAAGGGCCTCTGACTACTTATCTATGACTCAGGTTGTTTACCAGAGAGCCTAACTACAGACAGGGAACTAAAAGGCAGATTTGAATCTAGGTAGGGCTGTACTCCAACAAGCTGTCTGATTAACCCCTGGACAGCAGTGGACAGTCTTCTTTCCCCTATGGTGATAACACACTACCACTGGCTACTTTTCCTGTTTTGCAGCTACCAATTAAATTTTCTCCTTAATTGTCCTGTTCTCTGTTTCATAGCTTCTGTTTTCTGCCTTCTCCGTTTGCCTATAAACTTGTGTTTCAACATACACTGCTGATTACTTCATTTAGTAAAGTTTTGCCTGTTCAGGGCTTCACAATGCAATGAGCATTAACAATGTTGATAGTAAAGGAGATGGCCCTTCCCTGCTAATGATGACCTCATACTAACTAAATGAGACCACGAGTGTGAAATGAGTGACTACACAGCAAAGTCCTAGTGACTGTGCATTCCTGTTACGAGAAAAATTTATGTTAAGGAAAGCATAGTCATGTGTGGCACACTGGGGAGCAGAACAAAAACAATATTTCAAAGACAGCTATTTTTCCAGCAGCTTCAGCCAACTTGCAATTTGCTTACTTTTTCCTTGCCCTTGCAGCAACGTGTGTGTGACTACATGCTTCCATGTTTCCACTTCTCTGATCAGTCTCAACTCTCCTTTGATAATTCATGTTTCTTCACACCCCCAAACATTCACTTCCCTCACGGGTCTGTACTGGGTAGGTTTTGGGTTTTTTTGATGTTTTATTTTGTTTTGTCAACTTGATAAAAAGCCAGAGTAATCTGGAAAGAGAGAACCTCAATTGAGAAAATGTCTCTGTTAGACTGACTTGTAGGCAAGTCTCGGGGGGCATTTTCCTAGTTAGTGATTGATGTAGGAAGGCCCAACCCATTGTAGGCAGTGCCCACCCAGGGCCTGGGTTTTATAAGAAAATAGGCTAAGCAAGCCATGGAGAGCTAGCTAGTAAGCGTGCTTCATTTCCGGCCTCCAGGTTCCTGTCCTGACTTTCCTTTATGATATACTGAAAGCTATGAATGAATTAAACTCTTTCCTCTCTAAGTTGTTTTTAGTCATGTTTTACCACAGCAGCAGAGAAGAGAACTAGGATAGGGTCATTTTTGGCTTCCTTTTTCTCATTCCTCACTATCGGTTTGTTTAATTACAACCTTTTGGGCTAAGAAGATGGCCCAGTGGTAAGAACACTTGCTGTGCAAGCATGATAATTTGAGATTGAAACCCTAGAACTAACATACTTTTCTATCATCTCTATCCTTCCTTCCTTCCTTTCTACCTACCTATCTATCTACCTACCTACCTACCTATCTATCTATCTATCTATCTATCTATCTATCTATCTATCATCTAAACCAAGGGAGCTGGAGAGATGTTTCAGCATTTAAGAGCATGTTCTGCTCGTACAGAAGATCCAAATGTGGTTCCCAGCATCCACATCAGTAGCTTATAACCTCTGTAACTTCAGTCCTAGGGAATTCCAGCACTTATGTGTACATACCTACACAGAGAAATGAAATGTATCTTTAAAAATAATTTTAAAAAAGTACCGGGAGTGGTGGCTCATGCCTTTAATCCCAGCACTCAGGAGGCAGAAGCAGGTGAATCTCTGTGAGTTCAAGGCTAGCCTGTTGTAGAGAATGAGTCCAGGACATCTGAAATATACAGAGAAACCCTGTCTCAAAAAAACAAAACAAAAAACAACAACAAAAAGCTAGGCATGGCCTCATGGTATGAATCCAGTACTATTGTGAAGACAGAAACAGGAAAGTCAATGGGCTTCCTGGCCACCAGCCTAGCTCCAGGTTCAGTGAGAGACCCTGTTTCAAGGCAATGAGGCTGAGAGGGACAGAACAGGATACCAACATCTTCTTTTGTCCTCCATATGTGCACAGGCATTCACACCTGCACACACCATCTTTTGTGGGTGGTGCTAAGAATCACATCTAGCACAAGCACTCCATCACTGCCATATCTCTAGCCTTTAGTGTTTGTTTATCTTGCCTTTTTGTTAAGTAGCTGTGGTAAGAGTTTTGTTTCTTTAAAAACCCAGTTATGAGAATATATGAGATAAATGAAATGTGGGTCAGCTTCAGTTAGAAGACAGGTGTAAACTATTAACTGTGCCTTGTGAGCTAGCAGGGGCGTGGGTTAGCGAGCTGCAGCAGTCAGCATCAGAGTTTCTCCTTTTCTAGAGAAACCTGTATCCCTCTCTCTGAGCAGATTGATACTTCTTTCCTCTGGGAAGATTTTTCTGAATCTTCCAGGCAAAACTAATCACTCTGTTTTTCTGTGTTCCTTTTATATTGTAAACATATGTAGCATTTACATGTTTACCACTGGAAGCACTGTAAATGTTTACAATAGTCCTCAAAGCACTTAAAGTGACCCTCTCTTCTTGCAGCCAGTGGACAGAAATAGTTAATTATTAGATAGAATTATTAAGTAAAATACAAGATTGGTAGATGCTAGAAAAGGATCAATTCCTAGCATAACCAAGTGTCCTCCCCAAATAGGGAAGAACTTAGCCCTAAACAATGAGGTGAGGATATGTCACTAGGTGAAATTGAAAAGTTTGAATCCCAAGATTCCTGACTCCTCAAGAAATGTGGAAGTGACCCACTGTCTCAGATGGGAGGATAAATCCTCAGTTCTCCCCCCCAAGTTAGTAATTTATAAAAACACAGATCCCCAGGATCTGCCCTGATCCCTCCTCCTGACCACCGGATTTATAACTATTATTAATTAGCACAGCTAGGCAAGTACTGGGTCTGCTAAGAAGAAAAAAAGATTATATACCAAAGTAGTCATAGGACCTGGCTCTCAAGTGCCAGGAGAATGTGCTTGAGGCTGGGTAAATGGGGGTAAAGCTAGGTTGGGAAGAGAATAGTTTACCAACATTGAAGTGCTTTCCTGTGACAGGAGTTGACATCTTACAAGGGACCTAAGAAGTGATCTGTATCCCTTTTGTTACTATATTGCTAGAAGTTTTATTTAGAAGTTAAAAAAAAATCGTGGAACCTGCATGGATCTGTGCTAGGTCTGATGCATTTATGTTATGGTTGTTGGCTTGGTGTTTTGGGGAGACTCCTAACAGTGAGAGTGGGGGTGTCTTCGACTCTTTTGCCTGCTTTTAGGACCCCTTTCCATCTTCTACTGGGTTGCCTCACACAGCCTTGATGTGAGGGTTTGTGTCTGGTCTTATTGTATCTTGTTGTGCCATCTTCAGTTGATGTCTGTTGGAGGCCTGCTCTTTTCTGGGGGGGACACAGAGGAGGAAATGGATTTGAGAGAGAGGGAAGGTGGAGAGAGGAACTGGGAGGAGTGGAGGGAGAGGAAGCTGTGGTTGGGATGTATTGCATGAGATGAATAAATGAAAATTTAAAAAAGGAAAAATCAAGTTTTTATCTGAAAAAGGAAGGAAAGTAGGAAGGAGCGAAGGAAGGAAGGGCTGGAGAGATGGCTCAGCGGTTAAGTGCACTGACTGCTCTTCCAAAGGACCCTGGTTCAAATCTGAGCACCCACAAGGCAGTTCCAAACTGTCTGTAATGGCCGGGCGTGGTGGAGCACACCTTTAATCCCAGCACTCGGGAGGCAGAGGTGGGCGGATCTCTGTGAGTTGAAGGCCAGCCTGGTCTACAGAGTGAGTTCCAGGACAGCCAAGGCTACACAGAGAAACCCTATCTCAAACCCCTGCTCCCACCCCCCAAAAAATGGAGAAAGGAAGAAAAATATGGAGTGTTCCATGAATCCCTGTGCCATCCTTGCACAGGGCCATCCCAATCTCTTTATCATTCCAATATTAGTATATGTGCTGTTGAAGCAAAAACTAGAGGATGCTTTTTTGAAGCTGTAGAAAATGACAGGTGTAATCCACATTGAAGCAGAGATTACCATAACCTCCATAGAAAACTATGGTGATAGGAATCAGACTCAGATGACTGCTGGGACTGAGTCAGTTCAGACATGCTGTAAGAGATGCCAAGCGGAAGCCTCTGAAACTATCCTGACAATAGCAACATATAAATCAAAGCCTGTCCCATCCTAGAAGAGCCACAGAATTTAATGCCTCATTTAAAACTTCAAGAATGGCCGGGCGGTGGTGGCGCACGCCTTTAATTCCAGCACTTGGGAGGCAGAGGCAGGCGGATCTCTGTGAGGTTGAGGCCAGCCTGGTCTACAAAAGTGAGACCAGGACAGCCAGAGCTGTTACACAGAGAAACCCTGTCTCGAAAAACCAAAAAAAAAAAAAAACCCAAAAAAAACTTCAAGAATGTAAGGATGGCCAGGCGGTGGTGGCACACACTTTTAATCCCAGCACTCAGTAGGCAGAGGCAGGCAAATCTCTGTGAGTTCAAGGCCAGCCTGGTCTACAGAGGGAGTTCCAGGACAGCCAGGGCCACACAGAGAAACCCTGTCTTGGAGAACAAAACAGAACACAGCAAAGAATGCAAGGATGGATCCAGGAGTGGTGCCACAGGCATATAACCCCAGTACTTGGGATGGAGGAATCACAACTTGAAGGCTGCTTTCTCTACATATAGAGTTGCAAGACCCCCTGGGGATGGGAGAGGGAGGACAAAAGGTAGGAAATAGGGGAGAGGTGGGTTGAATATGATGGTACTTGTCAAATTCCCATTTAATTCAGAAGTCTGGCTTCTGGGAAGCTGATGGATATGACAGATGACAAGTAACCAAGCTTTGTACATAGTAGACACAACTATAGCTGCTGTTCCAGATGCAGTGTCCTTCTAGAGAAACTTAACATGGCTCAGTTACCTGACACACAGTCAGGGATCTGGTAAATATGCACTCCCCACACCTATCTAGAAAAAGACTATCATGGGGTGGTAACTATGTAATCATAAGTTTTTTTCTAACATTAATGTTCACATGCCTTCTGTCATTTTTAATACAAAGGGCCAAATTTGGCCTTTTGTAGAATATAATATCAGTCCAGTGTTTCAGTGCTATTATGATTATCGATCTAATAAGCAACAAGTGTTAGGCACTCTGGAGGGGATAGGAAGGCATACCTCAACAGTATGGAAGAGAAATTAGGAAGATTCAGAGACACGACAAACAAGTTTTGAGGGGTTCAACGATCTGGAGCATTTCAGGATACTCTCTGAGAGTAAAGAACAGCCAATTCCACCAACAAGTACATTTTCTAGAGATGACAGGTTTTAGAGATGACAGGTTTTCCACTTGGAATACTTCTATGGCCCCCTTGTCAGTGGATACAGAGGCTAGTAGCCTGTGTTAGAGCCCAGAGAAAGAAAGATTCAAGGCTGATTATGAGTAACACCACTGCTTGACCCATATGACTGGGAAATATTTTATTAACATACTTGGGCATTTTGAGTAGAGAATGGCACTGTAAAGCCTCTAGCCATCTGGCTCAAATACTTAGTTGTTCACAAATTGCTAAATACAACTGACTGAAAATTTACTTGATAAGCACTTAATATATGCTAGTGCTGAAAGCTGTACACAAAGAAATAAAACTTAGCCATTGTTCCCAAGAAGCCCGGAGTCCAATTTTACTCTATTTCTATGTATTTAATTCATCCATTTTTTTTCTTCCTCTGATATTTTGCAAGGATTTAGGTTGGGGTGAGCAGAATGGGGAAGAAACTCAAGAATATATTTCTTAACTAAAATAAATATTGCAAACCTGGTGTGGTGCGACAATTCTGAGATTGAGTCTAGAGCAGAATGATTACAAATTCAAGCCCAGTCTAGACCACCTGGTGAGATCTGAGCTAGTAAATATTGCAAATTGGACTAAAACCATTACCTACTATTGAGGAAAACATATAGTAATCATTCTTCCCCAATAAAAAGCCAATATTTATTGAGTTCCCACTACATGCCATGTTGTTTCAGCAAACAAATCACCCAAGGCACATAAGGGGCAGTAGAACAAAGATGTAAATATAGGGCCACTGCTGGCACCCCAAACTTGTTTGTCTTCACACTAAACAACTACATGCAATTTGCTTTGTAGTCAGAAAGTGCTTTGATCAGGCTGTTGAGATGGCTTAGCCGTTAAAGGCTAGGCTCGCAACCAAAAATATAAGAAAGTGCTTTGATCTATTCCAAATCCATTCTCATTTAAAGCCCTCCAGTGACAATGAGCATTTCAAAGTCTTTTTCATCTGTTCAGGGTAGGGGTAGGGCTGGCCTCACACATGCTAGGTAAGTGGCTTTACAGCTGCACCACAAACCCCCATCAGGATTTTTTTTTTTTTTTTTTTTTTGGTATCCCAGGCTGGCCTTGAATTTACACATGCCACTATGTCTAGCCCATCAATACATTCTTTTTTTTTTTTTTTTTTTTTTTGGTTTTTCGAGACAGGGTTTCTCTGTGTAACAGCCCTGGCTGTCCTGGACTCACTTGGTAGACCAGGCTGGCCTCGAACTCACAGTGATTCACCTGCCTCTGCCTCCCAAGTGCTGGGATTAAAGGCGTGCACCACCACGCCCGGCCATCAATACATTCTTATAAAGGATATTCATATGTCCTCATGCTAGGATCATTAGTTGCCAGGAACAGTCTCTCAAGCTAGCTTTGACAGTGATAGTGGCAGAAGGAAGTGTTTTCAAGAACACAAAAATCCTGCTAGTAGCCAAGTGGTGGTGGTGCACGCCATTAATCTCAGCACTGGGGAGGCAGAGGCAGGTGGATCTCTGTGAGTTTGAGGCCATCCTGATCTACAGATCGAGTTCTAGGACAGCCAGGGCTACAAAGACAAACCCCTGTCTCAAAGAACAAAACAAACAAAAATCCTACTTGTAAACAACTCAGAATCAGAAAAAAAGGCAGCTTGACATCATAGGAACAGAAACCATAGTAATTTTCTGACGCTCTTCTCTTGATAGGGTTGACTATTATGTTTTATTCTTACTAGCTTCCACACAGCCCAATATTAGTGTTTCAGCTAAGGGTATACCATCTTTTTGTTTTTTTGAGACAGGTTTTCTCTGACAGCTCTGGCTGTCCTGAACTCACTCTGTAGACCAGGCTGGCCTCGAACTCACAGAGATCCACCTGCCTCAGCCTCCCGAGTGCTGGGATTAAAGGCATGCGCCACCACACCCAGTGGGTGTATCATCTTATTTAGCTTATTTAAACAAAATAAAATCCTCAGAAATAAGTGGACTTACCTACCCAGCTTCTTGTCTGGATTGGATATCCTGGCTTGGTCTGATCATCTATGACTGAGGTGAAGTCAGTCAACAGACATTGCTACCTAAGTATGTGTGCACAGATATGCATGCTTACTTTGGATTAAATTCAGGGCATCAAAGACCCATGAGTGTTCAGTGTGCACTTTACTACTGAGCTATACCCTGAACCCTTACCTCGGCTTAAGTCCTGTGGATATGAGCTAGACTTGTCAATACACTGGCAACAAAACTTGTCTAGAACACATAAAGATAGGATGATGAAACTTTTCTTCTGTGATACTTGATTTTCTTTTTCTTTTTTGAACATGTGCTATTTTCTAGCCCTTGTGACACCATGGAGTAGGACTTGGTGCCTGCCTATCTGATTGTGCTCAGAGTACCCACACAAGGCTCTCAAAACCATGGCCTGCAGAATGGCTTGATGTATGCAGGGCTATTCTTCCAGTCACCTGTGACAACTGTTTGTGGCAGAGTGCACTGCTGGGTGATCTGTCTATTCAGCATTTCTTTAAAAAAGAAAATCAGGCTGGAGAGGTAGCTTAGCATTTAAGTCTTGCTCTTGCAGATCTGGATTCTGTTCCCAGCACCCACACAGCAGCTCACAACCTCACTCCATTTCCCAAGATTCTGATGCCCTCTCCTGACCTCGGTGGGCACTGCACACACATGGTGCACAGACATTCATGCAGGCAAACACCCACAAAGATAAAATAAACATATAAATATTTAAAATTACACCCTCAACAATCCTTAAGATAGTTTTGATCTGCAGGCTAAAACTAGATGATCTCAATTTGATATCTGACTAAAGGTTATATGCGCATAGTTTTCATTTCAATACTTATTTGTGGGCTAGGAATAAGCTCAATAGTAGTACCCTTGAATAGCATGCATGAGGCCCTGTGTTCAATCGCTAGCATTTCAAGTAAACAAAATAAAGTTTTTGGAGAGTATGAGATGATGTTAAGGGATGGGAGTCTGGAATTTAATACTTCTACATAAGAGTCTACATTATCTCTCCTACAAATTAGTTGGACCTTTGCAACTTCTCTATACTTTATTTAGTTCCTCTTTAAAACTGAGACAATACCTGTTATTGTCTCAGTTTTTTTTTTTTTTTTTTTTGGTTTTTCGAGACAGGGTTTCTCTGTGTAGCCCTGGCTGTCCTGGACTCACTTTGTAGACCAGGCTGGCCTCGAACTCGCAAAGATCCGCCTGCCTCTGCCTCCCAAGTGCTGGGATTAAAGGCATGCGCCACCACTGCCCGGCTTGTCTCAGTTTTAAAGAGGAACTAAATTGAGAATTAAATGAAATAATGTTGTAGTCAGTAAATGTTAGTTATTATTAATTATCTTGAGTAAATGTTGGGCATTATGTTGGATGCTGGAGACAAAGGATGTACGACATGACATCTAGCAATGTGTTTATAATCTGGATGACCATACATAAGAATAATCTTGATACTGTATTGTAGTAACAATATGGCACGCTAGAAGTGAATATAGGGGTGACATACTCAGATAGGAAGTTTAGGTAGCTTGGCTTCCAAGCAGAAAGACTAATCCAGGCAAACTGTGTCTCAAGGCAATCAGTAAAGTCAGGGCTGAGAATGATGTACAGTAGTAGAACTTGCTCTGCCTAGTTAACAGCCGAGGAAATTATTTTCTGCCATGGTTTGAAGATAATACACATTAATCATCCAATTTAACCTTACTCAGGCAGATCCCAAGACCTCTGCTTAAATCTTAAAAATCATTTACAGAAGAAACAGAGGTTTACAGAACAATGTGAACAGGGCAAAATTCATACTTTAGTCTGAAAGTGGTACCTTCTGAATAACAGCAATGTGAACTATGGCTCTTGGGGTTGTCCTCTACAGTATCTCTGTGAAAGGTATCTTAAAGCCTATCATTTTCCTACTCTACCATACTATCTCTTATTGTAGTGTACTTTTATGCGTACACGGCATACTTAGAGCTAAATATTGAATTAAAACAAAATAATCAAATATGTCCCATATGCAGCTTTTCTGCTGCAGCCTGGTATGCTTCTTAAAATGAATTTAATGGAATCCTATAAGTACTCATTACTTAGCAGTAAATTAAGGTACTTGATTCTTAAACCATCACCTGACAGGAAAAATAGAATAAAATAAATAAATGCAAGAGTGCAACTATTTGAGTGTCCCCCAAATAAATAAATGAGATGCAAAAAAAAAGACTAAACACCTAATGTGCACACCTTTAGTTCCAGCACCCAGGAGACACATCTCTGTGAGTTGAATGTTAGCCTAGTCTACAAATCAACTTCCAGGCCAGCCAGGACTGTGAGAACCTGTCTCAAAACAAAACAGGGTATACACCAATTTCCTGTAGTATGTACTCTTTTCCCCTTCCTTCCTTTCTCCTTCTTTTCTTTCTCACATTTCCTTGAATTATTCTTAAAATTTAAGGCCAATATCCCTAGGAAAGTCATAACTAGTATTTATTTTAAAAGCATATATTTTAGCCAGGCAGTGGTGGTGCACACCTTTAATCTGAGTACTTGGGCGGCAGAGGCAGACAGCCTGGTATACAGAGAAAAACCCTGTCTTGGGGAAAAACAAAACAAACAAAACAAACCAAAACAAAAGCATACTCTTAGCAACTACACACATACACACATATATGCTATTATAAATTATACATTTACTTCATGTTTATGCTAAGAACCATAGAGCTTACTAAAGTTTCACCAATATTTTTACCTTTATTCTATGCCTACCCACTCTGAAAACATAGTTCTTTGTTGAGCATTTTAATATATTTTTGTTCAGAAAAGGGAAAGTATAGAAATGAGACAAAACAATATTGTTTCTTTAAATCTCATTTCAAAGTGTGTGTGTTTATATGAAGTGCAGTTGCCAAGGAAGCCAAAAGACTCTGTCAGACGCCCTGGAGCTGCAGTTGCAGGCAGTTATAAACCACTGACATAGGTGCTGGGAACTAGAGCAGTACACCCTTAACCACTGAGCCATCTCTCCAGAACAGAAAAATGGTTCTCTATACAAAAGGAAGGCCAGGATGGAGAGCTGCTGACAACAGGATAGAAGGGGATACTGACCAGAATTATTCTCAGAAGCTAAAATGTGATCAAAATGCAAAGGGAGACAATATATATAAAGTTTATTAGTGCTGATAAAAATAAAGACATCCTTGAACAGATGATAAAATCCCTTCTTAGAGAATTCCCAAAGTGAGATCACAGAACTGCAAGAGAAGAAGAAATTTTATACTCAGAAATATCTTACTGGATTGTTGATGAAATTTAGAGTAGTTTGGTCATGTGGGTGGACAGGGCCACATAATGCCAGAATCTGACCCAGAACACACATTTCCTCACTTCTGGACATACATTCCCCTCTCATACGCTGCACTGCCCGTTGCTCTCTGCTTCACAATGTGTGCCTCTGGGCAGAGAAAGGAACACAATTCTGGAGTAAGTAGATCAGGTACAGATATTGACCTAACAATGGATGAGATTATTTTAAACAATGACCACATGAGAATTCATTTGAGTATAGAGAGTAGAGGAGAAATAAAAAAGAAAGAATTGTAGAGGCAACAATTAACAGAAGCACTAGAGGAAATAGTCTCCTCTTTTGTACTGTTATTTTATTACTGTTATTTATTTTGTTACGTTCATATATTATATAAAACATAACAGGAAAAAAAATCAGCAAATTTATAAAGTAAATTGAAAATGTTTGGAAGAAAAAACACAGGAGCTTTGCCTTCATATCTATAGATATCTCAATATGCTGTTGGTCTTGCATCTTAAGTATCAATGAAAGATATCTAGCTTGAAACAAAAGTTGGCGTGCTGCAAGGTTAAGCTGCAGTTAGTTTAGTGATGGGCCTAGAAACAACAGATTCTTTACACCTTATCCTAAAATATTGGCTATAATAAATGCTGATATGCAAAACACAAGCTTTTGTCAGACAGCAAGAGGAAAACCTGAGAGTATGAATATAACTTACCTCCAAGTCCTCTGAAAAGAGGTAAGCAAATAAATACTGTGACTTACCACTGTTCCCCCAAAGCATCATTCTAAGCATGCAGGAGGGTGTTATGAGCAGCTACAGTCAATTAGATCTACTCAGAGGTAAGTTCAAGGCCAAGAATAGGAGAGTGGCTGAAGAATTTTGGGTCCAGTACCATTTCAGAGAATGCCCAATTTATGTTAGAAGGTAAGTCTACGGTCTACATGTCCTTTCCTTTCAAAAGGACATTCCCAGTTTCAACCTTGCTGAAAAAGAGGCACCCTTGCACCTGCTACCAAGAACAGCTAGGAAACAGGATAAGCCTGGTATAAAGTTATTTAGCAAGCACATGCTAGCTATTCCAGCTTGAAATCTACCCAAACCGTAAATGTGAAGGTAAATAAAACATTGAAGATGAAGTTGTTTCTCAAGGTGAAGAACAAAAAGAGGGATTAGGCACTCTCTCAACTCTATATGGAGAACTTCTGTCTCAAGCTAGGCGGAAGATAAGAGTATTATCAAAAGTTGACCAGTCCATTTAAAGACCAAAATGGGGAAGAAGGGCACGATACCAGGGAGAAAGCTAATAAAAGGAAATTTTCTGGATCTGATTAGGAAGTGAATCTAAGGCAGCCACACCAAAGGTGTCCAACTTGTGACTCCCGCAGCAATCTGGTGGCAAAATATTTCAAGACATTTTCAACCCAGAGCAGTGCATAAAAGATATTAAAGTTATCTGAGCAAATTAACACCAAACTTCCAACGATAGGAATCTCTTCAGGTCTGAAAACAAAGTAACTCACGTTTCACAATTATGTGCAGTGTTAGGAAAAAAAAGTAACAAATGTAAAGATTTGTTTTATTTCTACTGGAGGAAGGAATAGGATAGATATAACTGTTCTCCAATTTACTGTCCACTGTGTACACACATACCCACATACATACATATACAAACATACCAAAAGTTCCCCCCCAAAAACAAAAAACCACCCTCAAACTGCACCAATACTTCATATTTTGACCAAAAGAATAGATCCTGGGAAGAAGTGCAAAATGCAAAATAAAATGACCGAGAAATGCTGAACAAACAGCATTATTAATATACAAAATATTTATATTACTAAACTAATAATAGGTGATGTTCTCCATGTCTGTAAAACTTTGGAACAACAGAGCTGATTGTTAAATCTAGTCCATGCCAGCTTCCAAAACCCAGAGGATTTTAGTTAGCTTCATTTTTCGATGCTTCATCAAAATTTTCTACAAGATCTGACAAAAAGAAGAAAGGAAAAAATAAGTAAAATGCAAATGAGTCAAAATAGTTGCAACTAGAATTAGTCAAAAAACAGAAAAGGTTGCCGGGCGGTGGTGGCGCACGCCTTTAATCCCAGCACTTGGGAGGCAGAGGCAGGCGGATCTTTGTGAGTTCGAGGCCAGCCTGGTCTACAAAGCGAGTCCAGGACAGCCAGAGATATTCAGAGAAACCCTGTCTCGAAAAACCAAAAAAAAAAAAAAAAAAAAAAAAAAAAAAAAAAAAAAAAAAAAAAACAGAAAAGGTGAAAATGACTAATGGTATTTCAGTAATACTGACATGTATTTATTTATTTATTTTGGTTTTTTGAGACAGGGTTTCTCTGTGTAACAGCCCTAGCTGCCCTGAAACCCACTCTGTAGACCAGGCTGGCCTAGAACTCACAGAGATCCACCTGCCTCTTCCTCCTGAGTGCTGGGATTAAAGGTGTGCACCACCATGTCCGGCCATTACAGACAGCTGTGAACTGCCATGTGGGTGCTGGAATTTGAACCCAGGTCCTTTGGAAGAACAGCCAGTGCTCTTAACCGCTGATCCATCTCTCCAGCCCCATGACTTTTATTTTTGAGACAGGGTTTCTCTGTGGAATAGCCCTGGCTGTCCTGGACTCACAATAATGACTTTTATAAAATAGTAATCTTAAGGAAATGGATGCAAAAATAACAGGTGAATAATATTTTTATCAGGTATGTTGTCAACAATTTTTTAAAATTACTGTATTATTTTATGTGTATGGGTGTTTTGCCTGAATGTATGTCTATGTACTATGTACATGCAATACTCAAGGAGGCCAAAAGAGAATGTTGGATCTCCTAGAACTGGTATTACAGAAGGTTGTGAGCCACCATATGAGTGCTGAAAGTTGGATCCAGGTTCTCAGGAAGAGAAGCAGTGCTCTTAATTGCTGAACCACTTCTCCAGCTTCACTACAAAACATTTCAACAATAACAATGTATACTGATAATCACAGTAACTTCTGAATAAGAGGATTTCTGTATTCTTATTCATTATATCCTATCTTGGGGATCTCAGTCTGGACTCCCTGGTCTTTGTGATCTCTGTCTAAAGAATTTAGACAAAACACAAAGAAACAGCATAAGAGTCAGGTAAATTAGTTTGTAATAAAGTAGAGGACACACTCAAAGGGTAATCATGACTCAGACTGCATTTTAGGCAAGCTGTCTACTATTTTTGAAGTCCCCAGAACAAACAGCTTTTCTTGAAGAACTTTGTTCTGTTCAGGTGAGTGATAGGCCTGTTTGGTTTGACACTAATAGAAGGCAATAATGTGTCTTTGTTCTGTATCAGATACCCTTCTGCTGTACAGTGATCTTTTATAAGGTTTAGCATTCCTGGAACCAGGCTTCATAGTATTATATAATCGCAGTTCAGGATGTCATGTCTCCTCCCCTGGCCAGAGATAGAACTTAAGGGACATTTTTTCTGACCCGAAGTTCCAGTCCTTGGTTTTACAGGCTAATGATTATGAGGGAAGGGTTTATCTCCAGGGTCTTCCAAGCCAGCTAATACCTATCTAGAAACCTAGCACTACCCATATCACTATAAATCAACTGAAATTCAGTCAAAAAATTCTGAAAGTCATCTACGTAGTAAATGAAAGAAGATAAATCATTTTTTAAGCTTTAAAAAAATTACACTGTAAGCCGGGCGGTGGTGGCGCACACCTTTAATCCCAGCACTTGGGAGGCAGAGGCAGGCGGATCTTTGTGAGTTCGAGGCCAGCCTGGTCTACAAAGCGAGTCCAGGACAGCCAGAGATATTCAGAGAAACCCTGTCTCGAAAAACCAAAAAAAAAAAAAAAAAAAAAATTACACTGTATCATTTTATATGTGTGTGTACATGTGTAGGTGCGTGTGAATGTTAGAGGACAACCTGAGTTTGTTGTTGGTTCTCTCTGTCCACCATGTGGGTCCCAGGGTATCAGGCATGCACCCAGCATCTTTATTACAGCAGTCTCACTGTGTTGAGACAAATTAACAAAATGCCCATTACCTGGAACATCATCATCCTCTTCATCAATGTCTTCTGGTTTGGGTGCTTTACTATCCAATACTACAAAAAGTTTATTTGAAGATTAGTCACTGAACAAAGAGTTTAACAGAACATCTCTAATACTGTTCTTTGTCTAAATCTCATATGGCTGTTAAATAAGTCAATCTAAAATATAATTCATTACTATTTTTTTGCTTAAGTAACATTAAAAAAAACGATAAAATTTTAACTTGAGTTGAATATATATTAACTATAGCTGGTAATTCCAGTGTTCAGTGAAGGTAAAAGTTACATGCAACATGAAGAATTTGACTAGCTTGAACAAAGGTATTAGTCATATTATCCTCCAACTAAAAAATACTTGAGGCTTTTTTTTTTCTACCTAATTTGATCTAAGTATCTAGTTATGCAGTATGAGCACATGACCACTAAAATACAAGGCTCTTTAATGGTTAGAGGCAACAAAGAATGTATGAAATAAAAACCAACCTGGAAATTCAGAATTGATGATTACCATATTTATAATAGTAATCATAGAAACATAGTAGCAATCAACAATATTGTATCTGAATATTCTATGAGACATACTTCATTAATTAAAAAAGAAAACTATGTTTTATGAAGCACATAAATAGACTCATAAAAAGTAAAAGAATTACCTACCGAGGGAAATCCTCAAAGTTTAAGCAAAACACATTTTTTTTTTGTTTTTGGAAACAGTGCCTCTGACACAGGTTGATCTCAATTTCCCTATACAGCTGAGAATAACCCTGAACTTCTGCTGGAATTACAGATGTGTGCCATGATACCCTGTTTATTTATTTACTGCTGAGAACTGAACCAGAACCATATACATACTAGGCTAGGGATCTGCCAACTGAACTACAGCCCTAGTTCCAGATGGGATGCTTTTAAAATTACTAGGTTTCTTAATTACAGCAGGGAAGAGGAAAAAGGTACTAATTTGAAATACATACCTTGTCTTGGGAACTGCTCAGCTAACTTTCTAAGGCTCGTTAAGCTGTCAGCACCAAGCTGACTTAATATTCCAGGAAGCATTTCTGTGATTGGTTTGGCTTCTGCATGACCAGTAATTGCAAAGGTGTTAGCGGAGAGGGAGGCTTGGACTTTGGGATTGTTGAAATGGATAACTGTTCCATCGTCTTTAATCATGTTCACCTGTACAGGGCACAGAAAGCAATGTGTTTCTAATGCTAGATTCAGCTACAAATACCTTTTAAAAAAGCAATTTTATCAATGATGCACTTTACATAGTAACAATCCTTCCTATAGTACTACTTAGCTCAGCAATGAATATGGCAGAGAAAGATCCTTGCAATGGAGTACAATGTTGCTGGATAGGACAGACTACTAAGAAGGTTATGAAATAGTTATTCAGGCCTCAAGTTGGAGGAAGTTCATAGCCAATTTTTTTTTTTTTTTTTTTTTTTTGAGACAGGGTTTCTCTGTGTAATAGCACTGGCTGTCCTGGACTTGCTTTGTAGACCAGGCTGGGCTCGAACTTGAAAACACAGAGATCCGCCTGCCTCTGCCTCCCAAGTGCTGGGATTAAAGGCATGCGCCACCACGCCCGGCTTTTTTTTTTTTTTAAAGCAGAACTATGTCCAAGAACCAACTTCTTTTTTTTTTTATTATTACAGAAAAATATGCACTAGTTCCTTGTTTTATTGCTTTTCTAGTGCTGGATTTTTTTTTAATAATTTATTTTTTATTTCTTCAAGTTACATCTCAATCACAATCCCCTCCCTACTCCCCCCTCCAGTCCCACCCTTCCACCCTCCTCCCCCTCAACCCCCCCATCCTCTTCCCTTCTTTTTTTTTGTTTAAGGTATTTCTTTTTCCCCCCAACAGCTCTCCCTTTCAGTCCAAAAAATGGTTCTTTTTCTTATAACTATAAATACAATATAAAACAACAGAAATAAATACGCCACAATTATAAGAGTTATATGGCTTAGCATACATTCCCTATGTCCAGTCCATATGTATTTGGCACCTGACTTTAACATTCTACTATCTAACCATCTCCATGAGTTTAAAGTTCTATATCTAACTCAGCTTTCATACTAACTTGCCCCATAATTTTTAAAATATCTTCTTAGATCCAGAACACCCTCTTGATTCCTAAACAACTCAAAATTTAACTATGAGACTCTAGCTATCTATTCTTCAACCACCTCAGAGACCTCAGAGGGATAAATATATCTGATTATATAGGAAGTGCAGGGACTGCAGCTTCCAATACTAAGAAATGACATACCAGTGGCTGCCTGGACAGTTCCCATTTTCTCTCCATACACTGCAGCATCAATCTTCAGCTATTTGGACCCGCTTCTCTGACAGACATTGATTGTAGAGCAGGAATTATGAAGGACTTACCTACCCTGTCTTGGCAGAGCTAGGCTGTCGACTTACCTGCTTCCAAGTTTTGTCCTTTTTGGACAGAAGTCTGTCTACAGTTGAAGCAAGGGGTTTTTCTTGCCAAGAGAATGGCTTACCACCAATTCAATCATCTCCCACTGGAGATTCTTTGATGCTCATCTTCTACTTGGAGTAGAATAGGGGGTGCTGTCAGGAGCTGACATGTCTCCATATCAAAAATTCTTAAGTTAAGAAAACATCTTTGAATGCCATATTC